>CAJQZJ010000585.1:0-222299 GCA_907164525.1 Lophiomys imhausi
CCGAATATTTTCTGGATCTCCTCAATGTCTGTTGTTATTTCTCCCTTTTCATTTCTGATTTTGTTGATTTGTGTTCTTTCCCTTTGCCTTTTAGTTAATTTGGCTAGGGGTCTGTCTATTTTGTTGATTTTCTCAAAGAACCAACTCTTGGTTTCATTGATTCTTTGTATAGTTCTTTTTGATTCTAAGTTGTTGATTTCAGCTCTAAGTTTGATGATTTCCTGTCTTCTGCTCTTCTTGGGAGTGTTTGTTTCTTTTTTTTCCAATTCACCCAGCTTAGCTGTTAGTTCACTAATATGAGCTGTCACAATTTTCTTTTTGAAAGCACTTAGTGCTATGAACTTTCCTCGTAGCACAGCTTTCAATGTATCCCATAGGTTTGGGTATGTTGTGTCTTCATTGTCGTTGGATTTTAAGAAGTCTTTGATTTCCTTCCTTATTTCTTCCCTGACCCAGTGGTCATCCAGTAAGGAGCTGTTCAATTTCCATGTGTGTGTAGGCTTTCTGTTGATTCTTTTACTGTTGAAGACCAGCTTTATTCCGTGGTGGTCTGATAAGATACAAGGTGTTATTTCAATTTTCTTGTATCTACTGAGACTATCTTTGTGACCAATTATGTGGTCGATTTTGGAGAAGGTTCCGTGGGGTGCTGAGAAAAAGGTGTATTCCTTTGTGTTTGGGTGAAACGTTCTGTAGATATCTGTTAGGTCCATTTGTTTCATGATCTCTGTTAGACTCAATATTTCTCTGTTTGTCTTCTGTCTTGATGATCTGTCCTTTGTTGTGAGTGGGGTGTTGAAGTCTCCCACTACTAATGTGTTGTGATCGACGTGCGCTTTACGACGTGTTTCTTTTACGAAAGTAGGTGCCTTTGTATTTGGGGCATAGATGTTCAGTATTGAAATTTCCTCTTGATGAATATTCCCTTTAATGAGTATATAGTGCCCTTCTTTGTCTTTCTTCATTAACTTCAGTTGGAAGTCTGTTTTGTTTGATATTAGGATGGCTACTCCAGCTTGCTTCCTGGGTCCATTTGCTTGGAAAACCTTTTCCCAGCCCTTTACTCTGAGGCAGTGTCTATCTTTTGTAGTTAGATGTGTCTCTTGTATACAGCATAAGGAAGGGTCTTGCTTGCGGATCCACTCTGTAAACCTATGTCTTTTTATTGGGGAGTTGAGTCCATTGATGTTGATGGATATTAGTGACCTGGGGTTGTTATTTCCCATTAGTTTGGTATAGGCGGTGGTTCTGTTCCTCTTTTGGTTTAGTTGCTGATGGGTTTTCTATTCCCTTTGTTTTCTTGGGTGGAGTTTTCTTCTCTGGGTTGGGATTTTCCTTCTAGGATTTTCTGTAGGGCTGGGTTTGTGGGTAGATATTGTTTAAATTTAATTTTGTCATGGAATATCTTGTTTTCTCCATCTATGTTGATAGAGAGTTTTGCTGGGTAAAGTAGTCTGGCTGGGCATCTATGATCTCTTAGGACTTGTAGTATATCTGACCAGGCCCTTCTAGCTTTTATCGTTTCTGGGGAGATGTCAGGTGTAATTCTGATGGGTCTGCCATTGTATGTGACTTGACCTTTTTCTCTTACAGCTTTTAATATTCTTTCTTTGTTCTGTACATTTGGGGTTTCAATTATTATGTGGCGAGAGGAGTTTCTTTTCTGGTCTAATCTGTTTGGTGTTCTGTATGCCTCTTGGATTTTTATTGGCATCTCTTTTTTCAGGTTTGGGAAGTTTTCCTCTATGATTTTGTTGAAGATATTTCCTGGACCTTGGAGTCGGGAGTCTTCTCTTTCCTCTATACCTATAATTCTTAGGTTCCGTCTTTTCAATGAGTCCTTGATTTCTTGGATGTTGTGGGTGAGAGATTTTTTAGCCTTCTCATTTTCTTTGGATGATGTACTGATTTCTTCCACTGAATCTTCCATGCCTGAGATCCTGTCTTCCATCTCTTGCATCCTATTGTTGATACTCACATCTGTAGTTCCTGTTCTCTTCCCTTGGTTCTCCACTTCCTCTTTTAACTCTGACTGTGTTTTCTTTATTGTTTCTATTTCTATTTTCATGTCTTGTATGGTTTTGTTCGTTTTGTACATTTCCTTCTCCAGCTTGCTTGTTTTTGTATGAAAATCTTTCATGGATTTTTCCTTTTCCTGTTCAAGCTCTGTCACCTTGGCTTGAAGCTCTTTAATGGTGTTGTTCCTTGTTTTGATTTGTAGAATTGTGGTTTCTTTGAATTCCTTCATAGATTTAAGTTCTTCTTGCAGGGACTCTATCACTTTCCATACTGCAGAATTGTCAATGTTTTCATGTATTTCTGTTGGTGTGTGGTCATCCGAATTGGATGAGCTAGGGTGGTTCTGCTTTGTTGGAGTCATAATTCCTTGATTTCTATTTTTTTTTTGACCTTTCGCCATTGGATGCATTTAGCTGTCTGTTTTCTGTGCTTGGAACCACAGTGGATGATTTGGTGCAGGGGACGAGTTACTTGGCTATCTGTCGTTGCTTACAGGGGGATTTCAAGGTCACTGTGATTTTAATGGCCAGAGGCACTGTGATCTGGTGCAGCCTATTCCCAGGTTGTGAGTAATGAACCAGGATTGTTTCACTGCTCCCAATTCAGACTTCTCTATGTTGCACTCTGAGTTATCAGCCTGTAATGGTTCTGATGGTATGGGCCTGTTTGCCCAGGCACAGATTCTGTGGGCTTTGTTTGTTGTCCCGGAGGCTGACAGGGTCTGGCTCCACACCTGATATGTCTGGATTTTCCAGGATACAGCTATGGTCCCGATTTCTTGTTTCTCTCTAGTCTTCTCGCCACAGGGCTGGACCCTGTGCCTGATTCCCTTTCTGTCTGCGCCGCCACGGGTCCCGTGGGTACCCCAAGCCCCGGATCCTCGGGCTGCCTGAGTGCACCTCTCGTCCCAGCAGCTCCGCCGTGGGTGCACGGACCCCTGGCCCCACCCACGCCTGTCTCTCTCCCCAGATGACCTGCCGTGGACTGGCGGGGATTTGTCCCTGCCAGCCGTGCTCTCTCCCCAGCTGCGCTATAATGAGTGTGCGAGATTTTGCCCCTCCCGCCTGCTTTTGTGTTCCCTGCTTCCTGTGCTCTCTTGGAACCTCCCGCCCTCCGCTTCACAAGCGGCTGCGGACCACCCGCTGAGCCCCCTGTTTGTTCCTTGCTAAGGCTTCCACTATCTCGCAACTTTTTCTAAGTGGGTATAAGTTCAACCTGATGTGTGGGGAGCCCAATAGGACAGCGATCTATGGCCAAGTGGACCCTGATTCTGCCTGCTGTAAGTTGGGAATGATCTTACCAGGCGCCTCACCAAATGGGAGTTCCCGAATCCCCGGTTTAGTGGCCTCCGTGTCTGTGAGAGATGGGGAGAGCCTTGCCCTGGGACTTTTAACAGTCCCTTGGGAGCTGTGAGCGTACCCGGGGGGGGGGGGGGGGGCGCGCCCCCCCCGTCTTTCGCCAGTGCCCAATAACTCTGTGTTTTTTATGGCTCTTTTTTCCCCGCGTTCAGAATGCGTCAGTGTAGGTTGCCGCCATCTTCGCTCCCCCCTCCAGATTTCTTTTTAATGACAAAGATAGGTGTATTCCAGGGAGATACAGATGGTTTTATATGCTTTAAAGACATCTGTTCATCCACCAAATCTTTGGCTGCATTTAATTTTACAGAGGAAAGTGGCCACTGAGGAACCCATACTGGATCCTCCGTCTTCCAAGTTATGGGAATGCCCTCCTCAGTGGCCCCTAGGAAAAACCCAGGCCCTGTTTCTTTTGTCTTTGCTGCATAGGTATGGGACTCTTTCGTCCTTGCAAATATTTTCCTATTCCAAAACCTGGAGCATATCCCATATCTTGCATCATACGTTGGGCTGAATCAGAATAGTCATTACTTAATTTAAATCCCATATCCTTTAAAAGGTCTCTTCCCCAAAGGGAGATAGGGAGCTCAAGTACATATGGCTGCATTTCTCCTGAGTGGTTTTCTTGGTCCTGCCACTTTAATAACCTTGCACTCATATCTGGAGTCTTAGCATAACCCAGGCCTTGAAGTGTTTGAGAAGAGGCTTGTATGGGCCAACCTGAAGGCCAGTCTTTCTTTGCTATAATACTCCTATCAGCCCCAGTATCCAAAAGGCCCAGGATCTTTTTACCATCAACTTTTAACTCTAAGACAGGGCATTGGTCCAAATCCAGGGAGAGAAAAGTCAAATCCGTGCCCGTGGACCCAAAACCATCTTTCCTCTCTCTCTATCCTTTGCTGCATAGCGGTCATGTAAGCTCAGTAACATAATCAATTGAGCAATTCTATCTCCAGGAGAGATAGCCGTTATACCACGGGGGGAGGCTACCATGATCTTAACCACTCCTGTGTAATCTGGATCTATAACTCCAGGAAGGACAATATGTCCTCTCAAGGCTGATGATGACCTACCTAACAACAAACCAACTGTACCAGGTTCCAGGGGTCCTTTAAAATCTGTTTCAATTAACTGGACCCCCATTTGGGGTGTTAATACGAGTCTGGTGGTGGAGCAGAGGTCCAATCCTGCTGAGCCTGCAGTGGCTCTCCGCGGTCTCTCGGATGGCGGAGGGTTGGCCATCTCTCTTGATTCTGTTCTTTGTCCTGATTCTCTATTGCCCCATATATTTGTGGGCCCTGAGGTCGTGGGCCCTGCTGTCCGTTTTTTGGACGAGCGCCATCATAACCTTGAGTTAAAGGCTGGCCATGGATGTCTATCACTGAACGGCATTCATTAACCCAATGGTTTCCTTTTTTACATCTTGGGCACAACGTCGGCCGCCTGGGGCATTGTGCACTTCCTGTACTTTCCGTACTCCTTCCCCTGGGGCACTGTCTTTTAAAGTGTCCCATCTTGCCACACTTAAAACAAACTCCTGAACTTCCTCCACCTTTTCTGGCCAACTGTATTACTGCAGCAGCAAGACCAGCATTAGTTAACTGCCCTCCAAGCTCTCTACATACTTTCATCCAAGCCTCTAGGCCTTTGTTCTTATAAGGGGTGATAGCAGCTCTACATTCTTTAGTACATTGCTCATAGACCAACTGTTTTATTAGTGGCAAAGCAGCATCTGGGTCACCAAAAATCTTCCCTGCTGCTTCCACCATTCATGCCACAAAATCTGAAAAAGGCTCCATAGGGCCCTGTAGAATCTTAGTTAAGTTCCCACTCACCTCCCCTTTATTAGGGAGAGATCTCCAAGCCTTGATAGCTATCTTGTTTATTTGCTCATAAATCTGAATAGGATATCCTATCTGCTGGTGGCAAATCTCCCCTGCCCAAGCAGCATGTCTCTATCCCAGGCTGGATTTCCATCTCTCTGATTAATGGCTGCTTGCTCAGTGGCATACTCAATCAAGAAAGCTTTCCAGTCTAAGTATTGCCCTGGACTTAAGCAGGCACGGACCAGACCACTCCAATCACTCGGAGTCATACAATGTCTGCTTAATGCTTCCACTTGAGCTATTGTAAAAGAAGTGGTAGTACCATAGGTACGAACCGACTCTGCAAGAGATTTTACTACTTTAAAATCAAGTGGTTCCTCGTACCTGTTCCCTTGTGGGTCTTGGTATACCGGATAGGCAAACTGTAATTCTGTTCTTACTTGTGTCCACATCCCCGGGCAGAAAGATCTCCCTACTTTCAGGAACTGAACTGGCTGCTCTGTCTGAGCGGCTTCTGGATATGGAGGAGGAGTCGAAGGCGCCATGGCAACGGCTTTGTTTACATCAGCTGCCGCCAGCGTGGCTGAAGGCGCTGTAGCGACGACTCCGCCCACTCCGACTGCTGCTGACGTGTCAGACGCCATGGCAACAGCTCCTCCCACACCGACTGCCGCCGATACGCCCTTCTGTTTTACTTTTTTCTTTTCCTTTTTTCTAATAACAGTCCTCTCCAACTGTTCTATTAGAGCGTGTAGCTCTCCTTCAGAATCTGTGCTCTCTGAGTCCTCTAAATCTCTAAAATCTCTAAAATTTCTAAGATCGGGATAGAGAGGAACTTTCTTTTTGTCTTCCTTTTCACTGTCTGCCTGCTCAAATTTTTCGCCTTTGTTACTTCCCTTTTCACTGTCTGCCTGCTCAGATCTCTCCCCTTGTAGCAGTTCCAAAGCTGATTCTCCCTCTTTGATTGCATTACAACACCTCTGATCTTCTAAACAACTCCTCACCATTTTCCAAATCGGTCTTACTCCATGCTTCAGAGTCCCCTGCTCCCAAGCAAAATCCAAGTCCCTGCCTAATTTGTCCCAGCAGGATACCGTAAGATTCCCGGACACCGCAAACCACGGAGCCACAGAATCACATTCATTCAGAAATCTCTCTAAGGTAGACTTCTTAATCTTCAAATTCCTAGCTAAAAGTAGCTCCTGAAGAGCCAGAAAAATTGGATGTGACTGAGACAATCCCATGTTTAAAAATTTTACTTTAGGTTCGCAACTTCCTGCGAAACTTTACCTTTTGTTCGCAACTGCCTGTGAAACTTAACCCTTTGTTTGCTATTTCTGCAAAACTTAACTGTTTGTTCACTATCTCCGCGAAACTTAATCTTTTGTTCGCTATCTCCGCGAAACTTTACCTTGTGTTCGCTATTTCCGTGAAACTTTATTGTCCTGATTTATCCCAGGAACTTACCAAGTGCTTCCCCTGACTGCAGGAGTTCTGAGTCTTTTCTGGTTCCCCGTACGGGCCACCACTTTGTCGCGTCCCCCCTTGTCCAGCAAGGAATGACGCAACTCATAAAACTCTTCTCCAGCAGTTTATTCAGGTCCCTTGAAAATAGTCTTCCGAATAATGGGGCAGACCCAACCCACAGGCTAAATACTAATTAAACAGCCAGTCAAGTAAAGCCAAGTGGTGCTATCTTAGAGGTCTACGTATGCGAAAGCAAGCCAGATCAGCAGTCTTTGCCAAATATGAACTTATTATCATAAAGAGCGCTCACCGTCGGGCTGGTGGAAGGCGGAGACCAGCGCCATCTTTAGGGCGCGGCACTTCGCAGCTCTCTACAGTGGAGGAAGAGAGCTCTGGAGATCCTCACACTGGCAATCAAAGACTTGGTCCAGATTCTGTAATCCTTAAACTCACTGGTTGTCAAGCTCCTCAGTCACACATAGGACCAAAGGTGAAGCAGAGGAACAGGAAGTTCAGTACACATCCTCCATTGGTATCACATCATAGTGATTGCATCACAGTAGAAATTTCTACTCAGAAATCATGCCTGAGGGCCCTTGCATTCTTTTTGAGAAGTCTGCTTGGGATAATGCAAGGCCCAACTTGTAGACTAAAGAGTAAAGAATTGGAATAACCTTAGGGAGAGAAAGTTTGGTGAGAGCTAGAAAAAGAATCAGAGTTCCAGGTAAGTATCCTTTCCAAAAGTGGGATTGCCACAGGGAGATTGGAGGGTAAATCAGATATTTCCACATCAAATATTGAGTTAAGGAATCTAAGTCTTTCACATGACTTTGCTTGAGATAGGAGGTCAGGTGAGTGAGGTGATTTGTAAGTCAGACTAGCAGGAAGGAGAATTTAACTTGTGGTTGAAGGGGTCAAGTCCTACCCAGGGAATGGCTCAGAAGTCAAATCTGAAAGAACAGGTCTAGGAGGCCTGAGCTCAGGGTGCCTACTGGAGAGTCAGAGGTGGCTTTGATACTGTGGACTTGAGTCACATGAGGGGACTCTTTGTTCTGGTGTAAGAATAGTGTGGCAATTTCAACAAAGCAAGACAGGTTAGAACATGTTAGGGGAGAAGGCATTATCTAGTGAAGCCCCAGGTGCTCCAGGGACAGTAACAGAGAGACTTGTGGTGACTACCTTGACTTGAGTCACCTCTGAAATAGGGTGGAACTGCATTGGTGGATGAATGAACTTCTTGCTTGAAGTTTTACAGAGCTGGACAGGACAGGGTCGACCTGTTTCAGCCTTCATGGTTTCTGTGTGAGCTGTTCCTAATAAACATGCCTTTCTGGTGACTGGGGTGTTTGTAGCATCCATCAACCAGGCTGCGGTGTTCAGTAGGCACTGAGGCTCTGTGGTTCCTGGCTTGTTTTTTATATGTGCCCCTCTCCTGAGCCTGAAATTGCTGGTCCCATGATTCACTTTCAAGGACCACTCCAGCATTCTTGATACATAAGAGGTCAAAGTTGCTTGTTTTTTTTAATGTAACATGAGACATTGTGCCTACAGAAACCAATATAGAGGTGTGCAACATGTTTGGAAACTACACTTCTAAGATGAAACTGTTATTTGTTGTTCTCAATGTTAAGCTTTAACCACGCACCTGGCATTTTGTACCTCTATCCACTGAACCCTCATATTAACTATGAGACAGCTTTTTTGCTGGGCATGGTGGCGCATGCCTTTAATCCCAGCACTTGGAAGGCAGGGCAGGTGGATCTCTGTGAGTTTGAGGCTAGCCTGGTCTACAGAGCTAGTTCCAGTATAGTCAAGGCTACAAAGACTGAAGGCTTTCTGGCTCAAGGCTTTCTTGATTGACTTTTGCATGCAAGTAGAAATAATACAGTTCTTTGGCCAACCAATGAATGTCCAAATGAGTCTCCTGGGTATTTACATAGGCTAATAAGGGGAGTGCAGAAGAGGGAGCCATTAACAAACTAATGAGTCATCCTCCCTCACACACACACAAAGCTAATTGAATTTAGGGAGAAGCAGTGGAGTTACCCTGTATCTTTGCAGTCATGGGCTGGCTCTGAAACTCTGGGCAATGTTCTCTCTCTTTATAGAAGTGGGATCCTGTTCTTTAAGACCTATATCACCCACTCACTGTGAGGCATAGAAGAGGGACATAAATGCAACGAAATGGAACTGGTAATGAAAGTCACAAAGAAAAGGTGTCATTTAGGGATGTCATGATTGTGCCATGTAATAGACATTAATAAATAAAACATTTTGGATTTCAGCTATGAATAATGATTATTCAGTAGGGAGACAATTTTTAATGGGGAAACATTTCAAATCTAGGCTTGTAGCAAGACTTATACAAATATAAATCAGGTCTTTAGAAACATTTGTACTCATAGGATAAGCGATTTTAAATGGTTCTCTGAGCATAATAGAATACGTTTTGGGGGTCAAAAAATTAACAGGTGGACAGCACTAAATTGAGATTACTAAGTTTATTAGCAGGAGTCTTAGTTTTTATTTAAGCGACTTTAGGGTTTCCAATTTAATAAAATTTTCAAATATTCAGAAGTTCCCCTTTTAGAGATCACAGAAGGAAAAGAGCTTTGTATATTCAAGACTCCCTCCTTCTGCTGTCAATACCAGCCAAGGCTGTTTATGAGACACTGAACAGCACAAAGGCTCCTCTGTAACCCAGCAGAGATCCCATCTTAAGAGATTACATTACACAGCTCTGCCCAGTCATTAGTCTCTTGTTTAGTGATAATGTCTCTCATTTTAAGCTCATTGATGGTAATGATTTGTAAGCATGTCTTGAATTCTAAAGTTATTTGTACTGCAAGCGTGGATATTTCTGGATACAATTGGTGTCCCGTTTGATATTGTGCAGGGGATAGTCTGCAGTGGCACTGGCAAATGCTTTCTGTATTCATTTGCCAGAAAGTAAAATGAAGTAACATGATCATTAGAGGTGTGTGTGTGTGTGTGTGTGTGTGTGTGTGTGTGTGTGTGTGTGTGTCTTTGTGTGTGTTGATGTGCATATGTTTACAATAAATAGTAACTAAAAGAAAGTCACTAGGCATGAGGTAAGGTTTTATAACACTCAGTGACCAAGACTCTTTAAAATTTTTTGACAATTGCTTAAATTAACATATATTAATGTATAACTAGTTTGACCTAAACATCAGAGAGCCTAGAGATGTTTTGTTCTGCTAAATTCTGTTCCGTGGAAGATGTCTTGGTTTGTGTTGGTAAATCTATTGAGTATCCATTAAATGCTGGCCCCTGTTCAGATGCAGGGAACGCAGACTTTAAGAGAGCCTGTCCCCACAAGGACTCACAGACCGCTAACCAAGGAATGGAGGAGTAAAGCAGAGGACATGGTGATGCTGGGCCTTGAATAATAATCCAGGCCTAAATGTTCAGCTTCTTATCTGCTATAGTTCACTTGCCACCTCCTCTTAGCTGGGAAACAACTTAATGACATCTTAATGACATTTCTACTGTTCCCCTTGAGGATTCCTCTATTCAGCTGGGAACAACATTACTATGTTCTGAGCATAAAGGCCAACTGCCCAGTTTGGGTCTCCCTGAGGGTAAGTGTCCCTTCTAGGTGTCTCATGTGGACCCCAGTTGATCAGCCTTGAGTCATGTACCTCTGCAGCAAGAGACAGTACTCTACTATCTTCATCGTTGCTTCCCACCTTCCTCCAGCCTTAGTTCTCTTTGTCTCTTTTAAATGCCACATTTATATTGATCATATATGGTGAGTATTTATAGTCTGAATTAAAGACATGCAGTGGAAATGTTCCTTGGGAAAATAATTTGTTTATCAAAGCTAGCTTTTACTAGAAAGAAAACTGTTCAGTAAGCAAGAAAAAAAGAATCCCAAGAACTACTCTGATTATACTATAATTCTTATTTATAAAAGCTAAACATATATTCACTAAATTAAGCCGTCCATTAGCTCAGAAATAATTACGTTTTTGTTATTTATCTATACATGGTTATAAATATTTATGGATATTTATACTTTCCCAAGATATTGTCTCACAATTGGAACCCGAGTGATTTCCTTGGGGATTGGCTTAGCCAAGACTTACAAAAGAATCATGTAGAAACGCTTAACAAAGTGCCTAATACCTTAGCTATACCTAAGGGGTTTTAAACATAAGGCAACAGGCAACTTGCTGAATCCTTGCACACCTGGGGAGGTATGTAGTACAAAGATTCACTGATGTGGAGGCACCCTTTTTCAGGCTAACCTGTCCGTGGCTAAGGGTCTTCTGCTAAGCTGCTCCTTGATTTTGAGATGCTGAAGGTATCCTGGGCATGCTGTATTCCGTGTCTTAGTTGTACTTTCCTGTCCCTACGGAATCAGTGAGAACACAAGATCAGGTGTGAGCATTTAGGGTGCTCATCACAGCAAAAACACTTGTAGCTGCAGGATAAATGGTAGGGAAGGGTTATTTCCCAGATGGTGCCATAGAGTGCCCTCCAAAGCTTTGTACATGAACTGACATGGGGTTGGATCCTATCCACACACTACCTAAGTGACTGCAGTAGCTGTTTGGGGTTTTGTTGTTGTTTGGTTTTGCTCTTGTTGGTTGGTTGGTTTGGTCTGGTTTGGTTTTCTGTTTTCTAATTATCGTCTCCTCTGCTGGACTGTGAGGTAATGCTGCAAACCTCAAGATGTGGTAGTTGAGGACTGAAGAGAATGAACAGGAAAAACCACATTCTTCTGCCTTTTCTAACCACAGACAGCCATTGCACTCAACAGTGCTTTGTGTGGGCTGGCTTAGGCATGCCCCCAGTGTCCTAGTCAGAACTCATCAGCTCTACCAGCTACAGCATGTTTAATATGGGTCCTACATCTTGTGCCTAGATACTGCTCTATCCTTTTCCTCTTCTGGGGTGTTCTCCAGTCCCTTATTCTAATTTTCGGCAGGGGCTTCCTGTGTGGCTATGAATATACTCACACCCACCTTTATCCTGGGCAACACCTACAATGTCTGTGCCCTTGGATACCAAGGACTACTACTGCAGAGCTGGCCCTCTCAACTCAGTGTAATACTGTCAGTCTCGTGTTTAGGCCTGGCAGCAAGACAGACGTGGCCCAGGCAGTTAAGCTATGTGCTGTATATACTTATTTAAGTTTCCCACTCCTGTCTTAGTTTGCTTTCTGTTTCTGTGGTAAAAACTGGATGGCCACAAGCAACTTGGAGAGAAAAGGGTTTATCTGGTGTACACATTCTGATCACAGCCCATCATAAAGGGAAGACGTGGCAGGAACTTAAGGTCGGCACTGAAGAAGAGACCATGGAGGTAAACTGCATAGTCAAGTCTCACTGTCCTTCCATGACCCATCTCATCCTAAGGTTTCCACTGCAATAGAGGTTATACTCTTTAGGCTCTCCTGGCCTCTTATAGTGTCAAGTCTCTGTTGCAACCCATGATACTTCGCCTTCAAAACCAATACCACATGGGAGACTCTTACACATTATAGAGTTCAGCTACCAGCATGGGATACACGCTTGGCCTCCTCTGGACCACAGCTCCTGTGTACTGACTCTGAGGAAATCTTCCCTGAAGACTTCACTTTAATGCTGCTGCTCTACCCTTATTCATAGCTAGTTTCTCAGCTCCAGCTGACTAGCGTCTGTGGCTCTAGTAAAGCAAATGTTTAGCTTAAGTAGTCTGGTCTTTTGTTAATCATAGCTGATTTTTCAGCCCTTTTGAATTAAGAACCACAGATTCTTAATTCAAAAAACCCATACAAATGGCCCTGATAGAGTCCTTGCTTCACTCTAAAATTTCACAAGCCAGGCCTCCATTGCCTGCAATGATCTCAGTATTCTTATCTTTGAAGCTCCTATAGGATAGGGCATTAAGTTCTGAGCACTCAGTGCCTTTCCCAAAGTTCCAACTGCTTGTGCAATGTTCCCTTATACCTATACCCCACCCATTCCTGGTACCAGTATCTGTTCTAGTTTTCTTTCTATTGCTGAGATAAACACCATGGCTGCAGGGACTTGCATACTGCAGGGTGCTCCCCTCTGCACCCAGGATTAGGCACAGAGCACACGCAAAAACCAATTTCCAAGCGCAAATCAAATGCAAAGAGATTCTTTATTAAACAAGGAAAAGAGAGAAAGAATCTGAATCAGGAAGAAACAGCAACAAGTAGGAAAAATGTTAATTTTAAAGGGGAAAAAATGGAGGTCTGTGTTAGAATGAGTTAGGACATGTTGATAAGTTCTGATTGCTTACTTTAATTAGGTTAGTCAAAATAATGAAGTTTGATTCCTGGACCTTGATGTTTTGATAGTTGGACCTTAGTGATCAGTCTCAGGAATGAATCAGTGCCCACATAAGGGAGGGAATAGACCTTAGCAGCTAGCTTTAGGAATGCAACTTAACAGTTCAGCAAGGGAGAGAAAGATAAAAGGCAGAAACTGTCAGTACCATGTTTGCCATGCTCAGGCCTGTGTTTTCCACAGTCTGGCCTGCTAGAGCCCTTCATTCCCATCTTTTTCTTTTATTATTGAGTTATTACATATAGGGTAAGTATGTGTCATTATCTCTGGTTGCTTCATGCAGCTTTAGGGGTGAAGATCAAGGAAAAGGGAGTCATTAATCTAACACATTAGTTAAAGTGGGTCTGGCAGGGGAAGAAGTAGGAAAAGTAAGAGGCTCAGAAGGAAAGAAATAATTCAATAAACTCTGGGTCTAGAAGCTGAAAGGTTCCTGGAAACTATAGATTGGTGATTGCCTCTTACAACTCATTTGGCTATGGAAGGGAATTTGCACATGCCAGAAGTCCTCCCAGAAGCCATCAAGGAACTGTTTCTATGGGCCATATGAGGAAATGATGTCACCTTTGGTGGCAAGAGGTTGGTAATGCCTGAAGAAGGGCTGATTAAGTTTGTTTACTGACTTGTTGAATTTGTTTGGTGAGGAAAGGCAGTTAAGGAATAGAGGGGCAAAAACTAACGGAACAACAATGATGATAAGGAGGTCCAAAAAAAGGCCAGCTCCAATTCATTAGGGGGACTGGAGCCAGCTTGTGGAGTTGGGATCAAAGAGAGAAGTTCCTTTTAGTAGGTTCTCAGAAAGGCAGCTTAGCTTATAAACATTTCCTCTACCACTTTGTTGATGGGGTAGCAGCATTCTCTCTGAGGAACAGACAAGTTCCCTCTTTTTCTGCTGTTAAGAGATCAAAGGCCTGCTGGTTCTAGAGAGAGACTTGAGCCAGAGAAGTGAGCTGCTGTTGAAGGTAGGCCAGAGATTGGTCTGTGGAATCTATAGAGAGCTGTAATTTTGTCTCAAATGCTTGAACTGTGAGGACAGAATGGCCAAAGCAATGCTGGCCACAGCTGTCTCAGTTAAGGCAGTGGGCAGACTAATGCCCACCATTATAGGCAGAAAGATAGACTTGTGTATACAGGTCCTTGAGAGGAACCAGTAGAATTCAGGTTGGCTATATAAGGTAAATTGGGGGACTACTGCCACCAAAAATAAGGGTCCAGTTTCACTGGGGAAAATATAATTTGAAAGACTTCCTTCAGAATTGAAGGATATAAATTGAAAGCCTTCCATCAGGCACCCGGGTTGGCTTTGAAATTGAGACATTTTGGGAACATGGATGATTGGGGAGGTTTTTGTCAAATGTTGAAAGGGATGGTTAGTAACAAAGTTTTGAGATCCATGTGGAAAAGTAGAGGGAACTTGTCCACGGTCCTCAAAGGAAAGCTTGGATAGTTGGGGACAAGTGATCTGTAGCGGGGAATGGGGCACAGGTAACCGGAGCATCTCGGGAAAGAGAAACTGAGGCTAGGGGAGGGCATTGAAGGAAGGCACAGAAACAGCAATGGGAGATATTGAAAGAGGGATCTGTGAAGTTGAGAAGAGATTGTTGGATGACCTTGATCCATGAGGGGTCTGCCCATGAGAGTGTGTGCATGGAAGAGGATATGGCTGAGGAGGGTTATTTATGTCTTCTCATTGGAAGTGTAGGACTTGTTCAGAGCATTTGATGCTCCAGGACACCTGGATTTCCAAAGTGATTAGGGGAGCCAGTTAATAGTGAATGTTAATCGTGACTATGGGTGCCCAGGGGTTGAAGTGGTTGACACATTTCCTTTGTGAAATACACCTTGGACTCCAGTGGTCCATCTGTCCTCCCATGGATCTTGGTTGTATTTGGAGATTGTGGATTTTAGTGGTATGGATGAGTCTAGATCACATGAATGGCTTCCCCAAGACCTGCCATTGGATACTACCAGTGGCCCAATGTACTTTTCAGACACACTGGGGACATCTCTCATATTCATATTCAATGTCGAATTGATCAAAAGTGAAGCAGACAAATGGCTTTGTTGTTATGAGTTGCAGACATAAAACAGGATTGTAATAGGAGCACTCCATCCAGCTGCATATCCATCAGATAGAAAGCCTTGGTGATAACCTGGGCAGAGGTTTTGTGATTTATGAGTGTTTCTCTGACCTGGAATTAGTGTTTCCATGACCTGGAACTGCCAGGTGTACTGGCAATTAAGTGGGTCAAAGAAATGAAAGAGTGTGAAAAGGAGAGTGATATTCATCTTCTTCAATGCTAGGGACTAGTGGGGAGTAGATAATCTTAGGGGAGCAGGGACTTAGGGAGTGAATTAATATGTAAAGCAGGGGCTAGGAGAGTACTGAAGAATGGGAGGAGGAGGAGAGTGAGAAGATTTTAGATGAGATAGATGGACCCAGTGTGGATTCCTGGTAGTCCGGGTTTATGTGTACCACGGTATAGGGCCCTTACCACTTTGGCTGGAGAGGAGAGATGGGATTGGTTAGTTTGGGAGGTGCCAGGAGAACTTGATCTCTAGGCCATATGGGAGAAGAGTGGCTTGGAAAGGAGATATTCAGAATGTGTGTAGATGAGACGCATGGCCTGTAAATGAGAAGGCAGAAGTCCATCAGATAGAAGGTTTCTTCCAAACATTAATTCAAAGGGAGAACAATTACTGGACTGGTATGGCACAGGGCAAAGGTGGAGAAGAGCTAGAGGGAATAATCCAGTCAAAGTGAAGTTCCAGAGTGAGTTTAGTTAGTATTTCTTTTAGGGTTCTATTGGTGCCTTCTGTCTTGCCAGAGGATTGCAGAAGAAATGAAATATGGAAGTGGCAGGGTATTTGTAGAGTTCAGACTAGGCCCTGGGTGACCTGAGAGGTGAATTCTTGACTGTTACCTGACTGGAAGGAAGTAGGTAGTCCAAAGCTAGAGACTAAGTTAGAGAGTAGAAGAGTGGTGGCAGTTGATGCCCTTTTGTTCCTACTTGAATAGGCCTCAACCCAGCCAGAGCATGTATCCATCAGACTAATAGATATTCAAAGTGTTTTACAGTGGACATATGGGTAAAGTCAACCAGCCTATTGGAACCAGGAAGCAATCCCCGGTCCTGGTAAGTGGGAAAGGTAGGGAGTTGTAAAGTGGAGGTGGGGTTAGTTCACTGACTGGTCTGTAAAAATAAAAAGTCTTATCTGCTGGGGTGAGAGTTAGGTGTGTTTGAATAAAGGATAAAAGGGATTTAGTGTTAGAGTGACATATTTGATGTAAGTAGCAAATAATATCCTGTGTTGAAGGAGGGTTAGGTATGTTGTACCTGAGTTATGTAGTAGGGTAGCTTGGAGGGAAGTGGCATGAGCTGTAAAGGGTAAAAGGGCAGTCTGATGGGCTGTCATGTCAGCAAGGTTATTGTCTTTACAGGTAAGAAATATAAGTGAAAAGTTTTTGATAAGAGACATTTGGAGACACAGAATCTGAGGTGAGAGGGATTAGAATCCTCTGTAAGTTAAGAGTTCAGGAAGATAGTAGGGGGAACAGAATGTGAGAGGGGATCCCAGAGTTTGTCTGTTAGATTTAAAGGTGAACAGAGAGACTATGACAAGAGTGTGTTTGTTGACAAGGAGGCCAGCCTAGGACAGTGCTAGAATTTTGGAGAGGTAGGCAATGGGGACTAAGGTTGGAAAGCTTTTATGTGTTTTGAAAGTGTAAAAAGATGGGAAGATTTATCTAGATTTGGAAAGCAGAGGGCTCTGGTAGAAAGGAGAATGCTTTACCTTTAAGGAATTGTTTGTGGGTGGAAGGTAGGTGGCTATGGGGAGGCCCAGAGTATCCAGGGACCCATGAGCAGAGGAAATTGACCATCCCCCAAAAGAAACAGTTCAGATTTTGTTGAGGGTGGAGATAAGGAGTGGAGGTGGGCAATGTGGTATAAAGTGAGGTGTTCGTGGGTTGTGGTAACAGAGTATCCTAGACAGGTATCTTGGGGAGAGGAAAGTTGAGCTTTGGAAGGTGAGAACTAGTAACTCCTGGAGCTGAGGACATTGAAAGATGAGGTAGTGTCAGATTTGCTATCAGAGAGGGAAAGACTGCAAAGGAGGAGGTCTTTGAGTAATAGGTTTGAGGCTGAGACTGTGTAAGGGTGGCGGGTGCTGGCGTTTGGAGATGTAAGTAGAAAGGTCTTTGAGCATGGTGGGGTTTATCATGTGCAATAAGGGAAGGAGAGGTGGTATTCATTCAGTAGAGTGGGATTGAGTAAAGAAGGCAACAGATTATAAGAGGGGTTTGGGGATTTTGGAGAGTGAGAGTGTGCAAATAGAGGCTGAGGAAAGGAAGAGGAGGGAGGCAGGAGTGTTTCTGAAAACTGTTGCAAGGGTAAAAGGGCAAAATTCATGCCAATTGTGGAAAGAACATCTCTTTCTAGTAAGGGAGTAGGATATGAGAGTATGAGGAGAAAGGAATGGGAAAAGGAAAGGCCTTTGAAGGAACAAACTAAGGGAAGAGCTTAGAGGGGTCCTGAGGACTAGTCATATACTTCCACTATGGATGAAGGAGAGGGGTGAGTGGGACCCAAGAATTCTCTCAGGAATAAAAAGTGGTCTGTAGGAGGAATGTAATGAAGTGACCCTACACAAGAAGTGAGACCCTAGGCTGGCCCCATGAGAGTGATCAGTGCATATTTAATTAGGTCTATAGCAGAGCATAGGCCCTATCAATCCTTAGCTGCCAGGCCTAGTAGACCCATGGGATGTGCCAACCTGTAAAAAATATATGGCTAATTAAATTATTTACCCAGTATTTAGATTATTGTTCAATTGTTTGGCAGCTGTTAATTCTTATCCAGACATTATAAATGAGCACACAGACACCATGTGGATTTTATCAAGCCTAGGCCTGAGTTGAGGAATCTTGGCCCATCTAAGTTAGCTCTTAATTCTACTACCCAAATATGACCCCATATATACATACGTCCCCTTGGACTGCCATTCTCCACGATATGCCGATGTTCCTGGCCATGTGGAATGAGATTCTTTTCTCTAACCCATGGTGTGTGCCTCTTCGTGCTCCTGGCTGGAATGCTTCTTCTTCCTGCTGATGGCTGGAATAAATTCTCTGTCTAAAGCACAGTCTTCCTGTTCTAATCCCAGGAAGTCCCACCTTTTTCTGTCTTTGCCCAATCTCAGGCCTGAGCATTTTATTTAACCAATCAGAGTCAATATAAGTTACAGACAGCAAACAGGACCAAATAACATTTAGAATGTTTAACACTACACCATCACCAACCCCAGGGAAGCTGTGCAACTTCTGGAGGGGAGAGTTTTATTGGCTTACAAATTCTGATCACAGTCCATAATAAAGGGAAGTTAGTGTAGGAACCCAAAGCAGGAAACTGAAAGCAGCAACTGAAGCAGAGGCCATGGAGGAACACTGGCTCCTCATGGCTTGCTCAGTCTGCTTTCACAAACAACTGATGACTACCTTCTCAGGGTTGGTGCAGCCTATAGTGACTGGGTCATCTTACATCAGTCATTAATACCCCAAAGACTTGCCACATGTCCATCTGATAGAGGTATTTCATTGACTAAGATTTCCTCTTCCCAGATATGTCTAGGACTGGGTCAAGTTGACAAAGATCAACTAGGACTACTCCATTATAAGAATGAGGAAAAGAAATTAAATGAAAAAAAAAGAATGAGGTAAGTACTATTAATATATCCATTTACAAGGATTAAGAAATGTTTCCAAGTCATGTAGTTGATAAGAAAGAAGTAAATCCAGGAGAGGATCCCCAAGCAATCCTGTGGTATGATAGTTTTCATGCCACCTGAACCCACTCCTCCTTTCATATTCTGATTGAAGTATTGCAGTCCTTATCCAAATGTGCTGTGGTTCATTTTCCTGTCCATATCTCATCAGGAAATTCTCTGCTGGCAGACACAATGTTCTGTTTATCCTGTGCTCCTGCTTTTAGCACAATGCCTGAGACCCAGCAATCACTATAAAGAATAACTCTAGACAGCATTTAACTGCTCTCTTATGCTGCTGTTGACAGTATTTCCTCTACCCAAGCCCTCCTGAGCCATGGCAACAGTAGAATTGGCAGTAGCAGTTGAATCATGGGTAGGAATTCACAGGTGATTTTTGTGGTTGAAGTTTGGGTGTCAAATAGCCCTGTGTCTCTGAACACTTGGTCCTCATATGGTGACTTTTTCTTGTGTGAGGCAGTGGAGCCTTTATGTGGTGAGGACTGACTGGAGAATCTGTGGGGTGTGGGCCTTGAGGGTTACAGCTGCCCTGGCTTTCTGATCTGTGGAGAAATGAGTAAGTAAGCCTTGCATTCTACGACATGTCTTCCCTTCATACCTAGACAGAGTGGATTGCTAAGCCCTGAGCCCAAATCAATCATTCCTCTTTTAAGTTGTTTCTTGTCAAGTATTTATCATGGTAATGAGAAAATAATACGGTGGCTGTGCGAATATGCACACATGTGTATGCCTCTGTGTGTGTTTGCTATAGTATCGAAACAACTAGTTTTCAAAATATGTCTATGTTAAAAGTTATTTAAGTACCATGCTTCTGTAATTTTCTTAATCGGGAGACTTTTCTTAGTTTTCATCTTCATGATAGGCAGTTTTGAATAATATAGCCCTGGAAAATGGAGTGTGCCTCATTTGAGGTTTGTCTGAAGTTTCTTAACCATTAAATGCAAAGGGACTATGCATTCCCAGCAAGAGCAATGTCCCTGTGTCAGACTACCACATCTGCAAGCATGTACATTTGGCTACCTGAAGTCAATAGACATGGTGTGATGGTACTCTATTTCTTTGTATAGTTAACATTCTTCTTTTCATTTTCCTTGTAACGAATCATCTGTGAAATAACATTTTAGAGGCCATTTATACATCCTATTACTTATCAAATTTTCCTCCAGGATCCATGGATGACTCCTATCCATCCCTATCTTTAATATGATGTTTTCAAAAAGATGATTCTGCAATTCAATGAAGTATCTGATGCTAAAGTGTAGAAAAAGCCAATGCCATAAAGAACACAGAATAAGCATCAGGTTATTCCCCACGAAGCAGTGTAAGTCTGATTCAACAGCTGACATGGAGATGATGAGCAAGTCTCCACAGGACTGAATGATTTGATTCTCCAAGGTCTTGACTTACAAGCAATCCCATGATGTAATAAGAAGCTGATGTTAGCAGGGAAGCACCCTAGAAAATGCGAAGTAAAAAACTGGCATCTGGACTCAGACATGGGCAACTCCAGTTATGCTTGTGCATGTCAACGTTTCTATTAGACGATAAGACGACAGCGATGCTAAAATGACACCAAAGAGCATGAGCATAAGATGAACACACAGATCCCTCCAATGCATGGCACAGAATCTTTATGTTCAGTTTCCATTCATGATTGCTGAATACTCCTTCTGGTGCTGAACCATCCTCAGAAATACTTGATATTTCTTGTCATAGTATCTGTGGGATACAAAAAGAAACATGTTACACATTCTCAACATAAAACCATCATATGGCTTCCTCTCTTATGTAGAAGGATGGGAATATATCTGTTGTGGTCAGGTTGAAACCTTCTAGGTTTTGAGTGTGTGTGGCACCCTGAGCAGTGGGTTAGTATGCTTCATATCTATCATGTGTCACTGACACAAAGTTCCACCAGCTACATGTTTAAGATGTAGGCATTTTATCAGCAAGGCATAGATCTGAAGTAGATGAAGGAGTACTAGAGCTGGGACTCATACTTAGCAAGGAATGACTTCTGAGCCTCTGCTGTATGTACTGACAGGCTTAGGCTTAGCACAGATCCCTTATGATTCCAAGCTTAAATAAATACTTTTGGTGTGACTAGCCACAGTTGAAAAACCACAGCCTTGTCATTTTAATACCTCTTGAGATTTCCACGTATCAGTGTCTTTGGCAGACAGCCTTACCCAGGGGTTTACCTTCTTCAGTGGTTTATCTAGGGTAAACCTTCTAGAAATGAGACCAACATCTCCCTGCACCTGGTCCTATCCTCAGGTGTCTGGTAGTGACCTTGCACACCTGCCTACTCCATCTGGTTCTTTGAGTGAGACCTGTTAGAACTACTGTTGGCTGTGAATCAGACCCGAGCTGCTTAGGCAACACCATCCCAAAAGGATAGAAACAATATGGACCATCATCTCTGTACTCCCAAAACTCTGTCCTTACTCTTGTTGGTGGGATGGATAAACTGAATTCAACATTATTTGGTAGTGCTCTGACAAAGACTTCAAATTGAGGTGCAGAGGATTTAAGAGAAACTTTGCATTTATACAGATATTGGTCATTATTCTACATCTCTACATTAAGCATTCTGGTGACGTAAGAGCTGTGATGGGGCCAAACTCACAGCTAAGAAGGGGGGTTGAAGCCAGGACTTGAATCCCAGCATAGTCCATGTTTGTATGTAACCTTGGATATGGTACACAACCCATTAGTGCATAAATTTCCTTACTTGCACATAGAGATATTTACAGGATATATTGTAGAAATTTTGTGAAGATTAATGAATAATGTAAGTACTAGTTATTGCTTTGAAATAATTCATATTCTAATATTATATTCAATCTAGGATTGTGAAATCCTGCTAAATCCCACTCTAGAGCATTACACTGTCAATCATAGAATGCTTTTTAGAAATAATTTTCTGCTTCTAATGATATTCTATGACAAATCAGGCTGTGCCACTTCTGTGGTATGAGATCGATTTCTAACTTTGGAATCTCAAAACTCTGAGAAGGGAGCTTTTCGTCAACAGCCCTTCTCACACACTTGAAGGTTCTTCAGGTTAATGTCTTTCCTGAAACTCCTTTCAGTGGATTCATTTATTCCTTACCATTTGTCTTTTTGTAAATATCTTTTAACAGGAATCCAAGATTCACCCTTTTAAGGCTGAGTAATTTGGAGTCATCCTAAAAATTTGCTTATTGAACTATAGATATTTAATTAGATATTAAGTTCACTTACAGCCTGACAGCTGAGTTATCTTCTAAACTCTCCTTTTCTCGAACTATTGATTTTGTGTGGTTCAGGACCAAGAAAACATCCTATAAAGTTAACGAGATTTGAAGCCAGGAGACAGGAAGAGGAAATGGGCTGTGGCGTTCTGATTGCAATCTTCGTGTTGCCTGCAGATGGCGGTAAAGCACTGTGTGTCCGCTTCACCCAACTACCAGCTGCCATGGAGATGCCAGTGTTTTCAAAGGAAACACATGAATTTCACTTAAAAACACTTCCCTGAAAAGTCTTGAGAGGGTCAGGAAAGAGATGGAGAGGGATAATCTGTTTCTCATTTCAAACAAACGGGATATTCCAGGGTCCCTCAAGTGGACAAGTGGACACTCTCCAGCTTCACCCATCACTGGGCGGGGAGTCTCGGTGTTGTGGGTTGAATTCTCCACACCAAGCCAGCTCCTCATGCAGGGGCTTTAGCAGCCTGGCTCCATTTGGAGGTAAAGAAGAAAATGAAACTGGATTGCTCTTTTGCTGGGCATTTCAAACTCTCAAATACGATCGTTGTCCGTTCAGTGACATGGTAAAATTTCCCTTTAGGTCTTAACCTCAAGTGCTTCCCTCCATTACCTGGCCCTTCATCTTCTGACTCACTACAAATGACTTTATAGCGATCCTGATTACTAACGAGGGCTTAATCGATCCTGAATGAGTGAACTTTCCAAAATCTCCATCTGAGCAAGTCTCATCACTGCTTAAAATTCAGTTCTGACCCCAGAAATGTCTTTGGCACTTCCGCCTGCCTCACTTCCTTAGCTCATCTTTGCGTTCTGAAATTATGAGTTGTTTAGAGTGAGCTCAGTATAAAAGCTGGTCCTTTGCATATATTATTTCCTCTGTTATTTTCTCCACCTTGGCCTGTTTGGAAATTTCTTTTAAACATTTAAAGTCAGCCGAGACTCAGTCTTCTCCCAAAAGCTTTCCTTTATCTCTGTAGAGTCCTGGTTATTTCTTCTTTGAGTTATGTTGTGATCTGCTGGCATTTCTATGGAAGAATTTATTCATGTGATTTGAAATCATCTGTGTATAGATCAGGTAGTGTCTCATTGTTCTCTGCATCCTGGTCAGAGCTCAGTATATGCTTTAATATAGCCACTCAATCCATCCATCCATCCATCCATCCATCCATCCATCCATCCATGCATGCATACATACATACATAAATACATAAATATTTTTGTTGGCTTGGCATGGGGCATTTTCTAGCCTTCAGTGCCAAGAAATATAC
Organism: Lophiomys imhausi; assembly: GCA_907164525.1. NCBI lineage: Eukaryota > Metazoa > Chordata > Mammalia > Rodentia > Muridae > Lophiomys > Lophiomys imhausi. The sequence continues at coordinate 23,291 of CAJQZJ010000585.1, forward strand.
AAAGGGTAGGAGAAAGCTACCTGGTCCTTTGATGTGCGCAAACTTTAGAACAGAGAAAAACAGATTTCTTCCTATGATTCAGCGTGAAAGCATTGGTCTGAGAGTTTGGAAGCATGCATGTGAGCCCAGCTCTGGCCATTCTAGCTCTGGATCTTAGTAAACCAAAGTTTTTGCCTAAGAAAGAATTTCTTTCAATCTCTAAGTCAGTGGGTCTCAACCTGTGGGTCATGACTCCTTTGGCAAACCATCTCCCAAAATATTTATATTGTAATTCAAAACAGTAGCAAAATTACAGTTATGAAGCAGCAACAAAAATAATTTTATGGTTGGAAGTCAGCACAACATGAGGAACTGTATTAAAGTTCGCAGCATTAGGAGGGTTGAGAACGACTGCTCTAAGAGAAAGGTGTTTAAGGGTTGATCCAAGGATCATCTCAGATCAAGAATTGCCCTCCTTCCCTGCTCTCACCTCCAGCAGCTGTACACAGAAATGCAAACTTACGCTTTATCATCATGTCTCGGGAACACAACTTTGCCCACTTTGCTCATTCTTGCCATCGCCTCCTGGTAAACGGAAACAAAGAATGCTGGGTAAAGAAGAACAAGATAAAGAACAAGATCATGAACTTTACAGCAAATGGATGGAACCAGAAAAGGTTGATATTGAGTGGGATAACTAAGACCCAGAATGACAAATACCCCATGTTTTCTCTCACTGGAGGCCCCTAGCTCCAAAAATCTTCAGATGTGAGTACACAGCCTGTAAAAAGTACAGAAACCAGGAAAGTAAACAACCATTGCCAGGATAACGGAGTCAGGGAGCAATAGAGAGAGGAATAGCAGGATTTAAGCAATCTGATTAGAGAAATGGGAACGATGGCTCTTTAGAGAAAGGGAAGGAGGTAAATACAGAAGGGAGGAAGGTAAAGGGGAATAGCAGGGTACAAGTGATGGGTGGAATGGGAACTGGAGGTGTTTATTAGGAAGGGGAGAGGGGAGGGAAATACAGAAGGAGAGGGGAAGTAAAAAAACCAAAAAGGTGTTTGAAAAAAACCACAAGGAACCATATTACTAAAAACAAAACCCTATAGTATATCTATAAATATATATACATAGTTTTAATGAACTTTTGTCATCTGGACTAATGGTGTTCCCTCTAAGAGCCAAAGACCACCTAACAAAAACTCCAATACCAGACAGGATGAGTCTTCATTTGAGTTGTTGATCAGGTCTGTCCTGACCAACAGCTTATTGTTGTTGTCCTTGGATACCTCTCAGAGGTAGAAGGTAAGTTTCTAGTGCAGAAAGCACCATGCACTTTCAATACAGGGCCCAGAGACATGGGAGCTGGAACTAACTTGAAGGCACCATGCAAGCTTCCTACCTATCAATGATGCTTATGAACTACACCAACAACCAGCATGGCATGATAACCCTAAGGGTTCAGTAGTAGCTCACATATTTTGCTGGTAACCAACAGCTCTCTAATTGGACTTAAGACCTGCTCAAAGAGAGGGAAACCATACCTGGTACTGGAAACCTACCTAACTACTCAATGCTAGTGACGTCACGACTTTTGGAGGAGAATCTACAACCAGTTTATTAAATCAGCATATTCCTAACAACAATCTTTAAACGTGTCCTTATATCTACAGAGAAGTGTAGTCCTCACCCCTCATCAAGGAAAGTTCTCTGCAACAGACAGAGACCAGTAGGGAAAACTATAACTAATCAAAATGCAGAGTTATAGAGTCCAGTCCAGTGGATACATCTACATATATCTACAGTGGGTACCCAGTGGATACATCTTCCTCCTCCTAAGGCTCAGGGAACATTGTGAAAATGTGGGAATGGGGAGATTGTAAGAGGCAGAGGATCAGGGAGTTTCTTATGAGATTATGTCTCCTAGTAACATCAGAAGCTGTACCTATTAAATCTCACCAACATGACTATCCAAGATGACTGTTCAATGTCAAGTGAACAAGGATGAGACCAATGAACAAGCTAAACTGGACAACAAAAAGCCCATGAGGTCTCAACCCTATACAAAAAACTACAGCTAACTTAATAAAGCAGGGTTGTGGGTATGGTGTGGGAGTGGGGAATATGGTCTTCCCCAGGTCAGAGTACAACAATTGGTTGTCCAGTGCCAAATTGCAGCTGTGAAAACATACATACAAGGACCCTTATGTGGACTCAACAGGCTTAGGAATATATACATATATACATATACACATACATGTATTCAATAACAACTAATTTTAAAAAGCCATGAATATGAAGGAGAATGGGGAGGGATATATGGGAGGGTTTGGAGGAAATAAAGGGAAGGGGAAAATGCTGTAATTCTATCATAATCTCAAAAATCCAAACCAAAACAAACTCAAAGACAGGATTGTAATAAACAGGAACTTTGTAATTAGAATTCATTTCCCTTAAGATACTCAGTTAAACCATGCTTTCTCCCAGAAACTTGTTTTTCTCTGGCAATAAGAATAAAAACCAATGAATAGTTAAGGTTACATCTGGTACCACACATCCTGGGTTTAATAAATGACCATGCATTGAGGTCTTTAGGGCATACAACCCAGAAGGCAAAGTCCTTTTGTTACTGCATAGAAAAGGAGGGCTAGATTTCCTTGGGCAGTTTTACAAGGTTTCTAATCCAGGAAAAGTATGAGAGCACATAGCCAATCCAACACGACAGACTTAACTATGGAACAGCAAAAACAAAGCAAAGCAAAGCAAAACAAACAAACAAAAAAACTAATCTCCACAGAAAAGGTTCTGCCTTAGGAACAGCTATTGAACAGTTACTAAGTCTGTGGTCATTCTGGGGTCATAGATACAACTATGTCACACATTTATTAATTATTCACTGTGTACGAGGATGCTAGGGGATAACAGTAATATGAGACATGCTCTTTATCCTAGTGAAACTCATATAATACCAGCAACAGGGGTAGTGGAATGCAAAATCTTCATGCTGTATAGTATATGAGAGCCTTTTTGTATCTTCAAAGCAAGTGTTCTCCTGTCCACCTTTGCCAATATACTGACTAATTCAGTTAAAGACTATTAATTACCTTCTAGTATGCTCTAACCAAAAGGTAAGTTACAGCAAGGCAGGGGCTTTGCCTGGGACCTGCTGAATCTCAGCACCTAAACTATTCATACAGCACATGGATACAAGGAGAAGACTCAATATAAGAGGACAACAGAGAAATAGGTGATATTGACATTTCTCAAGAAGCTTGCTACAGAAAGCAAAAGACAGTTGTTGAGATCAAAAGACAGTCTGATAAATTCTGTGCTATACTCTTTTCAGTGACCAGTCAAAGGTTAGGAAACCAGACAGCTTTCTCTTTCTGCTAATTCATGATTCCCACTGCAGTCAAGTTGATTTCAGGATTATTCCCCAAAGACAGCATGGATATTCTGAACTCTGGTCTTCCGGTCCTGGATGAGCAAGCATATTGGTGATGTAAAAGGTGCTGTATTAGCAAGCACGCTGACAGCAGAAAGACATGGCATCTTTAACAAGGGCCAGGGGGGAGGGGTGTAGATCTTAAAATGGATGAAAAATTATTGACCAGGGAAGCAGACAGACAAGAAAAAAACCCAAAGGGTGGCTGTTTGCAGGTATTCTGTGAAGGGCACACAAGCAAATGCATCTTCCTGATGTGCTGCTCTGCTCTGGGATGTTTTAAGAGCCTTGTGTATCTCTGATTGTGTCGGGACATTTTCCTTCATAGACTCAGTTTTGCTTCCCCTGATGGTTTTAGCATCCCCATCACCGACTTTATTATTCATTCTGGCTTTTGTTTCCATTGGCATGCCCTCAGGGACTAGTGGCAGCTTACCTCACCTGTGTGACCAGGTGTGCTGCATAAAAGCCCCTGCCCCCAGATCTCTCTGTGCCATTCTCTTTCAGTCTCTCTTTCATTCTGTCTTGTTCATTCTCTCGGTCCCTCTCTCTGCCTTTTTGTGTCTATCTCTCTCTCATTCCATCTTGTTCATTCTCTTCTGTTCCTTCTGTCTGTCCTCTCTCATTCCTATCTGTCTTCTCCATTCTGTCTGCCTTTCTGTCTCCATCTCTCATTCATGTCCCCGTTCCAAGATGGCCTTTTCCCTCCCCCTCCCCCAATAAACCTTTTACACTAGATATGTTGTGTAATTTCTTAGCAGCACACCTTGGCATGGGTCACCAAAGGGACCACAACCTTCACCACTTTACTAGTTTTATTTTACCTTTCCCTCTGCTATGCTCCTGAGAAGACCCTGCCCTTGTTACCTCCCCCAAACTGGGAAATGCACCCAGGGAATGCCCCTCCTGGCTGTCCTGGCCTGCTTCTTCAGGGGTCTGAGACAACATCCCAGGATTGCCTTTCTGGGTGGGACCCAGGAAGTTTATTAAAGATACTTATGTTATTTTCCTTCCCACAGTAACATATGTTCAGCAAATGGCAGACACCAGGGAATTCTCTGTTCTTTTCTTCACATTACCTCTGCTTGTTTTCAAAATAAGTCACTGAGAAAGAAGTATTCACAATGGAGATTTTGAGGATTTAAAAAGGGCTGATTTTGTTTTGGAGAAAGGGTGGACTTAAAACTTAGGTCAGAGCCGGGCGGTGGTGGTGCACGCCTTTAATCCCAGCATTTGGGAGGCAGAGGCAGGCGGATCTTTGTGAGTTCGAGGCCAGCCTGGTCTACAAAGCGAGTCCAGGACAGCCAGAGATATTCAGAGAAACCCTGTCTCGAAAAACCAAAAAAAAAAAAAAAAAAAAAAAAACTTAGGTCAGGTACCCTGCCTACTGAGAATTTTCCCTAGTCATCCCTGCTGGTTGCCTGCCCCCTGAACTGAGTTATTTGCTCATGCCTCCATCTGCCCAGCATTTAGGACATGGTGTCATGCTTTTTTGCTAACATATCAGTCTCCCAATTAGACTGTGAGCTTCTTCAGGAAGGAATTGTTAAAATTATTTTCACTGCCAAAATCAGCATCTGGCATATCCCATGCATGCAGGTATGTGAGCAGACTGAATGAACTTAAAGATGATAATGTGCGACAAAATGTTAAAATAGAATTTTCTGTTAAGATCTAAGATGACAGATATATGCTACCAGAGTGAGCTGGAAATAGCCCACCTTGGCGAGTTTGTGGAAGGGTAGCTAAGAACTCATGAATCATCTCTATGCCTTTCACCCACGTGGAAGGTCACATAGAGATGGGCTTCTCAGGGAAGGCTAGTTTATTGTGATGAGGACTCTTTCCAGGGTGAACTATGAGGGACACCTGCCTTTCCCCCACTCCCCTGCCCCCACACCAAGTCCAGTCAATGGGGCTTCATTAGGTACATGGCTATAGCAGATTGTGGACTAGAATAAGTGCCTCATGCTGGGAAGGGACAAGTCGGCTGGTGTCAGATTCTGCATAGAGAAGAGAAGAGAGGTCTTGGTGTTGGGCCTTCAAGGCATGGCATTCCTTACAGACTTTAGCAGGCACTGGTATGAGAGGCTGTCATGAGGATTAATTCCTGTCCAGTGTGATCACCTCAGGAACTAGCATGCTGCTAGGACACGGGCATTAACACCTCATACTGTAAGTGAAACATTTTCAGAGATAGAGGGTCTCCAGAAATACCTACAACAGAGCCTTATGGGACTCCAGAAACATAACAGAACCTCATGGGTCTCCAAAAACATGTACAACAGAGTCTCATGAGACCAAGAACTAGCCACTCACACCTAAGAGAGCCTTATTTTTATTTATGACACTGCTCTCTCTATGCTCTCCAACTACCTCACAGGAATAAGAGAAACACTAGCAAAGAAAGGACTAAGGAAGAACGAAGAACTGTTATGTGGCCCACACCCCAGCTGCAGAAACTGGGAAGTGGCTCCTATTTTCTGTTACATAATCATTGATATCTGAGTTTCTGAATATTGTTTGGCTACCCCAACATAAAGGTTCATAAAACCTGTATCACCATGTTACTTTATGCTTAAGTAACTATCATGATTCTTAAACAGAGCAGGAAAATCAGCTCCCCTCCACAATGGAAAGGGGCAGTATGATTAAAAACTAAAGCTTGTTTGCAACCTGTCTCAAGAATTTTGTAGCTGGTTGCCACAGCATGCATTTGTATTCCCAGCTGCTCAGAGGGCTAAGGGATGCAGATTCCTCATGCCCAGGAGTTTGAGGCTAGCCCAACATGAAGAGAACCTTTCTTAGAGAAAAACAAAGGAAAGAAAGAGGGAAGAAAGGAAGGAAGGAAGGAGGAGGGAGGGAGAGAGAATTGTATGAAGTGTTCTATACAAGTTTTTGCTTCACATAACTTGCTAAATACAAATTGTATATGCACACTTTACAAAGGTCAGATGAAGATATATTAAATTGTTAAGGAGCACAAGAGAATGGGTGTTTATTTTTCTTCAACAAGATTTTTTTTTCCACAGTGATATATATCGGTTTTACTGTTGTAGACAAATCACACATATTCTGCATTACATTGTTTTAAGTTATGGTTGCACACAGGCAGTCCAAAGGGCTCAGGGTCACCTCCATCTCTTGGTCACATTATGGGTACCAGAGGGTGTGTAGAGCAGAATCCTGTCATCATAAACAGCACTGTGGAGAGTGCCAGTTTCTCCAGATAATTACCACAAAAGTGAAACCGCATGAATCTGCTGCCTGTGGTAAATGTGGGAATCACTACAGTACAACAATATGAATTCATTATGGAAATGCTGACACAGGGTAAATATAGTCACCCCCATAATATATTTTTGTTCAAAGGGATTTATTTGAAGTCGAGCTCTAAATTCATACTTTCTGTCAGCATGTAGGGGCCGGACAATCTCAACTTGCAGCACGCTATCCTCTTTGTTTGAGAGTCTAGACAGTACAATGAATAGAGTGACTTTTTTTTTTTCCTTTTTGCCCACACAATGAACGCTTTTTAAAAACAAAATATTTTGTAAAAGAGCATTTTAATCACTTCTTTTCTCTATCTCTCTAAGGCAGAGCTATAAATAAACCATGAAAGTTCACATTTGATTGTCACTTCTGAAACCAAGTGCAGGGCTTCTGTAAGAAAAAAATGGGGTCCCTGTAGCTAGCCATGAAAGGCCTCATTCATGGACTTGACCCTTCTCTGGAGTGTCAAGGCTGAGATACCAGTCAGCACTCGGCTCCTGCTCCTCTGGAGAGAGTACTGGCAGTGGCCAGGCCTCCAGAGGCAGAGGAAACACTTGGTTGTCATGTGCTATGAGGCTAGCTGTCAAGTACTGCTGTGTGGGCTGTCAGGGAAGTGAGGCTACATGAAGGTGGAGGTATTCATCACAGGAGTGGCATATAAAGATGCTGTCCATCTGGGGATCAGGAGCAGTCTACTTCCTCTACTTTGGAGAACCATGCCCTAAGACTTGGGGAAATCTGTCAGGTAGTCTAGATCTCAGCACGGAGCAGCAGAGAAAGCCTAAAACTGTGTAGAATTATAGTATACATCAAAGAAAAAAATCAAGACCTGGTGTTTGTGAGAGCTAGCCTCCAGGAGGCCGGAAGGATGACACCAGAGTTAAGACAGAACACAATCCCAGCATCCATCATTGGTTAGTTAATGTTTATGAACCAAAAGCCGATGCCTGTCACAACAGACATTGTAAGGACATTGTAAAGTCATCAGCTTAGTTGTGTCTAGAGAGACACATCTGCACTCAAAAATTACTTGGGTTGATCCATTAAAGATTCTAGAAGAAAATACTGGAAGTACCATCTGCATGATTTTTGTTCTAAATAAATTAAGGTTTTCCTGCAATTAATACACAGACTGGCATTAGGCACAACAGCTCAGCAACAGGTCAGACCAAGAGTTGTGTAGGCTGCATGCAAGTTTCCTCCAGCACTAATGTGTCTGTATGATACTTGCCTGGATAATCACTACATACAGAATTTGCTATATGCTGCCATTTAAATGTAACATGTTATTAGATTTACAACTAGGACCTAATTTCAATATACACTAATCCTCAATTTAAAAAAAAAAAGGCCAAATGTCTGAAAAAGATTCAGTCAGGTAATGGTAATAATCGCTCAGATCCAAGCAAAAATGAAAATGGTGATACATCTATTAAGTATTATCTCTTTATATTATAAGGTTAAAAATAATAAGCACCAAGTCTAATAAGGTAAGAGCTGGGGAAAAAATCAAAATTATCAAGAAAATTGTTTGAGATATGAATATAGGCACTTATAAAATCTTTTAGAAGTCATCAAAAATAAGGGGGCTGAGAGATGATCAAGTGAACAGAGTGTTTGCCAGGCTACCATGAGAACCAGAGTTCAGATTCCTAACATCTATTTAACAGCCAGGTGGATGTTGCAGCCAATCTATAAAACAGCGCACGGGCATCATGCATAGGAAATCCCAGGAGCAAGTGGGCAAGTTAGATTAACCCAAATCAGTAATCTCTGGCCTAGTTAAAAGTCCCTGACTCAATAGATAAGATGAAGGGGGATCAGGGAAGACTTCTGATGTTAATATTGGATCTCCATATATTTATGCATATACATATGCAACCCTACACATTCAAACATGAAAACATATGCACGCACACCACATATACACATGTTTAAAAAATCATAAGATTTGATCTGTGGCGCATGCTTGTTATCCGAGCACTCGGGAGGCTGAGACAGGAGAATCAAAATGTTAAGTTCAGTCTCGGCTGCATGGGGAACTTTGTTCCTGACAAACAAACATATCATAAAAACATTAAAAATGTCAGCCATAGAGTAGACCTTTAGACATTGCATAGGTATAAATATTTCAAAGAATTTTTGTTTCAGCCATACTTTGTCTGTTTTAGAAAATAATTTACAAGCACAATATACTATGCTTTTACCCAGATGTTCACACACTGAGATACATGTACAAATATCTCATGATTGATGAACTATATGATCCAAATGCTCTGGTGTGCACAGCCTCAGCTGCCAACCTTCAAGCCACCCTTTCCCAGGTGCTTATGCTGGGCTGAGAACCATGCCACTCACTTTACACACATGGCCTTTTACTCCTTGAAATGCTCTAATACACGTGTTATCACTTGCTCCCACTTTTCGAATGATAGGACTGAATGGAGGCTGTCAGAGAAAGAATGAATGATATACCCAGTAACATGCAGCCAGTTTGTAGTGAAGCCCTGAATTAAGGTCCAGTTCTGACTCCAGACCACTGCTTAGTTCCATATTAAACTCACAATGCTACCATCCTCCTTGTAAAGAACAACACCTGATTTTTTTAGTCCTTTGGACTAATAACACTTCTGCTTATTAACTGTGTAATCACTTTGAGTGTATATGTGCATGTGTCTGTGTTGTGTGTGTGCTGTGTGTGCATGTATGTGTATGTGTGTATGGGTAGTGAGAATTTTGCTGACTTTAAAACACAGTTACATTATGTAAACATGTTTTTTAACATTTTTTTATTACTTCAAGTTACATCTACATCACAGTCCCCTCTCTCCACCCCTCCCAGTCTCATGCTCCCACCTTTCCCCCCTCCCACCTATCCTACTCCTCCAGAGAGGGTTGCCCCTACATATCAGCCCCCCCGCTCAGTTCAACAGTCACATGAGTGTTAAGAGCTTCCTCTTGCACTGGGGGCCTATAAGGCAACTCCATTAGGGCAAAGTGTCCCAGTAACAGGTAACAAGGTCTATCTATGTTCCTGTTCCTTATGGTGTGTTGGTTGTAGGATAGTTATCCTGTAGTATATGGCTGAAATCAATTATAAGTGAATAGATGTCATGTGCATCTTTCTGAGTCTGGGTTAGCTCACTCAGGATGAGCTTTTCTAGTCCCATCCATTTGGCTGCAAATTGCATGATTTCATTGTTTCTGATAGCTGAGTAGTAGTCTATTGTGCAAATGTACAAGGTTTTTTTTTTTTTAATCCATTCTTTGGTTGAGGGACATCTGGGTTGTTTCTAGTTTCTAGCTGTTACAAATAAGGGTGCTATGAACATAGATGAGGAGATGTCCTTGTGGTTTGGTGAGGAATCCTTTGGGTGTATACCCAGAAGTGGTATGGCTGGGTCTTGAGGTAGAGCTATTCCAAATTTCCTAAGATATCGCCAGACTGATTTCCATAATGGTTGTACAAGTTTGCACTCCCACCAGTGATAGAGGAGTGTTCTCCTTTCTCCACAACCTCGTCAGCATGTGCTGTCATTTGAGATTTTGATCTTAGCCATTCTGACATCTGTGAGATAGAATCTCAGGGTCATCTTGAGTTGCATTTCTCTGATGACTAAGGATGTTGAGCATTTCTTCAAGTGTCTCTCAGCCATTAGAGATTCTTCCTTTGTAAATTCTCAGTTTAGTTCTGTTCCCCATTTTTTGATTGGGTGGTTTCTTGGTGTTCAATTTCTTGAGTTCTTTATAAATTATGGATATTAGCCCTCTGTCGGATGTGGGGTTGGTAAGGATCTTTTCCCAGTCTGTAGGTTGCCATTTTGTTTGAATGACAGTGTCTTTTGCTTTTCAGTTTCATGAGGTCCCATTTATTGATTGTTGGTCTTAGAGCCTGAGCTATTGGTGTTCTGTTCAGGAAGTTGTCACCTGTGATGATGAGTTCAAGGTACATGTTTTTGTTTTAGTCCCAGGTATGGGATATGGGACTGCTTCAGATTATCCACAGCAGCAGACTATTTGCCTCGTGTGTGCTCTGCCAGGGATGTGATTCTACTAGCTGAAGATAGTTTAATTCTGGGGACTCTAGAGAGGGTATAAAAAGATCAGAGCTCCAAGAAAGGGGGTGTGGCTGTTCCTCCTGGTTGTTCCTGCTCCTGCTGTTGCTGGTTTGTCAAGTGGTGGAGAGAAAAGAGACAATAAGAGGTTGGAGATATCCTGATCCAAGGAACTCAATGCTCCTAATCAGCCGGGAGCAGTCTAAAAATATCTCAAGGTCCCCTCTCCCCTCTAACCTTCTGTCTCTCCTACCTGGTGTTGGGTGTTGGGGTGTTGGAAGGGATTGGGTGGAAAAGGGTGGCAGATATAAGAATCCAAATAAAGTAGGAAAAAAAAACAAAAAAATGCCCACATGTACGTGTGTGTGTGAGGGAGAGAGAGAGAGAGAGAGAGAGAGAGAGAGAGAGAGAGAGAGAAATAGACAGACTTTAATACATCGAGAGATGCTGACACATAGTTCTGAAATACATTAATCTGCCTTCTTGAGAAACTCTGACTCATTTTACTGGAACAACAAGTTCATGTGTTAATATGTGTGGGCTGGGGCACATGACCCCTCCATAGAAAAACAGAAAAAATAGCAATGTGATTTTCCTCTACCAAGTATTAAGAAATGGCTAATTGTTCTTTTGTTTATGTTATTGCTTTTCATTTTTGGCATGGTTATCTTTTGACTTGTAGCTGGTACTTTCTCACCACAATGCACTGAAAACAACAATATCAGCTGAGAAGCAGGAAGAGAGGAAAGAGTGGGAGATGTCTTCATCCTCCACTGTGATGAGAAGACTGGTATTTCATTCACCATTTTGAATACACTATATCTGTCACAGACATTCATATATGTTTAATTACACAAGTGTTCACATCTTTTAAAACTCATAGAACTGTACATTTAGCAGGTACATGCCGGGTTATCTATAGTACATTTTAATTTTCAAATTGTAAAAAGAAATGCTTTCTTTATATTACATGTGTCACATATTTACATTTTTCAAATTTGAAAGGCCTACCAAATTGAAACAAAACCTTTTTTTCTGTTTTTTTTTTAAATTTTTTATGTTTATTTATTAATTCAGGTTACATCTCTATCACAGTACCCTCTTTCCACCCCTCCCCGTCTTGCCTTCCCACCCTCTATCCCCTCTCCCTTCCATCCCACTCCTCCGGAGTGGAGTGTCCCTACATATCAGTCCCCTGCCCCAGTTCAGCAGTCATATGAGGGCCAAGAGCCTCCTCATACACTGGGGACCTACAAGGCAGCACCACTAGGGCAAAGTGTCCCATTGACAGGTAACAAAGTCTATGTTCCTGTTCCCTTTTGTGCATTGGCTGTAGTATAGTTATCCTGTACTATATGGCTAAAATCCGATTATAAGTGAATAGATGCCATGTGCATTCTTCTGATTCTGGGTTAGCTCGCTCAGGATGAGCTTCTCTAGTTCCATCCATTTGGCTGCAAATTGCATGATTTTGTTGTTTCTGATGGCAGAGTAGTATTCCATTCTATAGACGTACCACAGGTTTTGTTTGTTTGTTTGTTTTTGTTTTGTTTTTTTATCCATTCCTCTGTTGAGGGACATCTGGGTTGTTTCCAGTTTCTAGCTATTACAAATAAGGCTGCTATGAACATAGATGAGGAAACGTCCTTGCGGTTTGGTGAGGAATCATTTGGATGCATACCCAGAAGTGGTATGCTGGGTCTTGAGGTAAAGCTATTCCAAGTTTTCTAAGATATCGCCAGACTGATTTCCATACTGGTTGTACAAGCTTGCACTCCCACCATCAATGGAGAAGTGTTCCCCTTTCTCCAGAACCTTGCCAGCATGTGCTGTCATTTGAATTTTTGACCTTAGCCATTCTGACAGGTGTGAGATGGAATCTCAGGGTCATCTTGAGTTGCATTTCTCTGATGAGTAAGGATGATGGGCATTTCTTCAAGTGTCCCTCAGCGATTAGGGGTTCTTCCTTTGTGAATTCTCTGTTTAGCTCTGTTCCCCATTTTTTTTTGATTGGATTATTTGGTTTCTTGGTGTTTAATTTCTTGAGTTCTTTGTATATTTTGGATATTAGCTTTCTGTCAGATGTGGGGTTGGTGAAGATTTTTTTCCCAATCTGTAGGTTGCCATTTTGTTTGAATGACAGTGTCTTTTGCCTTACAGAAGCTTTTCAGTTTCATGAGGTCCCATTTGTTGATTGTTGGTTTTAGATCCTGAGCTGTTGGTGTTCAGTTCAGGAAGTTGTCACCTGTGATGATGAGTTTGAGGGTTTTCCCCACTTTATCTTCTAATAGATTCAGTGTGTCAGGCCTTATGTTATGGTCTTTGATCCACTTGGACTTAAGTTTTTTGCAAGGTGATAAGTATGGGAGAACAAAACTTGTTCAATTCTATCTAAAATATACCTCTATTGCACTATTCTCTTGGACCTAAAAGAGGGGAGTCTCATGGCATATGTCTAATTCTATAAAAATAGAGAAGTTAGAAAAATACTGCACATTAGAAGCAAATGGGCCTAGGTTAATTCTGCTAATTACTGGATATGCAAACCTAAACTCAGTTTTCCCATCTACAAAATGGGAGTAATAGCATTTCCTCACAGTATTACTGAATATTCCCTGCCCAGCTCTGACCACCATTCTTAATTCGTCTCTTGGTTTGACTTCCATCTCTGTACAGTGGTCCTGGTCAGTCAAAAGGAGGAGAGTTCAATGTGGTGATTAAACAGCACTGCAACAATTTGCCAGAGTTGATAGCTGGAGTTTTCTGTGGGCTCGCTTTCAAACATCTTACTTTCTTTATGGATGTTTTCTCATATGAAATGGTTGGTAACAATGTGCCTGTCATAACATTACCAGGGCAGTTATGTAAGAGATTTGAGGCACATCACAGCCTTTTATATTTTGTTATTCTGCTAGTGTGCAGATTCACAGGCCAGACCTGGTCTTTGGTTCATTTACTGCACTAAAGCCTGTACTTGGCTGGGCTCTGTGATCCATCAAAATGTGCTGAATGAATCAAATGAGGTAAATTAGATTTTGTCTCTGGGTTATTTTTTACCCATGACACTTCTGACAGTAAATATGTGGGGCTACCCCTCCCTGCTTTACCAATCAATTTTCTAATTCTGTGGATATTAACACGTGTTACACAATTAAGTTCCAACACTAATTAACTGGAATCAGGGTCATACTTCACACTGTAAATGATAAGTCCTACAAGGCTGCCCCAACTTTAGTTGCAAGCCTTGAGTTTCTCTATACTTCTGACTAACTATAAATCAGGGGCTCCCCAATTTGCTAAAATGGGCACACAGAACTTAGGAAAAGTTTACTTACTATATGTGATCAGGTCCACAAATTCTATGCAGACAGAAATAAAGAAAAACAAGGATACAGGAAGGATTCATGTTCCTTCATGGCATAAAACCAGTCATGACTTGCATGTGGTCATCAACCTAGGGCCTATCTGAATGCCATCATTTGGGGGATTTGTTAGATGGGGACAACTAGTGAGAACCTTACTCTCTGTCTTGGAAAGTCAATGGAGAGGCTGAAAATTCTGGACTTTTAATCAGGTTTGGGCTTTCCTGGCTACCCATTCCCAATCTGAAGGATTTATAGTCTTCTAGCCATCAACCTTCTATCATTCAAGAAGAGGTCATTTGAAGACTCCAAAGGTTTAAGGAATTTGCTTTTTAGGTGCTAAACTTTTTCATGTTTACCAGAAGCCAAAGACAATGATCATATATAATACATCACAATCTCTTCCCCGCTTAAAATCTGCAATGAATACCCAAGGCTTTTTGATGAAATTCACACTCCATTTTGTCTGAAACCTTCAGGGTAGATTTTGTGTCTGTTTCCAGCATTGTCATATTACCCTCCTAGTGAGTCATTCTAGAAAGACTGGCTTTCTTACTTATGACTGATCATGCCAAAATTGCTCCTTCCCAATTTGTTCCTCAACCAGGAATCTTTGACTGTCTGGCCTTTTATTTTAGGGTCTCTTCAAATACAGTTTCTCCAAGACTGCCTTTGGCTACCCTAGGTTGAATCAACCCACTTCTAAATTCCCCGGCATACCTTCACACTTTCTTATCTTCACAACCCACCTTATACATAGTGTCACCTGAAAGTTTATTGTTAATTTATTGGCTTATTGTTTACTTCCTTCCATGAGACCCCTCACTTCTGCTTCTTTTTCCAAAACCAGAAGCACAGAGTCATGTCATTTTTCTTCATTGATGTACCACCAGCATTTGGTAGAGGATTAAAATGTCAACTAAGAGAATTACCTGATGAAATGCATATTTAGTGCAAAGGAACTGTTCATTTAATGGCCAAATTTTGGGGGTCTAGGAGGATTTATATATATATATAAATATATGTGTATATATAAATATATATTAAATATATATATATTTAAACAAGGAAGCACAAGCTCAGAGAGGTCAAACGATCTTCCTAAATTAGTAAATTACACGTTTGCTTCAAGTCATGAGTGAAACTGAGCCTGTTTCTTGAGGATCTCACTCTCAACAGGCAGGTGTCCAGGCTGAGTCCAGCACAGTCAGTTACCTTCCATGTGATTGTTCTGAGACCCTGTAAAATTCTCAAGGCTTTCCTTTCCCCTATCAAAGACACATTTAACCATGGTCACTACATTGTTTTATGTAAAGAGAAGGTAGGCTCATTGATGTGTAGAGAAACTGCTCACATTACTTTTTGAAACAAACAAAACAAAATCACTACCATCTGTATGACCCTAAGCAAGACCTTATCAGCAGAGTGAGGGCATTGGCTTAAATTACCTCTAAAATCTTGCCAGCTCTACAATCAGTTTGGTGTGTGTGTGTGTGTGTGTGTGTGTACATGCACACGCACGTATGTGTGGTTGTCTTAATTGTCAGCCAACAAGTTTCTCTTGACTCCCAGAGCTACAGTTTCTGAGGCTTCTCAAGTGCCACTCTAACAGGGCACACATCTACTGATCTGTCTGGCAACATATAGTTTAATTCTTGTTTAATCATGGGTCAACATGGCACAGGAGAGAGGCTCTATTCCTGTCAAGAGGCTTGGAGGTAGAGTCCTAACATGGCCTGGCTGGTAAGGACTAGGACTAAATATGAATATTGAGCAAGTATTCATCCTATTTATATGTACTTGACTCATTTTTATGGGATTTCTAAGGCTTCTTACTAAAAGCATCAGAAGGATCATAGACTCTAAAAATGCAAACAAGAGGGCTCAATTAGTCACTTATTGTTTACTGGAATTGAAATGATCCTGGGTGACATTTCTGAGAAGGCATAAAGTATTGCAGTGAGCTCTAATAGAAAAATGGTCATGTCAACAATAACAATGGCAGTAGGTGGCAGCTAGTATTTTATTAAGTAATTACTATAGCTAGTACTGAATAAACACCCACTTATTTTATTCCTTCAGTGAAAGATGAAGTCTCAAAACTTATTCTTAATTACTTATTATGGAATATGAACTGTGGACCTTGGATAGGGCACCGTCCATTGAATATTTTTAGTTTCATTTAATTCTTCATACTAATAATAGATTTTTTTAGTTTTTGAAAATATTTGCTTTTTGGGAATTTCACACAATATTTTTGATCATGTTTTCCCCTTCCCCAAATCCTCCCAGATTCTCCCCCACTCCTGTTCCCAATCAATTTCATGTTCTTTCTCCCTCTTAAAAACAAACAAACAAACAAATGAGCAAACAAAAACAGAGGGCTGAAGAGGTGGCTCAGCAGTTAAGAGCAATGGCTGCTTTTTGCAGAGGACCCAGGTTAAATTCCCAGCACCCATATGGCAGCTCACAACCATCTGTAACCACAGTTCCACAGATCCAGCAACTTATTTTGACCTCTTGGGACAGCAGGCACATACATATATACATGAAGGCAAGACCATCACACATATAAAGTAAAAATAATTAAATCTTAAAACCAAAACAAAGTACAAAAACATATGGAGTCCTTTTTTTTGTTGGCCATTCCTGAGCATGAGGCCTGCCCTGGAGTGTGGTTAATAGTGGTTGATACACTCAGAGTCATTCCACTGAAGAAAACCAGTCATCCTTCTTCTACAATTATTAATATAAAATAGCTTCTTTGATTCTTGGCCAGGCAAAGGATTTTGTGTCCACTTCCTCCTTTTCCATGGTGGAATTTTGTCTGGCTCAAGCTTGTGCATGCTGTCACAGTCTCTGCCAGTTCATATTGCATCAGCCTTGTTATATCTGAAAATAATGTTTCCTTAAAGTTGTTCACTACCTCTGTTTCTGCTTCTGCATAGATAGATCCCTGAGCCTTGAGGACAGGGTATGATAAAGATATTCTATTTAGGTCTAATCACCCCAAAGCCTTTCACTCTCTATATATTGTCCAGTTGTGTGTTTCTATGTTAATTACCTGTTGTAAGGAGAAGCTTCCCAGGTGAGGGTTAAGTGATGAAACTGATCTATGAGTATACCAATGTGCCATTAGGAGTCATTTTATTGCTATATTCATTTAACAGAATGATAATAGTAGGCTTTCCCCTAGAGCCCATGAATTATCTAGTTGTATATTGCTAGCCTCATTATGTCAAATGTGGGTTGTATCTGATGGAGTGGGCCTTGTATTCAATAAAACTGGTTGGTTACTCCCATAACATTTATGCCACTATTGTTAATAGCATGCAAATAGCTAGGCAAATGTACTAGGTTGCTATTATAGCTCACAGGTTTTTCAAAAGGCTTTTAGTGTTTAGTAAGGGATTGGGGGAGCATGTTCCAGGAAAGGGGAAATAGAATATGACATTATAAAAGAATATAGGGGAAATTTGAACAGAAAGAACATGAGGAGGTCTAAGTAACAATAATTAAAATGTTAATATGTATCTCATGGGTTGTATGTGCTAAACACCTATCACTAATAGTCATTATAGTATTTCTTATCAACTAAAATGAACTTTTTTCTAGAAAGTTTATTAAAGGGTTATAGTTGTCAATTCTGTGTTTCAGGTCAGTTGAGTTGGGTGGTCTTGGGTAGGAGCAGCCTGTCAATATTCTCATGGTTCCTTATCATTGTTCCTCATCATTTGCAGAGTAGTGATAAAGATTTCACATATGAAGCTTATTTTACTTGATAGAGACACAATAATACACCTCCCCTACATTGTACCACTCTTGCCAGCCTTTTATAGTAATATGAAACTACAATTTAATTATTAATTGTATTTATTAATAAGTATAAACTATAAGATTAGGCTGGTGGAGTAGCAGGTGGCCTGGCAGGATATCAGCCAAAGGGCCAGGCCCACCTTAACCCGGCTGCCTGATTTATCCTGTGGAAAGAGCCCCAGACCAAGGGTGGCCTATACCACCTGTAACCTAAACTCTATAAGCAATATAATTTGTTACATTAGACTGGTAAAATTACAGGCGGCCAACAGCCCTGGATTACTTGGACTGATGGTCTATAAGCTGCCGCGGTCCTTTTCCCTAATAATTAAATATACCAAGACCTTTTAATGTTTCGCTTAACCCTTAGCTAGGCAGGCTCTCGATTATCTACTCTAAATTAACTCAGATCACCTAATCCCAAACCGCCATGTGCCTGTGATTACCTTCCAACGTTCCCAAACATGTCTATCTGCTTCCATGTCTCCTGGTGGAATGAGCTAATCCTCTATGTAAAATACAGGGTTCCTGTTCTAATCTCAGGAAGTCCCACCTTCCTATACTCTTTCTGCCCAGCTAATTGGCCTTCAGTGACTATTATTAACCAATCAAGAGAATGCCTTAGAAGGGGTAGTAACCAGACTCACCATTGAAATCAGCCAATCAGAAGCAATGTTATTAGACCTTCCCTAACAGTAATATATCAAGTAAATCCCAGACTCCTGAACCATACCCTTCCCATATACCAGCATGAATACTTCAGAGTCAGTTTATAAGGCCATATAATGCTTTTTTTTTTTAAGATTTAAAACTCCAGTGTTGGGGTACATTGAGTGAAGGTGTGTCTCTATACATTCAGTTGTTAATTCTGTACTAGCAGAGAGGTAAATACTGGCAGGATCTTGGTATTGTTATTTCTTTTTTTTTTTTTTTATAAATACTTTATTTTTTTTTTCTTCAAGTTACATCTCAGTAACAAACCCCTCCCTATTCCCCCTTCCCAACCCGCCCTTCCACCCTCTTCCCTCCAGAGGTTTCCCCTTTCAGTCCAACAGCTGGTTCCTTCTCTTATAACAGTAAGTATTATACAAAACAATAGATATAATTATGCCACATTTATGAGATTAAATTGGCCCAGTATACCTTCCCAATGTTCAGTTTATACCTATTTGGTCCCTGACTTTAACATTCTACTATCTACCCAACTCCATGAGTTTAAAGGTCTATATGTGACTCAACATTCATACTATCTTGCAACACACTTTTAAGAGTATCTTCTTAGATCTATAACACCCTCTTGATTCCTAAACAGTTCAAAATTTAACTATAAGATTCTATCTGTCTATTCTTCAACCACCTCAGAGACCTGAGAGGGATAAATATATTTGCTTATATAGGAAGTGCAGAGCCTGCAGCTTCCAAAACTAAGAAAGAACATACCAGTAACTGCCTGGACAGTTCCCATTTTCTCTCCATACATTCCAGCATCAATCTTCAGCCTTTGGGTCCTGTTTCTCTGACAGACATTTGTTGTAGAGCAGGGATTATGAAGGACTTACCTACCCTGTCTTGGCAGAGTTAGGTATTGTTATTTCTATGGCCCATCTGGTCTCCTATTTTGTAAATATTCATTCTTGCTTACCTGTCTAAGGCAATCTAGAATTGTATCTGATTGCTTATAATAAAGATATGATGGCCAATAGCTGGATAGGAAATGGAAAGTGGAACTTTCAGACAGAGAGAGGGACGCTGGGAAAAAAACAGACCTAAGAGATTCACCAGCAGACATGGAGGTGAATGGACCAACCAGAGAGGATCATAAAGGTAGAGCTGGCCACCATGTGGTGGAGCATAGTACCAGGATTAGTTGGGTTAGTCAGTTGAGCTAGCTGGAAGATTATCCAAGCAAAAGGCCTAAGCTTTAATATATTAAAAAGCCTCTGTGTCATTATTTATATTGTTGGCAGGTCTGAGATAGTCCAGATATACTCCAGCACTTCCAGAGCCAAACATTGAAACTCAGCTATTAGGCCTGCTATATTTTCATACATTCCAATAGCCCAACAGCCCAGTTCTCTCATTTGTATAATCATTCCTACCAAATGTTACACCTATTCCTTGGAAATTCTTAGAATTTTTATTCCATCCTTTTTTCTTAATTTATAGCTTTCTTTGTTTGAAGCTTTGTTTGTATGAACATATTTCTATGTTCATATAACCTAATATGGTTATACATATTAGGCCAGACCATATTATGTCAAACATATTGGCCAACAACGACCATTAACATTCTCTTAATTGTCAAATTCAATAGGTTGGTGAAATGTGTAGAACTATTTCCCAGGAGAGGCTTATTTACAGCTTTCTGATTGAAAGTTTGCTTAGGATAGATCAAGCCAATAGGAGAGTGAAATATTTTGAAAACTCTCAGAAAAAAATATATACTATTTGCTTTCCAGTTAATACCTTTAAAGAAAAACTTTTGGGCTTTCAGAAAGAAACCATGGTTATCAGCAAAGATTTGAAATGTAATACTCCTCACACATAGGTGGACACATCTTGCCTGGTAGTTTGGTTTTGTAGTTCATAGGGTTCACAACTGGATAAGACCATCTTTTTCTCTCCTAGGAGCCTGAATTGAATGTTTGGGCACTTTGAAAGCTGGCCAATATGGAAGAAGTTTCCAGCCCAGTTCCAATTTGGTTTCTCTGTTTCTTATAACTGACTATGAGGTATCTTCTTATTCTCCAACTCTGATGGGTAACAAAAGGACTGACAAGAACCTGAACTTCTTTGTGTTCTCTGGTTGAATTTGAGGCCTTCCCCACAGGAAGGAATCTGTGTCTGGTACTGTAAGTCCAGTCAACAACCCATGCCTGAGGAGGTCATAAACCCAAGGGATCTACTACTATTGTTTAACCAGATTGATCAAACTGCCTTCTAAACATCTGTATTTATTTCCACAGACAACACAACTGTCACACTTCATCAGAGATGCTTCTGTTTGCACTGATCAGCAGGGAATGTGGAGACTTGAGGCTGTCCAAGATGTAAGGAATTAGAGATAATTAAGGGCATAGCTCTAAATAAGATATCCATATTATCTCTTTTGAAGTTCAGGGAGCATTTCAGATGAGCAGTGAGGAATATTGTAAGAGCTGAAGGACAGGGAAAAGGAGCACAAAATGTCATCCTTGAGGCCTAACACAACCATTGCAAACATGAACTCACAGCAACTGCAGCTACTTGCATTGGGTCTTCACAAGACTTGTCAACAATCATTCATGGATGTGGGAGGGGTTTACAAAATCATACTCTTATTTTCCAACTATCTATTTTGGTAGAATCTAGAGGTGGGGGAAGTCATTGTCCTGACTCAAGTACTCGGTGCTGAGCCCACCAGACTCCAATGGATAGATAGCACTACATCTATGGTCACAGAGATAGCCCTGGTCAAACTTAGTAGCTCATAAAACAACAACAACAAAAACAGGATTGGGAGAAAGAGAGATTTTTAGGGAAGAAAAAAGGTAGACAATGATGGGAAGGAGATAAGGAAGGGTGGGAGGTCAGGGAAATCACTATGCATTATATACATGTATAAAATAGTTAAGGGTTAAATTAATTCATAATTTTTACAATATGCAATGGTATTAACATAGTGAACATGGACTGAACTTCTCAGGATGCTGAGTCAGTAGGTTTGTGGCTCTGTGTTGACACAGAACAGCAACCATATTATCAAGGACACCCTTTATCCATTCATCTATCACGCTCTGCAAAGTTCCTAGCTTTGGGATCATCAGCTCTTCTGAGGCAGAGTCATATTGTTGGCAGTGGAGCCTGGGCATCTGGCCTAGCCTTAGAAGCCCTTTGGCTAAGCCTGAACTCATTCCAAACCAATCTTAGGAAGAAGATAAGTAAAGAAGTTGAACATAAACCCAGAAATTGGGGAGGCCAAGGAAGAGAAGGACTGGAAGAAAAGTGGGAAGCTAGCAGGAGAGAGATACAATGGGGGTGGAGCAGAGAGAGGAAATGGAAAAGGGCAGCACATCCCGGAAAAACTGTTGTCTGTCCTTCCAAGTTGGCTTATGAAATTTTCTGTGTTACTCCAGTACCCCTGGTTTTCTGCTAGTTTGTCATTTAGCATACAGTAGAATAAATGACTTTTTACTTATATATTTCCTACTGTGCTGTGAGAGTTAGAAAGAATTTATTTTATCTATATTAACAACAATTTACATAAATAATATAATGGTGCATTTTGAAAGAATAAACAGATGATGAAATGGATTCATAGATTAATGAAAAACTTGGATTGCATATTTACACCTAGCATATTTATACAAGGTTAGGCTCTCAGTTGTATATTGTAATATTTCCTAAGTGTAAAATCAGTGCATTCTTCATAGACAGCCATATGACAATTAAGAGTGCCGAGGCAGGACCTTTGGACCTTTACTGCTAACTAAATGGCTCTGGCAATTTACTAATTGCTTTGTATCGCAACTTACTCATCTTTAAAATAGAAATAATAAAATTTCCATAGAATTGTTAAGGTAAAACTGAAAATATATGTAAATGATTAATAATAGCATCTTGCATTAAGTACTTGCTAAAAATATTAGTTATTTTGATGAAAGTTGTTATATCCATCTCTTTCTCAGTTCTATACAAGATATTGTCATGTTCTCTGAGTCTCACTATTTAAAGGCAGCACTTCCTGATCTTTTCTGTGACATGCCACAGGGCAGGGCTGTGACTAAAAAAAGAAAGGAAACATAGGAATTATTCAACACAGAATACCAGGTGACTCCTCCAGTTTATGAGGGTAAGGAAGATGAACAATGAACAACAAAATTGTTGTAGACAATGAAAGCTGTATGTGTTTCTAGGATTGGAAAAACAGATTTTAGTTTTGGGTTGGACTTTCAGGCATTTTAGATAAAATAAACAAAGAAAACAACTATATCAGCTGTGTTTATGAATATGAGCTTGTTTTGGCTTTCACAAGACAGGAATTCAATCTGGTTCCCTCCAGAAACAATATTATAGACAAGCACATGGCGTACTGGAAGACAGCTGATGTAGAAATCGGGAGGCTCCAAGCCTGTGTTAATCTTAGTCTGGGCTTTTGATTTGATTAAGTTGCTTCATTTCTTCAGATCTCAGTTTCTTCAAAATGGAAAGTCTGAGCCAGAATGTTGGTTTTATTGGTGAAAAAACAGATGTTGTAGATTATTGTGCCCCAGGTGTTGTGCTAGGAACCATGGACACACTGGGGAACCTAGAAGCTCTGCCCTCACTCTCATCATTTAATGCTGAATCATAGGTACTGTAGTGTATCAACTAATGGTGTCATTATATAGGTCTTGTTTAGGCAAACAGATTGTAGAAATTTCACAGGTTCAGCTTCCCTGTCATATCTAGAAGACACTAGCAATGGACATCCGGGTCCTCTGACTTTTTATATCTTCTTCTGTTATTTAACTCCCTACTCTTAGGCATAGGGATTGTGATGTATCCTCAAACACATATCAGCTGGGGCTAGGCACCCCAAAGTTCCTCATTCTCTGCATCTTGACCAGTTGTAGATCTCTGCAATATTCTTCAGTTGCAAAAAAAGAGGTTCTTAAGGCTAGAGATCCACTTACCACTGTGTTCAATCTTCTTCATGGGTCTTACTGTTCCAGGTAAGACTTCAAGCATTCTATTGGGTAGGAGTGGATAAACTGGAAAATACTTGTCTTGTTCCTGACGTTAATGGAAATGCTTTGAGTTTAGCATAATGTTGGCTGTATATGTCTCCTGTATCCCTAGATTCTCTGGAATTTTATCATGAACGGGTGTTGGATTCTGTCAAAGGACTTTTCTGCATCTAATGAAATGATCATGTGGTTTCTTTTCTTGAGTCTATTTATGTGGTGGATTACATGCATTGATTTATGCATGTGGAATCATCCCTGTATTTCTGGGATGAAGCCAACTTGATCATGGTGGATAATCTTTTTTATGTGTTCCTAAACTTAGTGTGCAAATATTTTATTGAAAAATTTTCTATCTATGCTCATCAGAGAGATCAGAGTATATAGTTTTCTTTCTTGCTGTTGTTGGGTCTTTGTCTGGTTTGGTGTCAGGGTAACACTGGCTTTATAAAAAGAATGAGAAAGTCCTCCTTACTTTCCTATTATTCAGAATGATTTGAGAAGTGTTGAAGTTAGTTCTTCTTTGAAGGTCTAGTAGAATTCTGTACTCATTTGGCTCTGAGTTTTTTATAAGTTGGGAGATTTTTTTTTTAAAGATTTATTTATTATGTAGACAGTGTTCTGCTTCCATGTATGCCTACAGACCAGAAGAGGGCACCAGATCTCATTAGACTTGGTTGTGAGGCACCATGTGATTGCTGGGAATTGAACTCAGGACCTTTGGAAGAACAGCCAGTGCTCTTAACCGCTGAGACATATCTCCAGCCCAAGTTGGGAGATTTTAAATTAGTGCTTATATCTCATTAATTGTTATAGATATATTGAAATTATTTACTTCATCTTGATTTAACTTTGGTGGGTCATGTGCATCTAGAAAGAAACTAAAATCCATTTAGTTTAATTTTCAGCCTAGTGAAATATAGATTTTTAACTTACATCTCTATGATTCTCTGGATTTCCTATTTCTGTTGTAATATCTCCCTTTTCATTTTTAATGTTATCAGTTTGGGTCTTCTCTCTTTTTCCTTTGGTTAACCTGGCTAAAGACTTGTCAAGCTTGCTAATTTTTTCAAAGAACCAGCTATTATTTCTGCTGCAGTTGGACTGCACTTTCAGGGCCTCTGACTCTGTCACATAGTGCCAAGCCTCACATTCTCCCATGGCCCCTTCAATCTTCAGCCTTTACTGCAACTGAGGCTGCACCTTCACCAATGATCTCTCGTCGTGCCAAGATTCAGCTGCTCTCCATTCCCCTTCATGCCTTCAAAACCAGCACCTACCACCTGGGAGACTCTTACCAATTACCAGTTTCACCTACTAGTAAAATATACCTCTTTTGGCCCTTCTAGATGACAGCTCACATGTGTTGACCCTGAGAAAAAAATTCCTAAAACAGTCTGCCTCAATGATGCTGGTCTCTTCTTAATCACTTAATTTCTCAGATCCACCTAACCAACATTGATTGTCCCAGCAAAGCAAACCAAAGGCTTCACTAATAGATGTTTACTTTGGTGTGGCTGATGGTTGAGAATAAATAGATCATTTATGAGAGGAAAGATGGGGACGGACGCTAAATGATTTAATGGAAACACTGTGAGAAACAGGAAATAGAGCTAGCATAGCATATTAACCAGATTCTTGTCTAGAAACTGATATGACTGAAGTAAGCTTAAAACATTATCATAAAAAAAGACATTGAAACTGGTAAGATGGCTCAGCAGGAAAAAGCACTTGCCACCAAGGCTGACAACCCGAGTTCAATCCCTGAGATCCACACAGTAGAAGGAGAGAACTGACTCCTGAAAGTAGTCCTCTGACTTCTTTGGCATATGCACACCCACACACATGCACATTCAATAAAATAAATTGAAATTTAAAACAAATGTAGCAAAAATGGATTATTAAAAGAAATATGCATTTGTGGAACAGCAACAGTAGAGAGTCATTTGTCACCTCTTAATCTGAAGAAGAGAAGGAAGAGAGAACAGGTTCCCACCACACAGAGATGCTTGTCCACATGGGGCCACCTCGGTACTAGGTAGGCAGGCAGTAAATGGATGCACCCAACTTACCGTGACCCTGTGGAGCATGCTCAGAAAATAAAAGATCTCTAGGGTTCTGCTCATGCCTCCTAATGGGCAAACTCAACTAGACAATAGGAAGAGAGCCTGTGTGCTGTTTTAGCATGTCATATGTAGTGACAGAAGTTGGCTTTATGCTTTACATGCTTTTGTCATTCAGGACTAAGGTTAAGTAAGAGTGCTGGAGAAACAGACTGACATTCAGAAAGAATGAGCACATGAAAGAGCACAGATGAGTAGCGGGAAGTGAAAACAAAGTGATTGTCAGAATAGCTTTCAAGGTATACTTCAGCTCTTTTTGAGACAAGTACACAAAGACCTAAAGAATGACATAGCTTTCTTGAGGCAGCAGGCTTGGTTAGTAGTAGAGTCAGGAAACAGGCAGCATTTTCCACCCTGCTTGGGATGTAATGATTTAGTTGAATTGCAAGGAGAGGGCACTTTAATGTTCACTTAAGCTCACAGGTGAAGGTGAAGTACTATCAGAACTTTTTTCGTTCAACATATAAATTCATGCACACTGAAAAGTCAGCACTCAAAGCATATGCTTGGGCATTTTCAGGATTGATGCTTACTGGACTGAACAGGCTGTGAGGAAGGGTGAGGAAGGTGAAAGCCATTGTTTATGAAAACAGAATCATGTTCTGCTCTGTTCCTCATAGTATGTTTGCTTTGATCTCAAGGCAGTACCTATCTAGTTAACATTGTCCCTTAGTCCTACTGGTTTGGGCAAGAAGGGTAGAAGGGGTAAGGCTGAGCCTCACACTTAGCTTAACCTGTGGGTATTCCCATAGGCTTGACATATGGTGAGTACTTAGGGGTTATGCACTGAATGGAGTCTTCAGGGACCTGTCTTCTTTGTCAAATGTTGTACATTCCACCAACACAAAACTACATGCTGAGAATATGAACAGAGCACAGGAAGTACTAGTGATAGCTAAGTTGTCATGCCTGGGTAAAATCTAGAGACCTGACTTCTCTTGATCCATTTAAAATACCCTTATAGAATTTGCCAATACCTAGCACATAGTTCAGAGAATTAAACGAGACCTAGCATCAAAGCTGCTGGCACATGTGAAGGCTGAGCAGAGGCCAATTCTGATTCTGCGGCTTTCCTGCCCCTGTGCTCCTGCTCCTTTGATTTAAACATTGCTTTCATGTCCAAAACTTACAACTTTTGACATCACATTTTGGTCATGTAAGATGGCAGTGTATTTCTACAGCAAAGCACAATTTTTATAAATTCTGTTGATGTTGTTTTGGTCATATTGTGCTTTGGTTGGGCTTAGGTGACCCCTGGTTGCCCTTCTGAAAACACTACAACATTCTGGACTACGATGTTCTACCATCTTTGACTAAACATGGAAAGCTTTCTTTACGTCTTTGTACAGTGCTTGTTTGCCATCTGGTGCCTGGTTTGGCTACATCTGCATTTACTTAAGGACTTTAGGCGAAGGCCAGGTTTACATATGGGAAGAAGGAAAGAGCTTTTTTGATTTCTTCCATATGTTCATTTATTCATATATTATGATTTCTGTAATCTCACCAATGTCGATCCCTTCAGACAATCCTTATACTGTTCCTTGGGGATCAACTTCTTTGTGTGTTCAGCTGGGAGTTTCCCTGAGAACATTTTTTTTTAAAATGCCACTAACTTTAGTGTAACTCAGCATGGCTTCTAGATGAGAACAAAATTAATGTTCTCAAGGAGGTGATTTTTTCCCCCTTACAGAGGGGGTTTATCTGCTTTGAACAGATCCGTGGAAAGAAGCAGAAGACCCAAGAACTGGCTCCTCTCCTCACTTGTAAATGCTCTGGATTAGGTGTGTGTTATGACCCTCCCCATGCCTCCTGTCCTCATATCTCTTTGTTCTGGGTCTCACAGATCAGTGCTGTGCTAGCCTGTCCCTATCTTCAGCCCTGAGCAGAGGCATGTGCAGGGCAGGTATCCTAAGAGAATCCCATCTTGTGCATCCTATGATACAGAAACAATGCATGGATGAGTTGCACTTCTTGTTTTTACAAAGCCAATTCAATTCCTTTTCTACAGTACACCTAGGTCTGAGCTGACTGCAGCAGCATGGTTCTGGAAGACCTGGTTTCACACTTGCCTATTTTACTAACGTGGGCAGATTTCTTAATTTTTTTTAAGTTTATTTATTACTTCAAGTTACTTCTCCATCACAGTCCCCTCTCTTCACCCCTCCCAGTGCCACCCTCCCACCCTCTACTCCCTCTCCCACCTATCATACTCCTTCAGAGTGGGTTGCCCCTACATATCATCCCTCCTCAGTTCAACAGTCATATGAGTGTTAAGAGCTTCCTCTTGCACTGGAGTCCTATATGGCAACCTTATTAGGGCAAAGTGTCCCACTAACAGGTAACAAGGTATATGTTCCTGTTCCTTTTGCTGTGTTGGTTGTAGGATAGTTATCCCGAACTACATGGCTAAATGTAATTATAAGTGAATAGATGCCATGTGCATCTTTCTGAGTCTGGGCTAGTTCACTCAGTGTGAGCTTTTCTAGTTCCATCCATTTGGCTGCAAATTACATGATTTTCCTTGTTTCTGATAGCTAAGTAGTATTCCATTGTGTAAATGTACCAGTTTTTTTTTTTAATCCATTCGTTGGTTGAGGGACATCTGGATTGTTTCCAGTTTCTAGCTATTACAAATAAAGCTGCTATGAACATAGATGAGGAGATGTCCTTGTGGTTTGGTGAGGAATCTTTTGGATGTATACCCAGAAGTGGTATGGCTGGGTCTTGAGGTAGAGCTATTCCAAATTTTCTAAGCTATTATCACACTGATTTCCAAAGTGCTTGTACAAGTTTGCACTCCCACCAGCAATAGAAGAGTGTTCCCCTTTTTCCACAGACCAATTGATCAATGGAATCGAATTGAAAACCCAGAAATGAACCCACACACCTATGGTCATTTAATTTTTGATAAAGAAGTCAAAATTGTACAGTGGAAAAAGGACAGCATCTTCAACAAATGGTGCTGGTCTAACTGGATGTTGACATGTAAAAGAATGCAAATTAAGCCATACTTATCACCTTGCACAAAACTTAAGCCCAAGTAGATCAAAGACCTTAATATAAAGCCCAACACACTAAATCTAATAGAAGAGAAAGAGGGGAAAAGCTTCGCACTCATTGACATAGGTGACAACTTCCTGAACAGAACTCCAATAGTTCAGGCTCTAAGACAATCAATAAATGGGACCTCATGAAACTGAAAAACTTCTGTAAGGCAAAGGACACTGTCATTAGACAAAACAGCAGCCTACAGACTGGGAAAAGATCTTTACCAACCCCAGATCCAACAGAGGGTTAATATCCATAATTTATAAAGAACTCAAGAAATTAAACACCAAGAAACCAAATAATCCAATCAAAAAATGGGGAACAGAGCTAAACAGAGAATTCACAAAAGGAGGAATCTCTAATGGCAAAGAGACACTTGAAGAAATGCTCACCATCCTTAATCAACAGAGAAATGCAACTCAAGATGACCCTGAGATCCCATCTCACACCTGTCAGAATGGCTAAGATCAAAAACTCAAATGACAGATTTCTTAATTTTGTAAGCCTTGTCTTCTCCAAAGTAGAAGCAAAGTCTTGGTTACGATGGCAGGAATTTCAGTAACTGCTAGCTGTGCATAAAGCAAGTGTTCACAAACGCTGGGCCCTCCACAGAGCAGAGTAGGTGGTGAAGATGCCATAATGCGAAGGATGCCTTGCTGGAGAGAACTGACATGTCCACAGGTGACCAGGAGATTGTCTGGTGCAAACGCTAGGACTTCAATTTGGAGCTGTAGATACTTCTCAGAAGCAGAGGAGGGCTGATCAGGATTCAGTGGGGACCAGATGTCAGCCAAAAGAGGAGAGTGGCTTCACCCTTACCTTGGTGGGCTGGTAAGTGGAAAAGAAATTCTGCAGGATCCCAGATCTTTGTGTGGAAGGGCAGTGGCTTGGGTGGAGGTGATAGGGTTGGGGGTCTTGAGAAGGCACTGTGTGTGTGTGTGTGTGTGTGTGTGTGTGTGTGTAAAACCACCATCACCCAATCACTTTGGAAGGTTCTTGCAACCCTCCTGTACACCAGACATTAAACTCAAAATTAAAAAAAAAAAATTCTAAGCAATGTGTTGGCATGGGCCTGACAGATGGGTTAGGCTATCTGCAACTTGGGCAGGAACATTTGGCTTAGTTTATTTACAAAAGAGAAGTTAGTCTGCAAGTTACCAAGAAGTCTGTCCTGTACAAGGCAGGGGCAGGATAAGAACTGCTCCTGTGACCAACCTCTCCTTGTCCACTCTGCTTGGAAATATGAGGAAGAACATCAAAGCAGAGGTGACTGCACAGCTGTCTCCTGACCCTTTCTAACCCCCATAGGAAAACAACCCATATCAGGTCAAGTAATGGAAATCCCCTATCCCAAAGGGCTGTTCTGGGGCCCTGAGAATCCAGAGGAGGACTGTGGCATTCCTGGGCCTCAGATGTCTCCTACTGTAAGTGTCTATCTGTCCATGGTCCTCATGTATATCATTCCTGGACTGAGAATCCAAGAATGCACAGGCACTAACAGGTGATGGTGGAGAGCATGTATCTATCCCAGGAAGAAACAGACTGAGGTTGAAGGGTGTGGGCTTGTGAAGCAACACTGGAGGAATGAGAAAGGCATTGCTTAGGGCAGTCAATAGTGAGAACAAGTGTTGGGGAGGCAGTGCCTGGAGGTAGAAAGAACTGCACTATGGGGACCTGATATCTCCCAGGAGCTCCAAGTAGCCAGAGCTGCTGCCCTCTGGTGCCCTGGTTTGTTCAGCATGGTGGGGACCATCTGTAGAGGTATGGGGGGGGGGATGAAGAATTTATTATAGAATCCAGACATGAGAGGTATACTGAAGGCTGACCACAGGCTCTAGGGTGATGGATCAAAAGCAAATATTAGAGAAAACAGCCATCAGGGATGATGGACTCCATCTTGGGTTTTTGGTCTTGGGTTCATGACCCACTTACGAAGAGCACAGAGCTGTCCCTCTTCATCTTACAGGATCTTGAGGGTGACCAGGAATGACAGCTTCAGTGTCTCCTCATCCTATTCAGAGGACAACACTGACAACAATATTAAGAGAAACAATGCTGCAAGATCTCTCATGCAGCTGCCAAGCTTCTGTCAACTAGTCATGTGTGTCAAACTCAATTACTCAGGAAGAGGTGAATTTGTCCTTCTAGGTGCTATGTGACCTGGCACTTACACTGAGATGTGATTTTTTTTTCCCTTCCTTTTTCTTTTTAAAGCAGCAGACAGCCAGAGAGTTTAAATGCCACCTCTGGATATCCAACACAATATCTTAGCTTCACACTTTTCAGTTTCTTGAGGTGGGAATAGGAACACAAAAGCATATGTTACAGAGGAAAGACACTAGGCTGTGGAAAAATACTAAGCCCGTATCCAGAGACTAGGGCTGTTGGGAACCACTAAGCTTTTCTCTGGGGGTGGTAGAGTGCATGCAGGCTTTGGACAAGGCATTCAGGGAGAACACAGCAGGTTTACAAGGCTAGAGTGGGAGATATTGAGGCCTGCAGGATGTAGTTGGCCGGTGGAGAAATCTGGACTAAACTCAGGGAACATAAGTTCCCGGAGAAAAAGCCTGGTGAAGTAAAGGGAATACACAAAGGCAGTGGGCCTGAGCGGGAGTGATTGCCAGGTGTGAGGGAAGGGCACACCTGGGCACCTTGGACTACATGATGACTTTCATACCTTCCCTAAATTCCATGGCAGACTGAATGAAGATGTTTTAGGACACATGCCTTGCACTGTCCCATGGCTTCACCACTTTAGCAGGATGAATAGTGTAGTCTAGGCAGGAGTGACAGTGGTTTGCCTTTGAGCTATCTACACTCTATGCCTTCCTTTCCTGCTTGATCTCTCTCCCATTAGCTAGTCCACTCCCTTCTCATTTGGCAGAAGGCAGAGGACATGATGATGTATGCCACACCCTGTTCAGATAGCCCCACCATCGATAAATTTTTTTATCCCTTCTTCATCAAGGCACCCCCCTGTTCTCCCTGCCAGGCTCCAGACTCTTTGCTGCCAGCCTGCTGAGAGGCAACAGCTGTTGGCATGGAGAGCAAGGCCCAGCTGTTCCCCCACATTCTCTCAAGCCTTGCTGATTGTCAATGGTTTTAATTAGTTAAAATGGGATAGGGGAAGGCGAACAGAGAAGCAAGAGAGGCCTAATTTTAGCTGTAGACAAGAGGACTTTCCCCTAAATATATTGATCTCGAAATACTTAGCTAAGTGCATATGCACACACAGGGAGAGGATTTAAAAAGCCACAAAAGTAAAATGTAAAGGGCAAATGGGACCAGCCCCACCTCCCTGAACAAATGGACTGAAGAGAAGTGAGAACAGGCTGCACCCTCATTCTGGACCAGGCTGTGTGCCAGATGTTTTGTGTGTAGCAACTCACAATCCCTTCCTTCTCATGGGAGGATGATTTTGGGCTCATCATTGCCCTTTATAGATGGGGAAACTGAGGCTCCAGAAATTTAAACTCAGGTCCCTCTTACTACACCTATCTAATAAAAGGAAAATGGGGCATCAAGCCTCGGCTATCTGGAGCAGTGATACTTGGAGCAAGGGCTTACAGAAGGAATCGAGGGATTCTGGTTTTTAGATCCTTACAGGAATCATTGTAGGGATGGATTCTAGTTGCCCCATGGTTGGCCTTTTTTTTTTCCAAACTGAAACTCCTCCCAGCATTCCAAGATATGCTGGAGGAATGAAGAGACTGTCAGGAGCAATTTGCAGGTAGGTAAGTGCTTGGGAGAATGCCTTTCTGACCCCCTCCAGCAAAGATTAGTGCTGTCTGTAACCAAAGAGGACACACTGCTTGGCTCAGGCATCTGGAGTAGGTAACTGTCCTTGATCTCTCCTTCATGATAGAATCTGGACTCCCTCAGAATATAGCCCACCTGGTAGGACTCAGCACCTCAACTTCCTTCATCTCCACTCAGGCCTAAAAGGTCTCTTTACTGGAAAGCTCCTCAGTGAGGCTTTCCATGCACATCTGGAAGCTTTCCACAATGGGCCTTTGAAGCGGCCTGCAGCATTCCGGGAAAGCTTGGCTCACTGAGCTGAGGTTTCAAGAGCAGAAGCCCACATTTATTTTTCTTTCCCGCCTTCTTGGAGGAAACTCCCCCCAGTGGCTTTGTGGGCATTTGGAAAGCGGCTCTGATTTTCATCTTACTGCTTACAGGGTTAAAGTCTACACATGAAGTGAACAATGGTAGCACACTCAAAGAGGGGCTTGGAATAATGGAGGAGGTTCACATTGTGCTTAGTTCCTTAGAACCCTTTGACCCCTGCCTGACTCATCTTCATAGTAGAGAGAAAATTACTTGCTCCATTGCTCAACACCAGTGACATTTTGCCCACTCAAAGTGTCTAAGGCTGGGTTTTCTGATGTGAAAAGAATTAACAACGATATGCCTTGCATGAAACACTATTACAGGAAGTGGGTGAAGTAAACCACTTCTTACATTGTCTGACACGTAGTTCAGCAGGTCTGTGGGGTTCCTCCTCTGGGTCACTCCCCTTCACATACAACATAACTCACACACACCTCCTTTCTGAGATGTTTTACCCCTGCCAATTGTGCTAGTTTTCATGTCCTCAACTTTTCAATGGCTCTCTACTTTATTCATGGTGTTGCTTCTGTTTTAGGAGTATGTATAGCCTGCAAGCCTCTGCAGTAACTATGGAAATGTTTCTGTTTTGGTTGAACCTCCCCCGCTCCTGCAAGCACAGAGCCTAGTTTACCAGTGTGCTCAGTGAAGGCCCATTGCAACAGTAAATATTTATTTTTTCTTATATATTTATTAATACTTAACAATTACCTATAAATATCCTAAATCCTAAAACCCAAACTCTAACTCTAAAACCTAATATCTAAAACACCCTAATACCTATAAAACAAACACTTAACACTAACCTAAAGTTTCTTGAGAGGATATTTTCTCAGGTTAATTCTCTGGGTGTGGATCCGTATGGATGGTCTCATCAACTTTTCAGTCTTAAAGCCTATGAGTCTCGTGCGTCAGATCTTAAGGCAGTTTATTAATTTAATCTGTTTTGACCACTGAAGTGGTATAGCCCTTATATCAGGCAAGAATTGCCTCTGCAGTCCTAGGTCCCAATTATTTGCAAGATGAAAAGTTTCTTAGGCTCACCATTCCGATGGTTTGGGCCTCCAAGGATTCTGCTCCAGGGCTTTGGCCAATCCGATGCTTTTGGGCTCTGATGTTCCAGAGCACCAGGGAGGGTCTGCCTTTAGCTTCTCCACTAGCCTGGATTGGCGGCAGGTCAGTGCAAGATGATGATGAGCAGCAGAGCAGGGTGCAGCCTCCCCGCATGAGGAGGAAGGCCCGCGAGGCCATGTGGGCTTGTGATTTAAATTTTTTGTGTCATAATGAGTCTTGGTGAGGATTCCAGGCTCTTGTTGCCATGGTTCCTGGGGGGGGGGTCTTTTTCAGGGAACGCCCCTGTCCAAAGTCCCATGATCAAAGATGTCATCTGTTTTTCCCAGGCTTTCAAGACATGCCTTTCAATGGTAAACATGGCCATAATTGGATATGCCCATCTTTTTCCTGAGACACCAAATTTCCAAAATCCTATGCTGGCAGATGCTACACTACTTCACTAACCCCATCACAGCCCATGCATTAATTTGTCCTTATTTCCAATATTACTCAGCACTTACTCTGAGACACACAGCTATTATTATAACAAAACAGGGCCTACTTCCCAAAGTTTACATTGCAGCATGGGAATCCAGAAACCCATTAGGAAATGCAGACATTCAAATAGTGGGGAAACAGGTCAACAGTAAAGAAGCACAGTGACACGAGAATCCTAGTTGTAGCTCCAACACATGAAATCCAGACAACAATAGAAGCTAGCAAATTACCAACCACAGACTTTTCTTGAGTGGAGTTAGGTATAGAACTGAGGTTAAAGGGCAAACTTTCACCCTAAAACCTGGAGACAGGAGGATATACACAGCTAGGTCTTGCCAGGACAAGAAGCTGCTGGAATTATGGTCCAGAAGTGACATTTGAATGACACCCTGAAACACTGGGGGCTGTATATGGATGAGTGTGAGAGAAACTTCTTATGGCCACAACTTAAGTGGGAGAAGGACACCCTTTCATGGCTTTTACCTCTAAGAACCTATCAGTTTTTCACTGTGAAAGCCAAGAATAGTCTATGGCTTTGACAGAGTGAGGGAATGAGGAAGCATCAGGAAACACACCATGGAGCTCCCCAGGACAAGACCTCTCTGCAAGAAGAGGACTTTTCAAAGCTTCATCTAGCCACTAAGACACATTCTGCGCCAGCTCTAGTCTGCTTTAGTTATCACAGTGGAAGTGTGTATATGTGGAGGGACACTAGCCCAAATGAATACTTAGACGTGTGTGTGTGTGTGTGTGTGTGTGTGTAAAGACCAATGATCAACCGTGGATATTGTTCCATGGGAGACGCCTATCTTGTTTTCAGAGACCTATATGTGGCCTGGAACTTTTCAATATCTACCCGTCTTTGTCTCCCCAGCCCTGGCATTATAAGCATATACCATGCCTGGATTTATATTTTAATGTGGGTTCTGAGTGTTAAACTGTGGTCTTTGTGCATTCAAGGCACATACTTTACTGACTGAGTTATTTTCCTGTCACCAATACTTAGATTAAATCAAAATAATAGCATCAAAGAATCTCTATTTGGAGATGGCTGCATACTGGAAATCTAGCTACTAGGCAAGAAAAACCCTTTCTTCAACTGTAGACAGAATGCTGTCTGAAAAGGACAAAACTTGGAAGCAGGTAAGTCAACAGCCTAGCTCTTCCAAGACAGGGTGGGGAAGTCCTTCATAATTCCTGCTTTACAATTAATGTCTGTCAGAAATACTGGGTCCAAAAGACTGAAGATAGATGCTCCAATGTTATAGAGAGAAACTGGGGACTGTACAGGTAGCCAGTTGTCTGTCATTTCTTAGTTTTGGAAGCTGCTTGCTCTGCAATTCTTGTTTATTCAGATGTATTTACCCTTCTCAGGTCTCTGATGTAGTCTCACAGTAAAGTTTTAAATTGTTTAGGAATTAAAAGTATGTTCTAGGTATAAGAAGATGTGTTTAAGTTAGTAATGCAAGTTAGGATGGAAACTGAGTTAGGTATAGAACTTTAAACTCATCGAGATAGACAGATAATAGAATATTATTAGTTGCCAAATACATATGGACTGGACATTGAGAATATATGTTATGCCTTATAATTTCATAATTGTTTCCTAATTGTTCTTATTGTTTTGTATTGTATTTATTGTTATAAGAAAAAAGACTTTTATTGGACTAAAAGGGGCAGATGTTGGGGGGGGAGCAACACTTTAAATTAAAAAAAGAAATAGAATTGTTCTATATTATTTCACCACCCTCTTGAACAAGTTTCATTTCAATATCTGTTTCTGTCATAAATGCAAATTGTATCATTTTGGACTTGTGTTTTATGATGTACCTATGATTTACAAAATTACCATGAGCTTCCTTAGGGATCAGGGAAATGCATTTTTAAAAAAATTTTCACAAGTGTCTGGGAAAACTCAGAGCACTATACTTGTTGAATATTTGGTAGATTGAACATTAAAAAAATAAAAACTCAAGCAAATTTGTTTGGGTCTTACCTTAATCATAAGCTGCAGTTAAAAAATCTAAAATAAGTTCAGTTATAATGAAGGGAATATGAAATGTGTGCTGGACCTCTTTTCTAATAAACATTTTGCATTTTCTTAAAAAAAATCAAAATAGTATAGGTTGACTGTTTCTTCTCATTGTTTCCCCACCAAACCAACAAGATTCTAATTTAATGCTGTATCACAGCTTGCAGTACAGACAGACACACACTGTCCATGGGGGAATTCTTAGGAAATCAAAGACTGAGGAGAGATGAAAACGGGACAATGGGTAAACTTAAAGAGAGTCTCTGGCACTTACTGGGACAGCACACCTTAACAAAAGTAAAAATGACATATATGAAACCAAAACCCATTACTCTATGCAAAATTTAAAAAAATTTAAAATTTAAAAATAAAGCATTGTGGTGATCCTTCTAGAAAAAGCACTCCAACATGAGTGCATATGGAGAGAGATTTCAGCAGTGGATAAAGAATTCACTGCTGGGTTTAGTTTGTATTCTCATTTCATACTCTAAGACTATAAGGTGGGGCAGAGAAACAAGCAAGATTTCACAGAGGTGTATGTGGCAGTCAGCAGGTGATTAAGGGCAACCACCCATCATTTCAGCTATTTTGGTTATTCTGTCCCAAGTAGCAAATGAAGTCGTGTTTGGAAAATAAGTAATGTAAGCAGAGCTTTAAGTAAATAACTAAATAAATCAATATCTAATGATTGGTCTTTTCTACCCTATTCTCTTTAAAAAGCAATGCTAGTACTATATCACAGAAGCATATAGGGCATGAATAAATGACATGAGTGGCAGTTACTTTAGGTAGGAATATGGACCCAAGAGCTTTCCTTTAAGTACCTGCACTCCGTGTGAATGATGGTTATGTGAAGCTACATGTGACTATGGCATCCATATTGCAAATTTTGGGCAGTTGTTAGCAATTTTCTAAAGTATGATAAATATTCTAAGAGAGGAGAAAACAATGGGTCACATGAAATATCCAATGAAAACTAGAGGAAGCAGAAGGGAAAAGAGAAGAAACAAAGTATAAGTATAATGTGGGCAGGAAGGCATGTGTCTGTAATCTCAGCTGCTGTAGAAGCCAGACAAAAAGACTGCTTGGGCCAAGAAATCAGATTGAGACCCACTGGACAACATAACCTCACCAACCCCCCAATCAAACAAGCAAACAAACAAACAAAATATCGAGTTAATAAATAAAAATTCTGGGTTTGGTAGCACACTCCTGTAATTCCCATACTGACCTGGTAGGTCAGGGCAAGAAGATTAAAAATTTGAGGCCAGCTTGGGGGACACAAGAAGACCATGCCTTGTAAAAGGAGGGCGGGTAGGACAATGAATATGTACAGCAAATATAAAAGAGTTACTACAGGCACATATCGATCCATCTGTATCAGTACTCACTTTAAATGTTAATGGTGATGATAAGACATAACACCATGTATATTTCCTCCCTGTACTCGTATTTGTTTGAATTATCTGCAAGCATCACCTCATATTTTGCTTGCTTTAATAATAAAAATGAGAAGTGCTTTGCTTGTACTACGCTTCAACTCAAATGCCTGGAGTTCCCTGGTTCCCCATGAAGGTTTTTGGAATATCCTTTGATCCTTGGAGACTTAGTCTTGATTGACACAGGGTGGGTTGACATAGTAGTTTGATAATTTTCAGACTAAGAAGACTCTGGGGACAAAGAAGGATTTGTGTAGTGGTAATTATGTAATGGTAAGTGGCAATTGGTGATGGTAAATTCTCCAAGAGATGAAACAATTTCTAGTGTGTGTATTCACAAAATGTCAGAGTACATGACACAAAACTTGACAACCACAAAGAGGAAGAGACCAATTCACCATGACAGTTTAAACTTGAGACTTCAATTGATTGTTTAAGAGACAGAGAGTAAGGAAATCCTTAGGAGGACTGTCAATCAATTTGATCCAGTTGACAGAGACATAGACTAAAGAAGACTCAAAATCTTCCCAAAGCCACATGGGGCCCTTACCAAGGCTGGTCTCCTCTGAGTAATAAAAACAAAACGAAACAAAACCAACCAAATTAAAAAAAAACAGTTTAAAACAATAGAAATACTAATGTTTTTATAATACTAAACTATGCTTTTAAATAATAAGAGAATTAAACCAGAAATAACAGATGGGTGAGAAAACCTTCAATATTGTATATGAAAAGAAAGAAATCCCTGGGCCTAACCTCCTACACCTTGCTTAACAAGACCATATAACAATTTGTTACCATTCCCCATAAACAACATCTATCATCCACCCCACTTTTTGGGAATGGGCTGTCACTCTCTTAAAACTGCTTCCTGCTGAATTGGGATGCAGAAAATCTGTTTGGGGGCCCAAATAAAATAGGAAAAAATGGTTAATCAATTTAATAGTAGCATTTTTTTTTTTTTTTGTCCAGTCTCTATGTGTTCAACAATTTGAATGTCCTGAGAAGTTTGTAGTTTGAAGCTGGATTTTGGGTAAGAAAGTTCAGGGCTTTATTGAAGTCCTGGCTAGAACAGTCTGTGAGACTAGGCCATGTCAGCAAGCTGTTTGAAGTTGTTCTGGATGCAGATTTTGGAGAATATGGCTATTGAGGAAGTCTATGAAGCTGGATCATTTGGGCTATTTGTCTTCTTTGGTGTCTGGTCACACTGTTCTGAAAATATTAATTTCTCACAAGTAAGATATAGTGCCATAACAACAAAATGCCTTGGATGTGCAGGATGCACAAATCAATTAAGGAATATTTTCTGTTCTTTGAACAGCAGAAAGACATTTGTAAGTCTCCATTCATGCCATATAAAAACATGACATGTAATAGTATTACATATATATGCTATATATAATCTATTTTAAATTGAAAATACAGCATAAGACTATATGGAGTTTAGGTATTCTCCTCTACAGTTGACATAAATGTATTAATTGATTAAAACAGGTTTATTCTTTGTTACTCTGGCTTTTGGTAGATTAGATTGGTCTCAAACTCAAAAGGAACCTTTCTGTCTCTCTTTGTTTCCCACATTTTGGGATCAAAGGTTTGCATTTAAATAATTGAATTACCCTTATTAAACAATAAAATTAATTAAACCAATTTGTATTAGTTTGAGTTTCAATTCTCTCATGGAAGCCCCATTCTTAAGGAGATTGGTGTAGAATAGCATGATATGCTATTTTATGTTAGCTTTTCTTAACTGTTGGCTGTGAGAGGCATGCAGTTTGCATGTTCTTCGCTAGCCTAACTCTGGATCCTTACATT
Organism: Lophiomys imhausi; assembly: GCA_907164525.1. Taxonomy (NCBI): domain Eukaryota; kingdom Metazoa; phylum Chordata; class Mammalia; order Rodentia; family Muridae; genus Lophiomys; species Lophiomys imhausi. The sequence goes on from CAJQZJ010000585.1 coordinate 63,044, forward strand.
GAGTAACAGAACATCTCTCTCTCTCTCTCTCTCTCTCTCTCCCTTTTTATTTTTTCCAAGACGGGATTTCTCTGGTATCCTTGTCCTGGACTCACTTTGTAGGACAATGCTAACCTTGAACTCACAAAGATCAGCCTGCCTCTGCCTCCCAAGTGCTGGAATTAAAGGCGTGCACCACCACACTCAGTGATTAACATATCTCTTTTAGGGGCAAAATGCCTCTTGAAACCAGTTCCCCAGTGCGAGCCCCACACCTAAGGAGACTGGCTTGTGATCCCTTTCTCTTTATGTAAATTTGAGATTATGTGTATTTATCCATTAGATCAGTAAGGACATTATTAAACTCAACATCAAGGAAAAAAATGTGTCATTTTTCAATTCTAGACTGTCTTTAGCAAGCCGCCTTATCTTAGCAGCTAGGTTCCTGCCCTGCCTTCATTGTTTAAACCAGGCTGGTCTAGAATTCAGAGATCTGCCTGTTTCTTCCTCTAGTGTGATGGGATTAAGGGATTAATGGCATGTGCCAGTACCACGCTACTCACATATTTCACTTATCCCAGATATTAGTAACTCTGTAACCAGAGAGCAACTTTGAACTGCAGTGACAATTTGAAATCTGCCCAAAATCTTCATAAATCTCTTATGTTTTAGCAATGCCAAACCAGAAAAATATCCTTTCTACCTCTCAATATAGGAAAATCAAAGATATCTAAACAAAAATCAAGGAAAGAAACAACATTCCAAAAGCCTTGGCATGTCTAACCATGCCATCTCATGCTGCAATTAAAGCTTTGTTCATTATTCGTTAGAATCTAGTTTTGGCTGCATTTCAGTGGCAGGCCGATACAAGAAACTCCTGACAGGCACCTAGTACCCAGACAGCGGTGAGCTCCAGCTGTCATCAGTTTTGCCTTATTTATCAGGAAAGGTCTCCTTCCTTCCCCCATTATCATTGTTGGCAATTTAGCATTCCATCTGTAAATTCTTTCCTTTAAGAATATCCTAGTCCAAACATTCTCAAAAAAGATACACAGAACCACAATTGTCAGGAAAATCATTTGCATGCTAAGAGGAACAAACTCAATTAGAATCCAAACATATTGAGGCATTATGAATTCCTCCCTTTGTAATCTAGGCACTTAATTCCGCTCTCAAACTCTGTTTAGAAGGCTGCCAGTTTTTTAGTACGTAAGGAGAGCTAAGCTTTCCACCTTTGTTGCAAGGAAGCTTTTTTGTTAAGGGAGCTGCTCCTTTGAAATGTGTTTGGGTTCAGCTCCCTGCTCTTTGGCTAGGATGCTACCTTTTACTGGGCTTTCACAGGCTGTAAGCATGGATTCTAATTGCTGTAGTTGGGTGCCATATGTAGAAAAAAATTAATTAAATTACCTTGGGAACCATTTGTAGAACGAATTAATTAAATCATTTACTTGCATTTATATTATCATTAATTGGTTTGGTGGTTGTTAATCCTTATCCAGCCATTATAAATGAGTACACACACACCATGTGTATTTTATCAAGCCTAGGCCTGAATTGAGCAATCTTGGCCCACCTAAGATAGCTCTTAATTCTATTACCTATGACCCCATATATACATACGTCCCCTTGGACTGTTATTCTCCACGCTATGACAATGTTTCTGGCCATGTGGAGTGAGGTTCTTTTTTCTAACCACGGTATGTGTCCTCCTCCTTCCTGCTCCTGGCTGGGATGAATTAATCCTCTGTGTAAAACACAGGGTTCCTGTCCTAATCTCAGGAAGTCCCACCTTTTCTGTCTTTGCCCAATCTCAGGCCTCAGCATTTTATTTAACCAATCAGAGCCAATATATGTAACAGACACCAAGTAGAACCAATTAATTAACATTTAGAATGTTTACTACCACCCCATCAGAGAGGATGAATTTTAGCTTATACTCCCAAGGGGAAAGAGTACAAAATGGTAGGGAAGGTGTGGTATGGCAACAGGAACAAGAAGCCGGCTGATCACATTTTCATCCAAACACAGGAAAAAGTCAAGAGCAGGAAGTGGGGTGATGTTATCAGCCCTCAAATCTGCCCCCTGGATGCTCTTCCTTCAGCAAGGTTAAGCCTTCTAAAGTTTCCATAACCTCCACAAACAGTGCCACTTAACTGGGACCACATGTTCAAACACATGAGCATGTGAGGGACATTTCTCATTCAAGACACTACAGCAATATAGAGGAAAAAAAAAAACCCCAAAACTAGATTTGGCAATACAGTTATAGATACAATGCCAAAATCATCCACAAGAGAAAAACATGATAAAACTGGATCTCCATAATTTACAAATATCTCAGGGAGTTATTACTGTAAAAGGAGATTATGGGCAAATTAAATAGAGAAAGTAGGCTAGAGTGATCTATAAAGTAACACACACAGAAATATCTTCATGAACTCATGTTAACGTAGCAGTGATAAAGAGAATACACAGGTCTATTCACACATCCCCTCCTTCACTGTCAGCTGAGGGTGCCAATGACCAACCACAGTGTTGGGTGCTTTTGGTCCCTAGACTTTGGTTTCTAATGTCCTCATTTGTGAGAGCTGGGTTCCTTGGAGAAAGGACTGATTCTAGGACTGGGGCAGACACAGACATGGCGAGCCTGGCTTAGTGCCATAAAGTTAAAACACAAATTATGACATGAAATTATGTTAAGGGTTTAAAGGCAAAGTAAGTAATTGCCAATGGTCCAAACTGAAACAAGGGAACAATAAAAATATAATTCAAGATATAAGTATCTCCAAGTTATTATATGAATAGATGAGTAAGTAAACACAGGAATGGCACATCTTATAGAAGAGTGTCAAGAGTATGTGGTATGCAGGGCAACTTGTCATTCTCTGGGTTGTTTTGTGGTAGAAGTTAGGCCTCTTTAGTGAATTAATATGCAGTTCAACTTAGCATCTGGCAACAACACATAAGGAAAGCTTGACATCCTTTTAGGTTGCTGAAGTGGACAAAGCCCAATTGAGGGCAGATGATATGCCCTGTTGAAAGGGAGTTGCTAAGAAACCCCACAAGCCATGTAGATGATATTAGTTGCCACAAGAAATCATGGGACCACTGGATATCGTGAGAAATCTTGTGGATCCTTGAGACCACCAAGGATCTCGAGATAATACAATATATAAGCCAGAGAGCTCCACATGGTGTCCTCTTCCTTCTGCCCTCACCAACTGAGAAGACATGCTTGAGAAGTGCATAACAGGTATGCCATTAACAGAATTTAGGCTACACTAGCCTGAGGCAAAGGCATGGCATAAAACCTGATGAGAGAGAGAGAGTTCCTTAAAGGTGTCTGTCTTGGGGCTCCAGAGTGCCAGAGGAGTGAGCAAGTTGAGCGGAGTTTGGAAGCTGCCCAAGAGGCCTTCAGTTTGGTTGTTGGAACAGACTGACTTTATAAGTCAATCACAAGCTGGGCGTGGTAGCTCGCACCTTTAATCCCAGCACTTGGGAGGCAGAGGCAGGCAGATCTCTGTGAGCTCAAGGCCAGCCAGGTCTACAAAGTGAGTCCAGGACAGAGAAACCCTGTCTTGAAAAACCAGAAAAAAAAAAAAAAGCCAATCACAATCTAGCATTTGAAATAAAATGGCCTTGTGAACATGGAAAGTTTGGCCCAATGGGCACTAAGTTTGAAAGGGACTGCCTGCTGGGACTGCAGTATTCCAAAATGGCTGTAAAACGAAGTCATCCAGTATTATTAATATCCTTTTAAGAAAATTAAAATAGAGTTAGCTAGGTGTTTGTAGATAGTATTAGGGTGTTCTTAGATAGATTATAGGATTTAGGTTACAGGATTTAGGTATTTTATAGGTGTTTATTAAGTACTAATAAATATAAGTGTTATAATAAAAATATTCTGTTAATTTTGTTTCCACAAACTTTCATCTGGAGACTTCAGTATGGAAACAGAGAAAAGAGAATAAGAGACATAAGGTGCCCCCCACCTTATCATACATTCAAAGAACCTACCTACGTGAAGGTTAAATAAGAAAGGAAGGATTCGAACCCCCTAAAATTGGTTTCAAGCCAATTTCATAACCTCTATGTCTTTCTTGATGAGATATTAGTAAATTTATTACATAACTTTGTGAAAGTTAAATTATAGACTAAAATCTATATATCTTACATGGCTAACCCTTTCCAAATAAGCTTACAAGATACCACATTCCCTGTCATAGAAGAACTCACAAAATTCCATGATCACACATTAATAATTGTTTTCCTTCTTAGCACTTTAGTTCTCTATATCATTTCACTAATATTAACTACCAGCCTAACAAATACAAACGCAATAGACACCCAAGAAGTAGAGAGAATCTAAACTATATTCCAAGCAGCCATCCTTATTCTAATTGCCCTCCCTTCCCTATGAGTCCTCTATATAATAGATGAAATTGATAATCCAAGTATCACAGTAAAGACTAGAGGCCACCAATGATACTGAAGATATGAATATACAGATTATGAAGTTCTTTGCTTTGACTCTTACATAGTTCTAACAAACGAATTAAAACCAGGAGACCTTCGTCTACTAGAAGTTGATAACCATGTTTTTCTTCCCATAGAACTTCCAATCCGATACTGATTTCATCTGAAGATGTACTTCATTCATGAGCCATCCCTTCACTCAGACTAAAAACAGATGCAATTCCTGGACAACTAAATTAAGCCACAAATACCTCAAACCACCCCGGACTCTTCTATGGCCAATGTTCAGAGGTTTGCGGATCTAATCACGGCTTTATATCCATTGTCCTTGAAATAGTACCACTGAACCACTTTGAAAATTGATCTGTCTCTATAATCTAAAGCACTATGAAGCTAAGAGCATTAACCTTTTAAGTTAAAATTAGAGACCTTACCTTCTCTGTAGTGATATGCCACAACTAGATACTTCCACATGGTTAATTACCACTGTATCCTCAACCATCGCATTATTCATCTCTTTTCAACTCAAAATCTCCTCACAAACTTCCCCAACACCCCTACTTGCAAAGATGAATAATACTGCAGAGAAGAACCTGGTAATTCAGGTGAATGGATGATGGGCTGTATCGACAGTGATACCTTGATAGTATGTGATCAAAATGGCCTTCTGTTTTATGGAGGTTCTTCCCTCCAAACAAAAATTCCAGCTGAATCATGAGTATAAAATCCAATAAATTCCAAATGGAAATACATTCTACAAAATATATAAACAGAATGAAAGAAACCAATGGAATTAAGTTTTCCAAATGCAACACTGCAGTATCTTGAATGTGATCCTAGAGCTTTGAAGAGCACACAAGTAAAACTGTGTAATACGTTACACAGTTAATCACAATGTATTGGTCTTATATAATTGTAACTAATACAACACTCTCAGTAAGATGTTAATTATACAGAAAATTAGGTGTCTGGTTTATAGGAGTCTCTGTATTATCTTTACCATTTTTGGAAACACAAAATTACAAAAATAAAGATTCCTAGAATAACACACATGTACATGTGCATACATACAGATGTTATGTTCCATGATGTGTATATGGCATGTGTATATGCACGCATGCTTTAGGCATATATGATGAGTACTTGGGGAGAACAGTTGGATAAAGGAAAGTGAGAATAAAAGGTGGGAGATGTGATGTACTGGTGCAGGAGGCAAGAAACTGCATCTCAGATAAGATGACTTGTGTTTAGAGATGTAACGCAACAAGTGTGGACCATGAGACTATCAAGCGAGAGGATTCCTGGTAGAGGGCTCTGAGTGCAACTGAGTTCAGTCTCCCTAAACAGAACAGGCCGTACCACCTGTTGCTTACCTTTGGGCAAGGAAAAAAGATCTGGAAGTGGAGTCAGAAAGGAGTGTATGTTGGGCTGTGAGGCATGGTGGGGATGGGGTTCAGGCCACAGTAAAAGGGGAAGGAATGCAGGAGTGAGATGAGCAGAAATTTCCCTTTTGATTCTGATTGTCAGTGCTCCAGGAGGTTTTTTTTGTTTTGTTTTGGTTTGGTTTTGATAGTCATCTATATAATACCTGCTTGCCCAGGCAGGGACACACTATGACAAGAGCTCCAACAAGGAAATATGCCACCACAGAACAGGTCTTGGGCAGGCTGTCTTCTTTCTGAAACTAAAAATTGAGATTGTTCCTATAAAGACAAAGTAAAAATAAAGAACTGGGGCTGGTTCTTCATGTAATTCAGTGTATTAAAAACCAAAACATTTTCATATGCCTGAAATCCTTAGATAATAGAAAGAAAGGCGGATTTTCCTCATTTTTCCTTTTTGATATTCAATTAATTGGCTTAAACACTCATTCTCATATCTAGGTAAAACCCACGGTCTGTAATTAGTTTCAAACCACGAAAGCATAAAGAGTGTAAGCTCTCAGATCACTGAAGGACATGGCATACTTGGCTTTTTATAGCCAGAGGTGTTAAAGGCATAAGTCCAAAAGGTAAGCTCACAGTTGAGGCTTCTTTAAGAAACAACAAAATAATAATGCAAAGCATGCTGTGGAACAGTCACAATAGGATAACCTGCTAGTCACCCTCTCATCTCCTGTTCTAGTCCTAAATAAGGTTAGAGGGTTCTGAATGACTGGGGCATCTCTCACCATTCGAGGGCACTCCTCTAGGCTCATCACATGTGTCTACATAAGTGCCTCTGTCACCTCTCACAGAGATCTGCAATGATGAAGATGGACTCAGCAGCACTCCCATGGACCAGTAAAGGACATAAACAAAGACACTGTTTCCACACCAGTCTCTCAACACAGGGGACTTTTTTGAGAGCACTTGGTTTAAAGTGTAGTACATAAAAATTCAATAATGCTCATGTCTTTGGTGTATTAACCTCTCTAACCTCCATGTCTCCATCTCTGAAATAACAGCTATATCAAGATGAAATTACATAACACTCCCCCAATGCCTACAAGAACATTTGGCTTCTAGGTGGTAACCAACAAGCATGGCTTCCTTTCCAGATGTAATTATACATCTCTTCTCTATACTTAGAATGAATCTGGTACCCTCAATAAAGTATATTGAATAATAAAGAATCCAAATAAAATATTTCTGGGAAGTTGTAAAAGATGTTTTCAATTAAAAATATTATTTTTATGTGTATGAGTGCTTTGCCTGCATGTCTGTGTATCACATGTATGTAGAGCCTGTGGAGGCAAGAAGAGGGCATCAGGTCTGGAACTCCAGAAGGTTGTTATCATGTGGGTGTTGGGAATTGAACCCAGACCCTCTGCGATATCAGCAAGTGCTCTTCCACTAAGCCACTTCTCCAGATTCATCAACAGATATGTATAATGTTGAGAATAATGGTGATTCACTAAGCCCCAACTGCTTGACAGAGCCACATACAACATTTCACTGTCCTCATGGTATCCCAATAAGGTGTGTCTTCTAGTTCTAGTTCTTCTAGGGCCATTGATCAACTGGTCTGTTTCTATACCAATACCATGCTGTTTTTATTATTATTGCTCTGTAGCACAGCTTTAAATCTGGGATTGTGATACCTCCAGATTTTTTTATTGTACAGGATTGATTTAGCTATTCTGAGTTTTTTTGTTATTCCATATGAAGTTAAGAATTATTTTTTTCTAGGTCTGTAAAGAATTGTGTTGGTATTTTGATGGGAATTGCACTGAATTTGAATATTGTTTTTGGCAGGATGGCCATTTTTATTATGTTGATTTTACCTATCCATGAGCATGGGAGATCTTTTCATCTTTTGATGTCCTCTTTGATTTCTTTCATCAAGGACTTGAAGTTCTTGTTATACAGGTCAGTCTGGTGATATCTTAGACAACTTGGAATAGCTCTACCTCAAGACCCAGACATACCACTTCTAGGTATACATCCAAATGACTCCTCACCAAACCACAAGGACATTTCCTCATCTATGTTCATAGCAGCCTTATTTGTGACAGCTATAAACTGAAAACAACCCAGATGTCCCTCAACCAAGGAATGGATAAAAAAATCCATGGTACATACTTTTCAGCCATCAGAAACAAGGAAATCATGCAATTTTCAGCCAAATGGATGGAACTAGAGAAGCTCATCCTGAGTGAACTAACCCAGACTCAGAAAGATGCACATGGCATCTAATCACTTATCATTGGATTTTAGCCATATAGTACAGAATAACTATTGTACAACCAACACACCAAAGGGAACAGGAACATAGACTTTGTTGATGAGACACTTTGCCCTAGTGGTGCTGCCATGCAGGCCTCTGGTATATGAGGAGGCTCTTGGCTCTCAAGTGACTGCTAAACTGGGGTGGGGGACTGATGTGTGGGGGCACCCCACTCTGGAGGAGTAGGATGGGAGGGTGGGAGGGTAGGACTGGGAGGGGTGGAGGGGGGGCACTGTTATGGAGATATGGCTTGAAGTAGTGAATAAATATTTAAAAAAATAAAGAAGGGCCAAGGTTAAGATAGATTAAGGGGTTCCCTAGTTTGATGGGTCTCTTGGTTGTCAACTACATCTGAAATCAACTAAAAACTAAGCAAGTTGGCATGCCTGTGAGGCTTTTTGTTTGTTTCTTTGACTGGATTATTTGAGGTGGCAAGATTCACCCTAAATCTGGGCCATGCTTTCTGGGGGCAGCTCATAGAAAAGGACCAGGAAGAAGGTTTTGCTTTTTTGTCCTCGCTCTCCTTGGTGAGTTCATCTGTCCTGTTGCTGAGACACTCCTTCACTGGTACTAGAACCTACTTCTTCAGGATTCCAACTTAGACTAAAGACCAGCAGCTTGCCAGTAATCATATAGACTCCAGCGCCGGACTGGTCCTTTAGATGCCAGAGGCCATTCTCCTAATTACTGTAGCTCCAGGTAAGAAATTTAATGTACTTAAAAAAAAAAAGAAAGGAAAAGATGCTTTTATTAAATGATTTAATCAGGGTGAAAGATCACTGCTCCCAGAATAACCTCAACAGCCTCATCCTGTGGAACTGGAAGCAGCTGGGCCAGAAACTTGATGGACCAGTAATGCTGGCAGGCCAGGCCCTTGAGGAGGCAGCTGAGCTGTCCAGTTCTGTGCTTAGCAGCTAGTAGCATCTGAAGGAGATGACACACCTGTGCTGGTCATGGAAAAGGACCTTGGATACTGAGGTGGAGTGTCCTCTAAGCAGGGGGATGCCCAAAGAGGTCACTGTGGAGTGGTGCTAGGAACCTGCTCTCAAGGGCAGAAGGCTAGAATGAAGGACTCTGGGAATGGCCAGAAGCTGAGTATTGGGCTCTGTATAAAGATTCCAATGGTGGGAGTTATGCCAGTGTTTGGCAAAGAGCTTTTTGGTTGGAGCCCTTGATTTATCATATGGAGGTAAGAGTATGAAGGTATGGGTGACAGGATGAGTTGAACTAACTTCAACTACAAAATGTTTCTTGTGATAAACACAACTTAGAGGAGGGTCAGATGACAAGTCCATAATGACACCATTGTCATATCACCATCTAAGGAGCATCCCAGGGTAAGAAGCCAACACTTGGATATGCTGACTGTATCACTATAGCAGGAAACAGCCCACAGCTGCTACCCTGAACATGCTGTGTTCAATAAACATTTATTGAGAGACACTTTTCCTCTCCAAATGCCAGGCCCTGTGGATACATAGGGAACTGTGATGAAGGCGTCACTTGGAGGAGGTCACAGTCTGGAGGGCAAGACCTTTATGATCATCCATGAGCCTGGCTAATCTCCCCTTTCATTCTCCTCCTGATGAGACATGCTTTATATCAGTGGAAACAATGTGGTAAGGATTTGTATAAGCAGGGTTAAGGTTGCATGCTTACACTCCAACAAGAGGCAGTGTAATCCAATGGAGTCAGCGCTGAGATCAGAATCAAGACCTGATTCAAATGCCAGCACAAAAATGTAATACTGTGATGCAAAACTCAGATGGTCAGTAAAACTGGAAGCAAAATTCCTAGCCCACTTTCCTTCTGGAAGTTTACATATAAAAACAGATTCAGAGGCTGAAGTACCATCATTCAAAGCTAAGTTTCTGTGTTTACCAGTGGGTGACCAAAGCTGTGCTCTTCCTCATCCATAAGGAGGAGACAGTGATGCCTTCTAACACACAGGACTTTTATAAACACAAAGTACGTTGACTATGGGAATTTATGGAGTCTGGAAAGTGCTGGTATGCAGAAGTATGTGAAGGTCATCTATTCTCCTTGTTTCTACTTCCTACAGCTGCTGGGCACATGTGGCAGGACACCACACTACTAGCTCAGCATGGAGCCCCACCCTTTCTTTTAAAAATTTAAAAATTACATGCATGGTCATGGTTCACATGTGGAAGTCAGAGAACAACTTGCCAGAATCATTCTCTCCTTCTACCGTGTAGCTTCCTGAACTCAAGTGATCAGGCCAGGGTTAGATGCCTTTACCCACTGAGCCACCTCACCTGCTCTGCACTTTCCCTTGCCAGCCAAAATAAAGCCGGGCTAGAAAGAAGTCCCCATGCTGGCCTGTGTCCCCGAGTGCGGCCCTCTAGGTGCTGAGGTCTGAGTAGCACTGCCCATACCCTTGGTCACATGCTCCTTAGTCTCATGCCCCTTGGACCCACACCCCCTCGGTCTCAAAGATCGTCCTTTCTTCTTGAGATGTCCTCTTTACCTATTCCACACTCAGCTTTCAGCTGGATATCTCACACCTGCTTCACGGACTCATATAAGGCTTCTGGATTTATGCTACTCCCTTCTTCCTGTTCTACCAGTAGTGTGAGTCATCTGGATTTGGCAGGCAGAATGGCTCCTTTCCTGAAAGCAACCCCTCTCAGACACATGCTACAGCTCCCCATTGCCTGCAGTGGGGCTGCCAGGGTGGTTCAGGGTCTGTATAGGGTCTGTAGCTCATTGAGTCATGAGACAATGGTAATTGATAACAGCATCAAAATGAACCATGACAGCTCCACAAGCAGCAACTGTGATTTATTGAAAGGGCATGCGAGAAAGGCCCAGCCTTGAGCACAGACAAGAAATAATAGCATAGACACTCTGCACTGTGGCTGTTTCTAATTTGCCCACCAATGTTTTGCTGCCGCAGTCTGTGCCTTAGTTTTATTATCTATAAAGTTGGTCGCTGAAGGGAGGGGAGAAAACCCTGAGTGGGTAAAGTCCCCAGTGAATGTGTGTTGTTGACATGAACCAGCCATGTCAAGGATCCCAGAACCTCAGACCTCAGATCCAGCTTAGAGATATGGAAAGCCTTCTTCTGGGCCAAGTGTGGAGGTTGACAGTGTATCTCTCTCTTCCTGGATGTTTACATCCTGAAGACTGCTCCCCTACAGAGACTGCTCCTATTGAGATTAGCTAAACCTTTCCCCTTGATCCAGCTGTATACCATAAACCCTGCCTCCTTGTTTATCTGCGTGTAGTAACCCTGTTTTCTTGTCAGCTGCATGCAATAACACTGCCTCTCTGGTTAATGCTGAGCTTCCGGGTGCTGAGGTTTCCCCACGTGAGAGCCCAGACCATCTGATCTTGGTTTTTCTGTCTGCATGTCTGTCTGCCTTTTCTTCATTCTCTCATCACCCCAATCATGTCCAAGTACCTGGAGACAGAGCACGTACTCAGCAAGTCACAGCATGGTTGGGTGCAATCTGGAACAGGATGTGGAAAAAGTGTGTGCTCAGCAGTCTAGACTAGGAGTGCTTGTAAGTGCCTCTGTGACTGTCCCAGAAACCTCTCTGGCTTTCACAATCATGCAGACTGCCTATGTATGCATTGACTATCTTTCTACACATTCCACTGGTTGCTGGGCCCTCCTGCTTCCTCTGAAAACTCCACTTCCATTCTGTACCTTCTCTGGGTTTCTTTCGTATTACATTCAAAACTGAGCCTCTTCTTTTCAAATTCTACCCCACTTTCAGGTCCCATCTCATTCGTCCACTATTCCCTTCTCTTGTCTACAGTTTTTAGAATTCATGTCCGGTAATGAATCCTACTAAACGACCATTAAATGTCAGCTGCTGTCTCAGGATTTTGATTTTGGCTCCTCCATTAGAATGTGATATTTTCTTTTTAAATTTTATTATCTTCATCACGATCTCATCATTATTACTGTGTGAATGTGTGAGTGTGTGGTCATGTGTGCATGTGTAGGGCAGGATAGCTTGGAATTCATGGTTCTTTCCTCTTCCACCTTTACTTGGGATCAGGGGCTCTAACTCAGGCTGAGCAGCAGACACCTTTATCTGCTAAGCCATTTTGCTGGCCCTGGAATATTGCCTTGAGTAGCCACTGGCATTTGTTTTCAAATGCTAGCTGGCAGTCTAAAACAACTATTCAAAAAGCTCCTAGCACTGTGACCTTGGAAGGCCCCTGTGGGAGTGTAAAGATCCATGGGCTCTGAGATCTGAGGTGGTTTCTTCATTTTAAAATAACCATAGTTTGATGGCAGACCTCCTGAAGCTACTTGATAGACCCAAGTGCTGGTGAAGGTCTGCTGGGCAGAAACATGGCAAAGGCGAAGGTGACTGGAACTGCAGAGAGCTGGAAAGGGTCCAGGGGGACTACCAGAGAGAATGGCCATGATGGCTAATGGAGTAGCAAGCATGTCCTCTGTGCCACACACTGCACATGCCACGTATGTATGTTACACACCAACACACACAGTTCTGGCATCAGGCAACTGAATTCAAATCCTACTCCACTTTGTAAGCAACTGTGTAGTCTTAACTAAGTTACCTAAGATAACTGAAGCTCATTTCTTTGATCTTTAAATTGGGATAATTTAGAACAGAGATTAGCATTGTTTTTCCCATAAAGGTCCAAAGGGTAAACATTTCTGGGCTTGTGGGACATGAGGTCTTTGTCACAGCACTGCTGCAGTTGATGCATACAAGGGGCCATAGGATTTATGTAAATGAATATGGGTGGCTGTGTCCCAATTTAACTCCATCTGCAAAAACAGGCAGCAGACAAGATTCAGCTTGTGAGAAGGTTTCTGGTCTCTAATCTAGATTTACTTTATAGGGTCCACAAATGATCAAGGAGTTAATATAGCCCCATGCTCTTAGGATAGCTCTCAGCACACAGTAACTACACAACAAATGGTAGTTGTAACTGTAGTGAGTCTGGGAAATAGGCACCAGGACACACCTTTACAGGGGGGAAAAAAACTGAAGCTCAAAGGCAGCTGAAAAAATACTGTCAGACCTGGCATCTTCTGACAGTGCCAGCCAGATTTAGAGTACAGGCCTTTGTGAGTTGAAACCCTTTAGCTTTTCCACTGCAAAGCTGTGAATTTCGAAGTTCTCATTGCACTGACCCAGGGTGAACTCAGTGTGCCTGGACTTGACTCAAACACTGGCATTGGAGAACTGATTTTATCATATGGGGACCCAAATGAAAGCAGGCCACTCTGGTGCCCTGGGTTCCTGGTTGCAGTTGGTGAGGAACAGTTGTTTGGCACATGTTCCTGCTACTCCCTGACCCTCACCTCAGTTTCTCATGAGCCCAACAGCTCAGGCAGCCCTTGGGGAGCTCTAATTAACTGCACAAATAGGGCAGGCTTCCCAAATCCCACATTAGTTCTACTTTGTAATGCCAGAGCTCCTCCGCCATGGAAAAATGTTCCAGGCCCTTACTCTTAACCAACCTAGTAATTTCAGTCGCATTTCGGGGTGCAGGTGCTAGGTGACAAGAATCCCAAGCTGTCAGGAGAGAAGGCAAAGAAAGAAAGCGCTTTTCTTGGAAGGCAGGGTGGCAAGAGGGCACCCTGAAATGTCACTGGCATGCCCTGTGAACTCTTGGGGTTCCCTAGTTCTTCTCTATCTGAGGCCCTCGGGTGTGAAAGGTGAAGCTGCCCTCAGGACAGTGAGAGGGTTGGATACCTGATCTTCTAAAATGGTAACAGATTTCTTGTCAGATTTCACACATATGGAAAGAAAAAAGAAAGGAATGAGGAAAGGGGGAACGGGAGAAGATATATTCAGTGGCACAGACTCTGCCCGCTTAACAGCTGTCAACTCAGCTGCCTTCTTTCCTTCCTTTGTGTTCTTTTCTCTCCTGTCATGCCAAAGTGCAGTTTAACCAGGAGTCTCTTCTAGGACAGGAATCTCTGGTTCTGCATCTGAGAAGCGCTGTGGTAGTTGGTTTTGTGCATGTAGATTTACCAGAAATCTGCTGTCTGTTTTTGTTTAATTCCACATGTGCTGGAGCAAAAACACTTAGGTCAAATCCCTAAAAGGCAGGATGTCTATCTGTTCTCAAATTCAGGGGACCACTGCACTGATGATTTTCCTCATTAGAGGGAAGACCCTGGCTTAGCCTGCAGCTGCACAAACGTGCTGTGGAGAGTAAAGCGCAAGGCTAGGAGTCTACAGAACACACCTCCACATAGGTTCTGGGACTCAGATCTAGATGGATCTCCAAGGCTCTACAGACTTCAAGCAAAAATGACACAATCAAACTTACTTGGTCACCAGTAGCGTCCTGAATCAGGAGGGCTAATGAGCCTTTAATCAGTGTGGCTATGCTTTCTGTTCCTAGCCTTTGAGTCCCAAACATTTAAAAAATAGCAATGTGTATATTGAGAAATTATTTTGTTGGGCTCACCAAGCTAAGTTGTGAAACTAATGTGTGCACTGTACCCACACATGTGTACATGGGAAAAGTGCGTTCTGAACTTGAAGGTTGACTGTTAGCCTCCAATATGGTTGACACATGTACAGTAGCTCCTGTAGCCCAATGCTTAACCTGAGAAGGAAGTAGCTCCCACAGACCAGCGCTTAACCCACCAGAAAACTTGGCTTCTACAAAAGTGTTTAGGAACTGCAGCCATCTGACAGAGAACGATTTATGATGAGCAGAGTGGAGGAGATGTTGTAGGCTGGGAAGCACCTGTCAGCTAGACTGGTGTCATTGAATGGCTACTGCAGGCAGAACTGGCTATACACGGTGCTGATCCCTCATCCAAGTCTATATTGTATGCCGAGAATATATCTCCTCATAGCCCCTACTTCCTCTCTCCTCTATGAAGAAAAGAGATGCTTTTATTGAATGCAAAAGGCATAGGACATAAGCTGCTCTATCTGGGAGTCAATGTCACCTTCATTTTATTTCCACGAGCTATGGATAGCTAGGAGATATGAGGGAATATGTTCTATTAGAATCTGTTTGCTCAAAAATGTTAGGAAGTTAAGATGTTTCAGACTTTGAATTTTGCCCTTCATGACTATTAGATATTGCCCTATTTTGACAGACTTTAGCAACATTTTAAACAGGAAAAAAATCAATGATTTTCCTAGAACATTGAGGAATGCATGCAATAGTTGCTAGCTGTATATGGAAGCTTCGCTGGCACTGGTTACTGGGAGAAGACATAGGAGCCCTCAGAAACAAGCAGGGTCTGGCTTAGGAGCCCTCAGAAACAAGCAGGGTTTGGCTAAAGAGTTCTTCAGCCTTAGACCAATGAAACATCTTGTTTGGAGGCATGCAAATAATTATCACTTTTATTATACAGGAATTGGAAACAAAATAATTTCTCAATACACACACACATACACACACACACAGAGAGGGGGGGGGGTGAAACCATTTAAACAATCATTACTTGGTTCATTATAAACAAATACACTACTCTATTTTTTTTCATTTCCAAAGTTAGTGACACTTTGCATGGACAGTGAGTGTTGGCTGTGCAGCCCCCCCCCCCCCCCATATTTCACTGAGCCCTGAGCCTGGTGTTGAGAAGGCCCAGGCTTGGGGTTCAATGATCCCCATCTGCTGCCCTGTGGTTCTTAATAATTTTTATCTCTGAAGGCTGATGGGCACTGGAATGGACAGTGTGCAGCCTGCTGCTGCCTCTGAACAGGACCCTGAATCTTTACCTTGCTGATGGATTAAGCACCGTGTGTAGCCAGTTCTGCCTACAATAGCCATTCAATGACACCAGTCTAGCTGATAGGTCCTTCCCAGCCTACAACATCTCCTCCACTCTGCTCATCATAAATCGTTCTCTGTCAGATGGCTGCAGTTCCTAAACACTCTTGTAGAAGCCAAGTTTTCTGGTGGGTTAAGTGCTGGTCTGTGACAGGAGCTACTTCCTTCTCAGGTTAAGCATTGGGCTGCAGGAGCTACTGTACGTGTGTCAACCATATTTGAGGCTAACAGTCAACCTTCAAGTTCAGAAAGCACTCTTCCCCTGTACACATGTGTGGGTACAGTGCACAGATTAGTTTCACAACTTAGCTTAGTGAACCCGACAAAGATAATAACTGGTATTTTCAAATAAATCTAGGTGCAAGTTACAACCGCTCCCTGCACCTGCCAGCTGACCCTGTGGCTTAAGGACACATTTTGCCTCTCTAGACTTCTCATTTGTGAATGCTGATGGGAAGGAATGTCTCCCTGCTTCACCTAACCTCACTTAAACATCAAGTGTGTTATTTTAATAGCAGAGTCTCTAAGTGTAGCAGACGACTATGCCCTTTCTTTTCCTCACTGTCCCCACTGAGAAGCATATGGGACTTGGGTAGGCAATGTCTTATCTAGGGAAGGTCATGCTGTGGGGACTCAGCCTGGCCTTTGTCTCCTCTAGGTGCTTTCACTGTTTAAGAAGCAGCACTGTACAGTAAGAGAAAGGCCTACTTACAAGCAGTGGGGATTCTGGGAAGAAGTCTCTTTCTCCAGGAACAACAACAACAACATACTTCCAGGAGTGGGTAGTTTGGACAGGTGGAAAGAGCCAGTGAAATGCTGGGAAGACAAGCTGGGGAGGTAGAAGACAGGAGGCCAAACAATGGACCCCTTCCAGTTTCAACACACTCCAGCTGTGCCCTTGGAGAGTCAGGGTGGCTGCTTGTGACAGAACAGTGTTGGATAGTGAATCAGAAGGCATAGGTTTCAATCTCAAGCTTTCTGTATAGAGTCATGGTGATGTCCCCTCCTACTCTGGGACAAAAAAAAATGTCCTCTTTTGCAATATATTAAACTAGATGGCTTGTTAAACATTGATTTTTTTTAAAATAAGAAAAATTACAGAAATATATCCTTTAAGAAACTCAGGCTTGCATACTCAGCTAGGGTGGGTCCCTGCAAAGAAGTGGCTATAGGAGACCTGATGCTTAGGAAAGGCAGGGATGGATGCAATTCCTCTACAAGGGCATCTGCCAAGACTCTAGGATAATGAATCAGATTACCTGACCAAAGCTTGTATGGATTTTCCACACTGAGGCCACATCAGTTGAGTGGCTATGAATGGCTCCCATGCCCAGGGCAGATCCAGCTGTTTTCATGAGACATACTCAATATTACCCTCCAAACAGAAGGAACAAGGGGGATTCTATGACAAGAACCCTGTAGAGGGCTATTTATGACTCTGGGTTTATGCTCAGCCCAGCACACAGAGTACAGCTGAAAACACTCTTTTGTCTTTCAGGATACATTTTCCAAATTTTCACATGAGGCTGACACTCCAGACCTGATGCTGCCTCTGTTCACCCAGAGGAGTAGTCCCCCTACCCTCACCCCTCCTGAGTCATTCCCCACAGAGGTGGGCAGATCGCATTCATGGCACAGCATTAGGTAGTGTGCATAAGGCCGATCCTGGCTCTGGACTCCATTTCTCCAATTTCAGTCTTGGGCAAGTCTCTTAACTTCTCTATGCCCTCGTTTCACTGGACAAATAGAAATAGTACTTATTCAGGAAGATGTCATCAGAGTTCAGATAAGATGTATCATACTATCTCACAGATATCCTTAATTTTGTCTATGTCTCTGCCCCTGTCATCCAGAGACCTGGCTTCAGCCTCTGTCTCTCTTCCTTACTCTTCAACCTGTATCTCTGCTACGCCATAGCCATCTATGTGGACTAGGGTGGGATTTTGGCCCTAGCTCCATTAACTTTGCTCTGGTCCCTGACTGCAATCAAGGATCTGGAAATATGGGTAACATTAATAGATAATTTGTCTAAACACTGGCTATGTGCCTAATTTATGATCATTTCATATATATAACAAGCCTACAGGCAGGCAGCTTTATCAATGCAATTTTATACCCAAGGAAACAATGTTAGAGGGCTTAGGTCCAGGTCACGGGAATTCTAACCAGTGTCTCATTCCAGAGTTTTCTCCAAGTCACAAGCCCCTCTGCATTTGAGGATTGGTATTTCCTACATGTTCACTCCTGGCCTTTTTAGCCACCACCACCAGTGAAAGCATCCCTTGGTAAAATATTGTCTTGTTTGACTTGCCTAACTATGCCATGGAGTAGAAATTTTCATACTTTACAAAGAAGCTGAGTTTGGAATAAGCGTACTGTCCAGCACCAACTGGCTATGAAAGGAGGACATGGGATGCAGAAGCCATGTGCTATTTCTCAGTGGCTCCTGACACATACTTGGTAAATGTTGGTCCTTTTACAATTCTTATTAGGAAGGTCATATTAGTAAACTCATTTTGTAGACAAAGAGAGAGAAATTAGGACACTTAAAGCAGGCCTCACAAATGGCAGAGCTGGTACTGAATCCCAGAAGTCTGGTGGAAGAGGTAGGTTCTTATCCCCTGATACTTCCTGGCTTTTAGAAGAAGATACTGATTAGATAAGAGAAGGTGAGTGTCTTCAAGAGCGGGGAGAACTGAGTTTGCCTAAGCAGGTGACTTTATGAGTCTAGGCACTCTGAAAGCTCTAGGAGGAACTGCCCACCCAGGTGGACCAAAGCAATCCCTTACAGCCTTGACTCCTCCCCTCCGAAAGAGGTGGGCCACCCTAGAGAATTTTCCAGCATTAAGCAAAGGTGTAGGTGTTTTGTTTCCTTTAATCCCAGGCCTGGAGAAACATCATTAGAGATTGCCTCAGACTATTAAAGCATGCTTTAACTCTGAAATTTGCCTTCAAAATCTTCAAGTTTTCAGTGAGATTAAAATCCGAGTGGGGAAGCCTTTAGTAAATAAGGGCAGAATTGAAAACGTGTGCTAGCCAATTTAACAACAGTTCTTTGAACTTGGGATGACTCCCATTTTACAGAGCAATAAATAAGGCTAACAGCATCAAAGTAATGCCACAAAGCAAGGGGTGAGCAGAGGTGTCTGGATTGGTTCAGTGGCCCTGGCATTACAGGTGCATGGACTCATCTGAACCCTGCTGTTCTGCATGTGCTAGGAACCTTTCAGAACTGCACCATAATTCATGATAAAATTGTAAAGAATATCCATAGAGACCAACCTGAAAGCTGATGTGTTCTGCTCTGAATGTTTCTCTCCATGTAAGCTACCTCTGAGTCTGGTATTTACTCTTGGCCCATAGAGGAGGGAAACATTATCACCAAATGGACAGGAGGACCTCGGAAAAAGCTTTCTAGGAAATCCATATAAAAGACTAGATTCACACATATGAAGATTTTCCCTGCTGTTCAGAACAACTCAAGCAAAGTAGATGGGCAGAGAGAGAGAACAATAGATGTTTCTGTCTCCAATTTTGGCAAGAATGTTAAATGACTGACAATGTCACATGTTGGCAGAGATAGCCCTTCTGGAGGACTGAGACCACAGTGAGCACAATTTTAAATAGACAGCTCTTTCAGTGTTAACTCGACTTTTCTGTATATATCTCAGAGAATTGTTCACACTTCGAAACTAAGAATCATAACACTGAAGATCCCTACACCACCACTTCCAATAAAGAGCAGGAAGTGCCCATGTATACATCAACAGGGTATTGGCTACATTGCTTTTAAAATGGTGATGATAGAAGAACTATCAACATGTAAGGGACACACAGTAGTGCATTCAGTGCAGCTTATTAATGAACAAAAAGTGGCATACTCTCGGCCGTGTGATCATGTGTGCTTGTGTGCTGGTACCCTAAAATGGCTAGGAAGACAGAAAATGTGCGACAGTAATGACCTGGGGGGTTAGGAGGACTGGTGTCATCTACTCTTTACACTGTAAGTACATTTCTGACATTTTTCAGTTTTCTAAAGAAAAGAAAAACATTCTCAGTCTGGAGAAGTACTGTGCAGGCTAGCTCATGGCCTGAGAACTTATGAACCAAGGACCGAATCAGTTTTTGCCATCTTGGGAAAATATGCATCTGATCACATTTAAAAACAACTACAACAAAATAACAAATTGCCAGGCCTTGTAAGTATACACTTGATTTAAATCTTGGGGTCCAATGGGCACATACTAGATATGAGTGCTTGAAACAATGGCTCCTACTAGCCTAAAACATATCAGATGTTCCTTTAGCCTTAGCTCCCCAAGGACATAATCTATGAGTTTAGGGGGAAGCAAAGTCAAATGACTCATGACAGGGTTTGTTTTCAGTATGAATTATTTCTCTCTGCCTCCTCCTTGCTTTTAAAGACAGATCCTTTTCAGTTGAGTTGAGCAATCATTTCTGGGAGCTGGGCTGACTATGGGGCTATGGGGGCCGTCTGTGAGCTGGAGGTAGAGAGTGGGGAGACCTTTTCCCACCATACTGGCTCCATCATGTTCTTTCTTCTTCCAGAGCTCTGCAGTGGTAGCTTTGAGAGAGAACAATGGCACAGAAGGAAGGAAAGCCTGCAAAGGTAAACCTGTAGTTGTGACTTTGCCATATACTGATCTGGGATGCTGGGAAGATCCCAGGAATGCGCTTCTGCAGTTTCCTCCACTGTGCAATGGGAAGAATAGTGACTTGGATTGTGGTGGGGATTCTATGAGCTGGTGCTAGCCTAGGGCCTGTCATTAGGAAGCTTCTAGTAAAGGGCCCTAGGCTGAGCTCCAGGACTGGAATGTGTCCTTTGTGCCCTCATGTCTGCCTACGTGCTGGGGCAGGAGGCATGTGAAGAAAGGTGAAATGAGGGTTACAGGAACCTGACAAACAATATCACCATTCCCATTAATAAAGCACCAGGTGTTTCTCTGGCTGCCTTATCATTGATCTTCACAGATAACTTTGGTACAGCCAAGGCTCACCCACATACATAGCTGAAGAAACTAGAGGCACAGTGCTTAGGAAACTGGACCAAGGGATTGAGGATGGCTCAGTGCTCACAAATGCTTGCTGCACAAGCGTAAGGGCCTGAGTTCAGATCCCAGCACCCACCTACAAAGCAAGTCATAGAAGGCTGAGACAGGAGGATCATCAAGCCTCGATGGCTGCCAGCCTGTCTCTAAATTCAATGAGAGATTCTGTCTTAGTGGAATGGGGCAGAGATTGACAGAGCAGGATATCCCATGGCCTCTTCTCACATTAGGGAAGGAAGTGGACATAAGGACTATGGTGGCTCCTGAGAATTACTCCCAAGAAGATAGTAAGTTAGGAGGTATTCTCAAGTTATTCTGGGCCCAATGGCACTCACCCTTTGAAAGGGTGAGGACCCAAAACCAGGACTGCCAATCCAGGAGAATTAGAATTTCAGAGCTGGCAGGAACTTGGAACAATACCTTGCACAGCTCCATCAGATAGGTGGAGGACTTTTGTTTGCTTCAGAATGCACTTCAAGTTCATAGATGAGCAAAAACTAGAATCTGGACCATTCCTTCCTAGTCTGGCTCTCTGTCTCCTGGTATCCAGACCACAGTGCTATCTTCTTCCTCTTCTATGTGCCACTCTGACATTGTGACATCCTCTTCCTCTTCTATATGCCACTCTGACATTGTGACATCCTCTTCCTCATCTATATGTCACCTTGACATTGTGACATCCTCTTCTTCATCTATATATCACCTTGACATTGGGACACAGTTCTGCTTGTTCATCTTGTAGTTCCTACTTAAACAGTGAAAGACAAACAAAACCAATGGGCATTTGGCTTTGGGTATGTCCAGATCCAGTAACCCTGTCATCCCTAGAGTATGATCAATATTTACTATGGTCTCCCAACACAACACTGTACTATTTACTAGGCAAGCAGCTATTGTAAAAGGAGATGGGTCTCCTTAGGAGTCCTTCTGGGGGAAATTGTGAGCAAGGCTGGAGAAAGTGGTTGTTCAGTGAATTAACAAAGCTTCTTTAGATTCACATCTATCTTGACGATATCAGCTGCTTCTGCACCATATATGTGAGGAAAATCATTAATTTATTTATTCACAGTTGTATCTGATGTACAACTGGATTTGTCTCTTAGTTCATACATCTTTTGTTTTTGAGGTATGAAAGTCTTCTCTCTAGCCCCTACCTCTCCTCTGAGCACACATACACATGTTCACCCTTTTTAATTTAAAATTTAAGTCCCAATTCAACTGTCAATTTTTCTGGAATGTTTTCTCTGACTTCAAGACTAAGAGTTTAGCCCTTTACCACAATTACCTTTTCCATGGTATTTGTTTTCTACAATTCTGTCAAAATTTTGAAAAAAAAAAAAAAAAGACTGAGTCTGTCCAGTCCAGGATAGACTCTGTGAAGAGAATAGGTCTAACACAGGTGGCTGCATGTGGATGGAACTGAAGGAGCATATACTGAATAAGGGAATGCCAGAAAGAAAGGAGACTGAAGAGTCAGCTTCCGGTCCAGAGAGGCAGGCACACAAACCATGTCTGGAGTAGAATGTGATCCAAGGTCCACCTGTGCTATCAGGTGCTCAATGTGCATAAATCTGTTGGGACTTCACGATGCCTCACATTCACTTTACTCTCAATTCATATGGTAGAAGTGAATGTATACAGGGTCAGTTTATTTGGCCAGTTCTCTTGCCTGAATGCTTTTCCCAACATTCCCACTCTGGATGATACCACAGAATTATGCCATTTTAAACCATACATTTGATTTCAGTGAAATCAGGTTCTGAAGCATAAAGCAGTGTCAGAGGGTTGAATGGGAAGACAGAGAAGAGAGCACAGAGCTCTCCTTACATCAGGATGCCCCAGCTTCTGTAGTTTTTGTTTCCTTGGACTCATTCAACTTACTATCACTGCATGGCCTCTATCTTCTCTACCACTGAGGGTCCTGTCAAGCATCCTTCCTTAAGATGATGTCTCCTACTGCTCTCATGGTCAGCCTTGCATGTCCCGTCTCCCTACCCTGTCTTTGTTCTTTTCATTGCCTAACTTTATCTCACTGTTTATCATTATTGCTTGCTTCTTGGGCTCTGGAATATGAGCTCCGTAGCTGAAGACATTCAGAGCAAAGGAGGCTGGTACCAGAAGGGAAAGGAGATACACGAGCTTCAAGCAGAGGTGGCTGGTGAGATTAAAATGTGACACTGACTTCAAAACACTTAAAGAACTCATGCTAGCCCTTGTTACCCATCACTCATGGTAACTTTATGGCCTAGCTTGTTGACACTGTTCTTTTATCATGCATAAACATTTCTTGAACATGTGTGGAACAACCATAATAATAGTCCCTGACCCATGTTATGAAAATGAAAGGAGTTGCTTCATGTAAAGTGATTAGAATAGTGCGTAGCATGCAAACAGCATCAAAAACAGTTGTCTGTCCCACCACTGTCTGCACAGATATGATGAGTTTGTGCTTTCTGTCTTTGTGAATTGTATATGGCACATATTAGATGTACTTGTTGTTTTTAAAACAAATCTTGAAATTTCTACAATGAGCTATGTTAAACATGTGCTCCCCATTTTAAATTCAAAGTAGGCAGTACTGAACATTTTATAGGGATTGTTTTCAGTGTTTAAATAGACAGAAACTTTTAATACATTTGTAATAGGCATTTATGACTTTTTAATCAAAGATTTAAGATTTTAAGAGATGTAAACATGGAGACACAAGTTAAGAGCTCAGAATCTGGAACAGATGAAAGCATTCTAGTGGAGAGAATGAACTGGTTAAAAGTCCCAAATAGAACTTTTTCAGAGAAAATATGAATAAAGGAAATTAGAAGAAAGGACGGAGGAAATGGGGACATGAGAAGCAAGAAATCACTACAGTTGCAGAGGTTACAACACCGTGAAACAGCCATTTCTCTGCAGGCTGCAGGAAATACCTGCGGCAAAGGCCAGCACAGTGCTCACATTGCTGGAATAAGAGGGACAGTTATACACAGCAGGGATATACAATGGTATTTCATCAATAACTTTGAAAATATGCTGTGGCAGTATGTGTGATCTCTACATCTGTCTTGTCCTTCTTTACTTCGCTTTTTTGTCCCCAAATGAGAAGCCTACTAGATGCAGCTAGTCTTCTGTCTTGTCCACACTCATTCCTTCAACCTCAAGGAACCAGACATTTTTTATTCTGTGTGAGGAAAGGGATTGCTTTAGAAAGACAGATCGTTTTAGCAGTCCTGGCAATGTTCGCGAGTGCCACTGGGTGTCACTATTGCAAAGCCAACAGAAACAACCATCAAAAGGAAAAGTAACTCAACCTTTAAAACAATACACTAACAGCAACAATAGCGCAAGAAGCAGATGCTGTATTGCAGAATGTAGAAACAGTTCATTTCTCTAAGGCATTTATTAATTTTCTTCCTAATTCAAGGGCCCATCCCAAGAAGAAATGACATTTCAGTTTTCAGTTGAAAAAAAAAATCTGTGTTTTCTTTTCCTAAAACATTCACATTTATGCATTAAGCTTACACACAGAAAGTTTGCAGTAAGAGTTGTTTTGTAATCAACAGTGTCTTCACAGGAAAAAGTCGATTCCAGAATAAAAACACAAGACAGTGAAGGAAGCCTGGCTGGGAGGAAATAAGTGCAGCCAACATTAGCTTGATACTGAACTCAAAGCCATAATCTTATTAAATATATCCAAAGATGGTTTTCATTTAGATCTGGCAGCTTGATTAATGGGGATGTATTAAATAATACCTGGCTGTTAAGAGTATATTTAGAAATCAGTGCCACATAAAACATACAATGTGCACAATCCAGCTTCATTATTATTTAAAGCTTCTCTGTTCTCTTGGCTGTGGGCACACACATATTAAAAATTAAGCACATACGCTCAATGCATGCTCAGCCCTTTTAAAAGGCTTTCTGTTTAAACAGAAACATGCAGTGGAAAATGAACTCAGCTCTAGGGAATGGTAATGGATGCATCCCTTCAGGGACAACTGTCCTATTTCTCAAAAGAAAGGAGAGAGGAGGGTCAGGAACAGGGAGAAAGGGTTCTCAAGTAGCAAGCCTTAGAGATACCCAATTCCACAGGAACCAAGGAGAAGGTTTCTGTGTCCACGTTTTCTTCTTTATCACAGCTAAGATGAATGAATGGCACCATGTGGTTGGGGAGGAACTGGAGGGGATGTGTTAGTGGTCAAACACAGGCAGATGTGTGTGTGTGTGTGTGTGTGTGTGTGTGTGTGTGTGTGTGTGTTGAGGAGGTTGATGAATCTGTACTTTTTCCTGGGCACAATGTTAGCCAGTAATCAAGGATGGGACCATAGGGAGGGATTGTTCTGAATAGCCAAGGAGATAGACAAGGAGGAGACAAATATGTAAGATGCCTCTAATCTCTGTTTTTTGTTTGTTGTTAGCCTCCCTACTACACATTTTGAAGGTGTTTTTCCTTTTGTTTTTTTATACAAGAGCTCATTGTGTAGCCTAAGCTAGCCTCAAATTCCTTCTGTATTGAAGACTGACTTGATTCTTGCTGATCCTTTGGCCTTGGTCTCCTGCATGCTACCACATCTAGTTCTCAGTGTTTTTGATTAAAAAAAAAAAATAGTATCTGTGGCCTGCAGACCCTGCTCAGATTCTTCTGCCCTCTTTGATGTTGCTTAGTAAATCTCAGACTGGAACAAGACGTCTTAGTGACCTGAACACCACACATCACATTCTGCTTCAGAATAACACAAACTCATAATAGTACTGTTTATCTTATTTTAGGAAACTATGTTTAAATTTAAACTATGTTTAGACAGGTACAGAAAAATTGTCAACAACTGAGAAATAAAAAAAAGATAACTTTTAAGATAAAGTTTTTATTTTGTTCTATCCCTCAGAGAACTGCCATCCTGTCCAAGCTCACATAGACATTATGGAGGTATGACAAGAACTAAAGCTGCCTAAATCAATACCCCACCTTTCAGACCTGCAACTCTAACCTTCCCCAAGGCTGACTGGAGACTGTGGCAGCAGCTAAAGGGAAATCGGGGGTCCCGTACAGCACGGAATTCTCTTCATTGTTGGTCATCTACAAGACTAGAAGGAGAGTCTGGGTTCTCAGAGGCCTTGCTCCACTGCTGCTGACTTTTACAATCAGGCCATTTATCTCTGCCACTAGAAAGAAGTGGCTAAAACGAGAAGCTCACCAACATCTTCACCAGTAAAAGTCATAATGGGAAAGGACAGATGAACAGAAGGAGGAAGGAAGGAACTGTGACATAAGCTACAACGTAGATGGATCTGGAGCACACTGTATGCTAGAAATAAGCCGGTCACCAGAGGGCAAACGCTATTCAATGCTGCTGAGGCAAAGTGGCTAGAGCTGCTGAAAGTAGTGAAGTGCTGGTCAGGGGCTATGGAAGGAGCTATGTTTAATGGATCCAGTCTAGTTCCACACACTGAAAACAAATCTGGAAACATAAGGTGTTGACAGTTGCACAGCAGTATGAAGGATCCCCACTCTATGAAAGGGAGGGAGAACGGGTTAAGATGCTCAATGTTATACCATGTGCATTTTGCTCCAATTAAAGAGACAAAGGAACACAACCCAGATTACCTCCCATAGTGGTCATTTGCAACAGTTTCTTCCCCATACAGTGTAAAGCACAGCCTTCAACATCTTTATATTTTTCAAAGTATATGGCTTTGATGCTACTTCCATGCCCTTTCTATGGAAAGTAAAAAGTCAAGAAGAAACGGGTGATTACGTAGAGTTTTGCATCTGCGTGTAATGAAGATTTATTATCCTGGTCTGAGCAGCAATGAGTGTGGTGCTCCTCGAGTTCTTGCCCTTGCTCGGTCTTCATTCGCTGTCTCTAAAGGAGGCTCTTGAAGGACCTTTCCAGTCCTAACCGACAACTGTTTTCCAAATGCTAATACTAGGTGTGTATCTCGTGGATATACTCTTCATTGCTAGCACGATTCAGAATGTTTTGTTTTTGAGCCCTTGGTCACTTCTGAAATACCAGCATTCAGTGTAGCTGGAGGATGCAGTGCCAGGTAAGCACGCAGAAGGTAGTCAAGGGTAGGGACCCTTGAAGGAGCACTGAGTTGGGTGTTGGATACCACAAGGATTAGGCCTGGGTTGCCACCTGCTTGCCATGTGAATCAGGACAGAAGGAAGGAAACAGTTACTGGGGCTTTCTATGCAAGGAGGTACTTTCACACGTATTATCTTATTATTTCACACAACTTTAGTAATTTATATACCATTTTCACAATCATTTCCATACTTAGGTATCACCTGAATTCATAAGTAGTGAATTCTAAAGTTTGACTGAAAATCCCCTTAAAAAAAAAAAAAAAAGGTCTCATTTGGAGCAAAGATTCTCATAAAAACTCAGGTTTGATTCCAGCTATTTATATTTTCCTATTGCACATTTAGGAAAATACATAAGGAAAGAAATGACTAGCAAAGGAAAAGACTGTCTGCACAGTGCTGGAAAGCACCCTGGGAGCCAGTTGTACCTTGTGCATATTCTGGCTGATGCCAGTTTTTCATATTTTACCACCATTTCTGCTGCTCAATACCAGTCCATAGAGTTTAGTAACTGACCCAAGCTGGAGCCAGCTGACTTAAAGCCATGGGCTGGTTCCCATTCTTCACCCATCCTAGGTTTGGGCATAGACCATAAAATTATATACACAGTATTCCTGAAATTTTCTGATCCCATGGATGATAAAAGTTCAAAATGACTTATGAGAATTTATGAGACAGACATAGTAATCTTTTAGCTTGCTAATCCATATCAAATGTGAATTTTAAGCATAAGCAATTATTTAAAAAAAAAACAGTTTTAGGAAGAATCCCTAAAACAGTTGTGATGGCAATAATCCCAGCAATTGGGAGGCAGAGGCAGGCAGATTCTGTGACCTTGAGGTCAGGCTGGTTTACAGAGTGAGTTCCAGGACAGCCAAGGCTATACAGGAAAACCCTGTCCCAAACAAACAAAACAACAACCCCCCCAAAAAAAACAAACAACAACAACAAAAAAGAACAAAAGGAAGAATCCCTGACACTGTCTTGCTTTTCCGCCCTTCTCAGCCTGTTGAAAGCTTCATGCACATCCATGCTCTTGGAGGGCCACAGCACGATGAGACACAGCTCTGTAGCCTAAGGGATCTGAGTTGCAGCCCTGCTTTTTTTGGTAATAGTTACAGGTTGTAGTTTTTGAGAAGCCACTTATCTTTTTAAAACCCCAACTTCTTTTTTGTAAACTGAGAGTTCTATTCACTGTTAAGAAAAGATTAAGTGCAACAGATTCATAAAATACCTTACAGATACATAAAATATCCTCCTGGCCCATACTGTGGGGCTCTGAGTGGACCGAGCAATCTCACTTTACCACTGCCGTTGAATCTGTGTGGGAAGGTTGCACTAAGGCTTCACATGTACAAGTGGGCTGTAAACGACACGCCAAACAGCTGTGACTCTTCCTCTGTGTCTCAGTTTAGAAATGAGTGGTTATGGATGCTTCCCTTGGCCCAGCAAATTGAGTGAGAAGCTCCTTTGCAGGCTTATGGCTCTATATGCTCTCTTTATATACTGAATTTTCCTGGTACCAACTCTCTCTCTTCCCAGAATGTGAGGGGTAATCAGTTGTTATTGTTTTCCTACACCATCTAGCACATAGTTACTGCCAAAACAGACTTGCTGTTCTTTTATTTAAATATATGCATAAGTCAATGGAGGATTGGTAGAGATCTTCAAGTTCCTTTAAGGGAACCTCTAATGGTTGAGGACCATTACCATGGGCTCACACACTATCTACCATTCATTGGTCCTTAGAAAAGATTAGTAAAATGCCAATTCTTTGGGTATGTAAATTTAGGGACCATTATATCTGTATATCTACCCAATCCAGGAGATTCACAAGCATATTCATATATTCTTGATGGAACCTTGCTAAGAAGGTACTTAATTGACTTGTGCATTTCCCAAAGTGGTACATTCCAGTGTTGTCTTTTAATATGTTAGATAATACTGTTTGGGAAACCATCACCTGTAGAGAACTTGGGTTTTTTTTTTTTAAGTAAAATCTCCTCCTGTTTCTAACAATTCTTCCTTCTGATACTCTTTTCCCACCGAAAAAACAGAATAGAGAGAAGGGCAGGCCTACAAGAGGGGCATGAGAAAAAAAAAACAATCTAGGGATGCCGCCTCTGAGGATAGTTAAAGGGCTCGTTTTCACGTGCCTCTGGGCACTCTAAAAGGGGCCAAAGCATCTGGTGAACATGAGTGTCTCCATCGGTGCCCCATGGAGCTGCTGAGTTTGACATGCATATGTCATTTCAAATGTTCTTCCTCCTCCCTCTCCTTCTCCTCAGGGTCAGTGCTGTTAACACTTATGGCAGCCTGCCAGGCAGCCAGCCTCTCAGTGCTCTTCCTAGACTCATTCATTTAAACCTCACCTCCCACCTTACTAAGAGAGCACTAGTATCATCTCCATTTTCCATGGGGTAAACTGAAGTGCAGAGAGGATGAATAAGGCACAAATTGTGTAAAGCAGGCAGAGCGTTTTGCAGATTTAAAACAGGAAGTGCTCCTGGGAAACCGAGGCTCTGAATATCTGAGGCTTGGGCTTTTTACTAAGATGGAGTACAGAGTAGCCCTGTCTACCTGACTTCAGTCTGAGTTCTTTCAAACCTGGCTGGATAATGTTAATAATATTAGAGTCTACTAAGCACTTCCATATCCCTCATTATATTAAGCTTCCTGACAATGCTTACAAAACATCACTTCTCTATTTTACAGACTTTTGAATGGATTGCCAGAAAGTTACTGTAGTAATACTGACTTAATATGACTGCCTCTTATATCTGTCAGCTGACTTGCTCAAGGCGTCGGAGCTCACAGGGCACAGTTAAGACTCAGACTTAAGTCCTCCAATGCCAAGCTCAAGTTTGCCCCACCCTCCAAGATGGGTCTCTCCAACAAGCCTCTAGCATGATCAGACCAGCTGTAGCAGAGAGGGTTACAGCATCCTCTTGGTATTCTGCTGATGTAGCTTCTAAAGTGACTCAATATCCAACAGTAATTATCTCCTGTTGTCACAGTGATGGCTTAGTACTCCTGGAAGAGTACTATCAGATGGCCAATGAAAAATTATTTTCCTTTTTTTCCCTACATACTCTCCAGCCACTTGTTTTCGGTTGTGGTTGTTTTTGTTTTGCCTTTTAACCTAAGGGAATGAGGCTTTTACCATATGATTCAGGGGCTTCTTAAACTGGGATCCAGGTTGGATCTGCTGTGGTCACTTGGGAGTTCAGGAGACATTTCCTTTTCTCAGAACAGATGGCTGTCTGAACAGCTATTGTTCAAGAATCATCTATGATGCTTACTAGTTCTTTCATCATGAACAACTTAAGTTTTCCTGGGCTTTATTTGTTTCATTTGGAAAAAGGAGGACTAACAGGCAAGGTCAGGTTTTGAAATTTATATAATCAGTGTGGAGATACTAGCATAAGATTAGAATGCAATGTATGCATAAGAAACGGGAGTACCAGTTGTGCCAAAGAACGTAATAGTGATGTTTACTATTTTCAGAGATGACATGAGACAGGTTAGAGTTAGGAGTCAAAGTCATTTATTGCCATTCTATCAATTCTTCTTATTAGTTCTTCCATTAAACCCGTTCTTTTACTTTATAACTCTTGACCCAAGCTATAATATGCATTTACATTCATTGTTTTACCATATTGTCCATGCGACTGTAGATGTGATAAGATTTTACTTATCCAAATATCTAGGGGTATTAGCTTAATGAATCAAAAAGATTTCCCAAGTAGCATGTTTGTGCCTGACCGTGTTAGACACTAGAGATAGGGAAACAACTTAAGTAAGATTGTTACTCTTGGGGCATTTACATAAAGGCTCTTTATCAAATGAGAAAGTGAAGGAAATGGGTCATCTACCACTGACTCTATTAATCTAATGACACGGATGGAATTAAACCTTAAATGATGTTCCAGCACAGGGTGGGGTTCAGCTATTTCAAAGCCTTAAGTTCTAAGAAGGAATTAAACTGACACTGTTAGGGCTACAAACACAGTTGAAGCAAACTTCTTCCAAACAAACAGCAAAGGGTGGGGAGTAAGGCAGGGAGGAAAAGTTCACTGGATCTTCCCAGAAGACCAATAACTCCTCTGCTGGTAAACCCGGAGGTCAAAGTCCCAGATAGAAGGCCAATCTCCAAGAGCATCCTGGGAAGAATTCTACCTTTAAGGGCAGACAGTGAGTCTGTTTGTACAAGTCACTAGAGACAGTCAGAAGAAACCGATGCAACTCCCCACCAGAAAGATAGTTTGTCAGGTATGAAGGCACACAAAACCAGGACAATAGCTCTTGAGCATACCTTTCTTCATAGCTAGGTTCTGTTGGCATTATATAATCCCCAGGCTAAATGAACCGAGGAAGCAAAGGAATGATGGGTGAGTAGGAGATGTGTGGACCATTCTTTTGCCTTATAGGTTGACTTTGCAGAGGTTCCATTGCTTGGCATGTATGAAAACCTAGATCTAATCCTTAGAGTATGAAGAGGAAGAAATGAAGGCCAAAGAGGAGGACCCCCTTAGTCTGGATCATAACCAGAGCCCTCAGTGACTGGCATACACTAAAGATGGGGGCTTCTCTGAAAACTCAGAGTGAGAATCATAAGGAGAGTTTAGAGCTGGTGCTGGTGTGAATGGAAGGGCGGCTGAATCCATCAGGGGAAGCCCTGTTCTCCTAAGTAGTTGGTGCTCTATACTTTCCATAGGTGCTTCTCTTCTTGGCCAGCTCCTGGCTATGCCTGTGGAATTTCACCTCCAGTGTGGCTCGTTACATGTTTATCCAGATCAAAGACTTGGTAGGACCGACGAAAGTTGAAACTTTATTTGGAGGCTCCGTTCAGTGAGGCCAGCACATGCTCAGTGTTCCCAGAGAAAATGTACAGAAGTGGGATTCAACAGTTCATGGTAACCCAAGCCTAGTGAGGGCATCTGAATTCCTTTCTGAGCTTTACTTCTTACTGCCTGTGACCCAGGGAAATGATTATTTACAGGTCACCATTGATGGCTAAGTACCAATAATACTGGGCCTTCAGGGGATGGCCCTGTGGATTAAATCGGTCAATAACCAAGAGTATAATTATCAGCTGTACATGAAGAATAAATCTCCTCTGTTATCAGTTTCGTATCCCCTGGAGCTAGTGGAGTCCTAGCTCCCCACTTTACTACAATGAGCTGGAAGCTCAAAGAAAAGAGTCTGTTGTTTCCTAACAGGTGAACTGCATGCTTCAATGTACAGCTCAGGATGGCCTGTAAACTTCTCCTCTAGCGACTGCGGTACTTATCCCCTGGCTTATCGAGATGCCACTCCAGCAGGTGTCAGTGGGTGAGACTGACCTAGCCACAATGGGAAGAACGGCAACAGCCTCAACTCTGATCGGAACAAGGGCTCCTCCAGGCCTACGTGCCAGCCAGCCGGGAGGAAACATTAAGGCGATGGGGTGGGCTCTGCTTTGAGATAAAGTAGGCTATGCTCCTCTGTCCTTCAGTGACCTCTCAGAAGGTTCCTTCTCCATGCTGAAATCTTAATTTGTGCTGTTTTGCAGTACAGTACCTTGTCCGCAGACATGCTCTAGTGAAACAAACTGCTAGCATTTAAATAAAGCAGTCCCCTTCTATTGCAGGGACTCACTCAAACTGAAGAGACTTAGTTGTTTTTATTCATAGGCTGGATTAATTTATACTTCCCCTTGTTAATTTGGGGAAGGGGAAGATATCATCAGTATATAACTTTTTGGTTGTTTTTTTTAAACATGAGCCTGAGCTGACAGCCCCAATGCCAGTCGGCTGTGCTCTTGCGGACCAGTGTTCTCTCCGGTACTGCTGACTTGGAATCCTTCCCCAGATGAAACTCATCTGCCTGCGTATATTCCTTCACTCTCACTGGCACCTCTCCAAATCCTCTTCATACTTCTCTGCTGCCTGATCTGAGAGGAACATTCCCATTTACCTTCCAAGGCCCACTCACTCCCTGTGGGGACCATGCTTCTCGCTCCTAATTGTGTGTATGACTGGTGAGCCAGCTAATCATGCAATGGTACACTCCTGTTTCTGGTTATTTCTTTTACATCTGGCCCAACTGCTAGATGCTTGACGGTAGGAACCTGGCTGTGATTTCTTTCTCTTCCTTTAACCTAAATTCTACTTGGCTTTCTTCAGTAGAGAGAACATGGACTTGGGATGGAAACATTCCGGCTTGTGTATAAAGTGTGAACTTGGGTAAATAATTTCCTTTTCTTCTATCAGCTAGGCCAGGGCAAAGGAGCCTGAAGTATGTAATGTAGAGTGAGCAGAGCAGTGCTGGTGTAAGAAAACACTGAGTGCAGACAGGCCAAGGGCCAGGCTGCAGGAATAACTTGGGGTTTCAGTATTCGCCAGGCCCAAGGCCCAAGGTATGATCCTAAGCATCACAAACATAACCCATCATATACATTCAAAGTACTAACACTGAACACAGTCAGCTAATAGTTATCTGCTACATGTTACAGCAATTTGTCCTTTTAACCAAGCGATGACTCATGGCAATGAGTGTGCCAAATATTTTTAACATACCATCTCAATCTTCTCAACAATCACATGAGGTATATACTCTAGAATCTTAGATGTGAAGTGAGGGAACAGGTTTAGAAAGGCAAAGGGATTTACCTAATACATAGTTATGAAATCTGAACTTGGGGCTTGAGTCTAGCTTTGTGTGATATCGGAGTCTGTACTCTTATTTATGTTGCTATTTATTATGTGACTTATTCTGTGTAGAGGAAAAAGAGAGGATATTAGATGAGAAAAATAAAAAGAATTCCTCAGAATTCCTGGATAGATATTTGAAAAGCTGTAGTTCCGGGGATATCAGCCACTAATCCTATGAGCACTAAATATATTCTTTAAAAGAACAGATTAAAAACACTTAGAATGTATAACGTACCATCTCTAAGTGAAAATGTTTCATAGAACAGTAGCAGATGTCCAGCTGAAGAAAAAAACATATCACTTATGGCAGTTTATGAAACTTCACTGCATCCTGGCATGAAGGCTGTAGCGTGCTTCTGCTTGGAGGATGCCAAGTTCAGGCCTTCTTGCCCGCTTGTTGTTTACTGATATTTGATACATGTTCACATCTGCTCCCCTTCTTGATTGATGCCATGCTTCACATAGCACCCCTTGTTGCCAGCCTGGTAACGAGCTTTAGTACTGAGGGCCTATAGTCCCCAGTCAGTGATGGCTGCTCTGCTAGAAAACTGGCTAAGGAAGGGAGCAGGAAAGTGGTATGCTATTCATCTACCAAACCACAGGCCAAGTGACAACTCTTGAAACGCCACAAACTCTTGAACCAAAGTTTCAGTATCATGTCTGGCTTTCAACCAGGTGGGATAAAATACATTCTGTTTCTATAAAATACCCAAGGAGAAACTGATTTCTGAGTCAGTTTCTAAAGAAATGCTGATTTTTAAAAAATTTGGTGCCAGGAAAAATGGCATCTCCTGAATGAAGTGGCATATGCACTAATGCCATGATCAAACACCACATGAACTGAAATGCTTCCCTTCCTGCCATCTTTGTGTGATGCTCCATCAAACTAATCCTTTAGTCCAGGTCAGAGACAGACTGTCAGGTCCCATAGACGTTCGCTGTGGCCCTCACCAGTCCACGGCTGGAGTTTCAATGTCTCTCCATAATACTTCCCTAGTACTTTTCTCCAGCCTTACTCTCTCCGTGTTTGCACAGCTTGCCTGGTACCTGAAAGCTTTGAGTATGAGTAGTCTCCTGAGGGAAGTACTTGGAGTATCTTCTTTGTAGACAGTTTCTGACTGGGGATTTTATTCCCGTAGCATGTTCAGTCACTTATTATAATCTTCCTTAAATGCTATATGGATATGAGTGATCTACAAACAAACAACTTGTTTGTTCTCTAAGCAAAACCACCAAGATCAGTGTAAGTGGCGGCGTCATTGCTACCACATCCAAGGTAGTGACTCATTTAGCTACCCTGCCTGCCCATCTGCCCCACCTGTTAAAGTGTTACCGTTACCACAGCTGTACACTCAGCCCTGCCATTCTCTCCAACAGGAAGAAGAATATTGACTTCCTTACTTCTGATGGAAGAGCCACAGGGCCGTCTGCTGTATTTCTAGCACATGGCACAACCATCTATGTTAGTATCTTCCGAAGCACTGAAGGTGAAGGATGTATTAATGAGTCTGGAGCAGGCCATCAGAGTTAAAACCCTCATTCTACCACTAACATTCAAAATCTAGTGCTTCAATTTCCTGCTATCAAGTAGAAACAAACACATATGACCTACCTGGATGACTTTGTTCTGAGTGTTGAATTAACCCAGAGAATAATAATATTAGTGTTTTTCTGAGTAAATGGCAGTGTGCTCAATAGCCTTTCCTTCTTAGATTTAGAGCAATTCAGTACGGTTTGTCAATAAGGAACTGAGGCTCAATTAAATAATGTGTCTCACCAAGTCTGTGAATATAGTTAGCAAGTCACAGACAGGCCATCACCTGGAATGGAGCAAGGTGGTGCAAGGGCTACTTTCTTTCTGTGCTTCCCTCACTTTCCTCTTACCCTATTACGATGTACTCAGTTTTGTCTCCTCCCCCCTTCCCATACTTGGCAGACAGCTGACACAATGCCATATAGCTGGGTCTCCAGCAGTTGTTACTAACATTTATTATACTAAGCAAAGCAGAGAGTGATTTGCCCAGGGTTAAGCCTCTGCTACTCTCTCTGCATAGAGAGACAGCGAGTTGGCATGCTACTCAAGGATCTTCCTTGAGTACAAAGTTCCATAAATGTAGTGTTCAAATGGCATCTTGTTGGGAGGGCTTTCTTGCCCTCCAGACAGTAATATACTCCTGGATGTTCAACAGAGGATACTCCTCTGATGAACCATATCTCACTGTATAATTATTGTAATTTAAACATAGAACAAACAATTAAAGTTGTTTTGCTTTATATGTGTGAACATGTTTACCCCTTATGGTATGAGTTATGAGGCTGTGTGTGTGTTTTGTGTGTGTGTGTGTGTGTGTGTGAGCGTGTGTGCGCACACGTGCTTGCATGTGTAAAACATGAGGAATTAAGGAACTCACCCATGGTAAATGACAGAACCAAGGTGTGAGGCAAGCAAATAATCTTCAATTATGGCTTTGGCATACTGCATGCATGTCTACTCCCTTCTGTCACTAGCCTGGGAAGTGTTGTGCACTGAGTAGGCTTCAGCTCATTCATTCTGCTAACATCTATACTTTTCCTGCCCCTGTCAGTTCTCCAAAGGATGGACCTTTAAAGGCTGCAACACATATCCTGGCTGTGTACTGTGAATAAAGGCCCACATGCAAACATACCTTCTTCAGACTGGCTCCACTGACATCTGTCAGCCCAGCTGTCACAACCCACTCTTCCTCCAGCCGTGGAGAAGCAGAACATGCATCCTGGCACCACAGGAAGGATATGGGGAAAAGGTGCATTAATGGGCCAAAAACAAACCAATGAAGTGATTAATTTGGCTTCTTCTTCAACATTATGTTTATCCAGGTTGATTATGTAGCACTTAATTACTAATTTGCCCTACTTAAGCCAAGAGTGCTTTTAATTTTTAATGAGCTAAGGGAGGAAGATGCCTTTACTTCATAAAGAGCAGATATTTTATTTCCCTGTTTTGTCTTACTCAACCAATTAATAACATTTTTAAGGATGTATATCTCTCTCATGAATTCTTTCTCCCTAGCTCCTTCCCACCCTCCCAGATCAGCCATGGAAACAAGACAGCAGCCTCTTTGAAACAAATTAAATTAATCTCCCACCTGGCAGGCAGGCCTATGGTTCCTGTTTCTTATGAGTTGAGGTATTACTGTTTGAAGAACCATTTCTCTGTTGTTAACTGCAAAGAACATAGTCATGGCTGTCACTCAAGGCGATTCCTCTATAATTCTAGGCCATTTGAAGAGAGCTGAACTAGCCTCCTAGCTCTGCAGATAATGAGAACCATGCTTGTTTTCTGGGTGTTAATATTGGAAAATCTTAATTATGGTTCTGGAGCAGCCTAGGCACAGTGAAGGACATTGATTTCAGTGTAAGAGCTGGAATTGACAGCCTTTGGCTACCTGTGAGAGCAAGGACATACTACTTAAGTTTCTAACCCTGAATCTCATCTGTAAGGGGAGGTGAATAACATCCTGCAAGAACTAAAAGTCATCTAAAATGCTTTAGCACAGTGCTCTGCTCAAAGCACACAAATATAAACATTAGATTGATTATTTTTAGCAGATGGTACAGCAGAAATACAAAATGAGGACAAAAGTCTTCTGTATCACTTCCAGCAGGGTTCTCATTATCTGAAGATCGAGGAGGCTAGTTCAGCTCTCTTGAAATGGTCCATGTGCAATGGCCTACATACCACGCCCCATAGTGTAAGCCAACACACTGCTTCCTTCACTGACAACATCTTGCTATGAATAAAATGTCAGCCAAAGCAAACAGTACAGTTGGTGATGTATTGATTCACATTCTGATGCAAGTTCTTTATCACAGACCTAAACAAACCATTCAGGATTCAGCAACACAAGCAGACTGACTATCCAGGTCTATAAGACCATATTGGACATCTTCATGTGTTCCTGGAGGCTCTTAGCACCCTGCTCTGGTCATACACAGGCTGACATGTCATGTGAAATGTCTAGTTGCTCTCTTGCCTCCTGACTTAGTTCAGCTAAGAGC
Organism: Lophiomys imhausi; assembly: GCA_907164525.1. NCBI lineage: Eukaryota > Metazoa > Chordata > Mammalia > Rodentia > Muridae > Lophiomys > Lophiomys imhausi. The sequence continues at coordinate 100,846 of CAJQZJ010000585.1, forward strand.
AGGTAAGTGAATAGCCAGCTCTTTCCTTCTAGGGTCACTGCACTCAAGCTCCCTCTACACCACTCTGTTCTGGTTACCAGTACCTGACCTTCACCTACCAATATTAAGGTACCACCATAAATCTTATAAACAGCCCCTCTTTCAAACTGTTTAGAATTACCCCAAGGTGAAAGTGTACTCTGTTTTATCTCTGAACATCTTGATTAAGAAAGTGATATTTTAGAAGAAAACAGCAGCCTACATATTGGGAAAAAATCTTTACCAACCCCACATCTGAAAGAGGGCTAATATCCAAGCTATATAAAGAACTCAAGAAATTAAATACTAAGAAGCCAAATAATGGGATATAGAACTAAAAATGGGGTATAGAACTAAACCAAGAATTCACAAAAGAGGAATCTCTAATGGCTGAGAGAAACTTGCAGAAATGCTCAACATCTTTAATCATCAGAGAAATGCAACTCAAAATGACTCTGAGATTCCATCTCACACCCGTCAGAATGGCTAAGATCAAAAACTCAAGTAACAGCACATGTTGGCAAGGATGTGGAGAAAGGGGAGCACTTCTCTATTGCTGGTAGGAGTGCAAACTTATACAACCACTTTGGAAATCAATCTGGATGTATCTCAAAAAACTGGGAATAGTTCTACCTCAAGACTCAGCCATACCACTCTTAGACATGTATCTAAAAGATTCTTCACCAAACCACAAGGACATCAGATCAACTATGTTCATAGCAGATTTATTTATAATTGCTAGAGATTGGAAACAACCCAGATGTCCTTCAACCAAATAATGGATAAAAATACTTTGGTACATTTACATAATAGAATACTACTCAGCTTTCAGAAACAAGGAAATGCAATTTACAACCAAATGGATGGAGCCAGAAAAGCTCATCCTGAGTGAGCTAATCCAGACCCAGAAAGATACACATGGCATGTACTCACTTATAACTGGATTATAGCCATATAGTACAACTATCCTACAATGAATAGACCCAAAGGAATAGGAACCTAGCATAACTATCCTGTGAGAAACTCCACCCAGCAAGTTGGCCACTTGGCCTTCATACAGATTCCTTAGCAAGCGGTGGTGGTGGGGGCAGTGTCTGTCATGGACTATGGTGCCTGTTAGTGGAACACCTTACTCTAGCTGGGCTGCCATGTGGACCACCAATGCAAAAGTAAGCTCTTAGCCCTCATGTGACTGATGAACTGAGGGGGCTTGATGGGGTGGGCCCCCCTCACTGGAGGAGAAGGATAAGAGGAAGAGGGGGAAAACGGTGGGAGGGTGGGACTGGGAGGGGTAGAAGGAATGGGTTGTGACAGAGATGTAACTTGAATAAATAAATAAATAAATGTTTTTTTTTTTTAAAAGACAGTGACATTTCAGTATGAGTGTAAATTCTAATTTCTGACCACCTAATTTGATATCCAGTTTTAAATAACAGTAATCATATCTAGCTATAGAATAGTCACTGTGACTGACTTATGTTAGGACTTAGCTTCTGGCTCCATTACTTTCTAGCATTCGACTTGTCCCTTAGCTTCTTCGGTACTCTCTCCCCATCTGTAAAATTATTATGAGAGTGTAGGAAAATTCCTTGAGAAATATAGAACAGTACAAAGTTTTAAATGCCAAAGTTTCTTTGAAAGACATTTGAACAAAAAAAAAATTTATTTGAAGACCCAGAAATGAACCCACACACCTATGGTCACTTAATTTTTGACAAAGAAGCCAAAACCGTACAATGGAAAAAGAACAGCATCTTCAACAATTGGTGCTGGTCCAACTGGACGTCAACATGTAAAAGAATGAAACTAGACCCATACTTATCACCTTGCACAAAACTTAAGTCCAACTGGATCAAAGACCTTAACATAAAGCCGGACACACTAAATCTATTAAAAGAGAAAGTGGGGAAAACCCTTGAACTCATCAGCACAGGTGACAACTTCCTGAACAGAACACCAACAGCTCAGGCTCTGAGACCAACAATCAATAAATGGGACCTCATGAAACTGAAAAGTTTCTGTAAGGCAAAAGACACTGTCATTCAAACAAAATGGCAACCTACAGATTGGGAAAAAAAAATCCTCACCAACCCCACATCTGACAGAAGGCTAATATCCAAAATTTACAAAGAACTCAAGAAATTAAATGCCAAGAAACAAAATAATCCAATCAAAAAAATGGGGAACAGAACTAAACAGAGAATTCACAAAGGAGGAATCCCTAATGGCTAAGTGGCACTTGAAGAAATGCTCAGCATCCTTAATCATCAGAGAAATGTAACTCAAGATGACTCTGAGATTCCATCTCACACCTGTCAGACTGGCTAAGATCAAAAACTCAAATGACAGCACATGCTGGTGAGGTTGTAGAGAAAGGGGAACACTCCTCCATTGCTGGTGGGAGTGCAAGCTTATTCAACCACTATGGAAATCAGTCTGGCAATATCTTTGAAAACGTGGAATAGCTCTACCTCAAGACCCAACCATACCACTTATGGGTATCTACCCAAATGATTTCTCACCAAACCACAAGGACATCTCCTTATGTATGTTCATAACAGCCTTATTTGTAATAGCTAGAAACTGGATACAACCCAGATGTCCCTCAGCCGACAAATGGATAAAAACATTGTGGTACATTTACACAATGGAATACTACTCAGCTATCCGAAACGAAGGAAATCATGCAATTTGCAGCTAAATGGATGGATCTAGAAAAGCTCATCCTGAGTGAGCTAACCCAGACTCAGAAAGATGCACATGATGTCTACTCACTTATAATTGGATTTTAGTCATATAGTACAGGATAACATAGACTTTGTTACCTATTGATGGGACAATTTGCCCTAGGAGTGCTACCATGTTGGCCCCCAGTGCAAGGGGAAGCTCTTAGCCTGCATATGACTGTTGAGCTAGAGGGGCTGATATGTAGGGACACTCCACATTGGAGGAGTGGGAAGGGTGGGAGAAGGAGGAGAGGGTGGGAGGGTGGAACCAGGAGGGGTAGAATGAGGGCACTGTGATGTAGATGTAACTTGAAGTAATAAATAAAAACAAAAAAAGACATTTGAAAAAAAGGTACATTGTTTGTGTTTCTGAAACAATGATACTTTCTCAATGGTTCACTGTAGAATATCAAAGACCCCCTCCCTCAGCAAGCAACTATAAATTCAGGTTTTCCTTTGCACAGTTTTTAATGTTGCAATCAGAATTGTCTCATAAATTTCAGTGAGATTGCAAGTTCTATGTGTCTGAATCAAGTCTTTCTCCAGTGGGAGCATGGGACATGTGTGTTTGTGCATGCATGCATGTGTTTGGTATGTGTGGGTATACATGTGTAAACTATGGGAGTGTACCTGTGTGTATGTTTCTGAATGTGTGTGCACCTGCTTGTGTGTGTGATGTGCATGTGCATGTGTGCGTGCACAGACGTGTCCATGCATATGTGCAGTCAGGGCCCTTCTTGATTTATATACTATTGTTGATTTTACTAAAGGACTTGTGTTTTGTGAACTCAGATTGTACAGACTAATTTACTGTGGTGACTGCTAAATTGTGCAGCATGGAATTTCTATTTATGAATTATACTAGTTAATATAAAGGAAAAAAGACCCAACTTATTCACTTCATTTTGGTTTATTTCAACAAAGATATTTATTATGGAAAGCTGTGCTATATATGATTGGGTGAGGCATTATATTAAAAGCATTTGTTTCTAAAATATTGTATTTTTTTATATATAATCATACATATGATATAATGCAAATATATAAGCATGTGTGTGAATGTATGAGATAGAGAGCAATGGTTGTACTATTATCAAATATTGCCTCAAATAAAATAATTCAAAGAATGAGGTGAATGCTACATTATTAACACAACTTTGCATTCCTCCTATGCTTTTAAGGACTCTGCAGATGTTTGGCCATGGATAACTTTATAAAAACCTGATTCTTAAAATTTCACCAATGAAAACTGTAGGAAAAGGAAGATGCTATGGAAGAATATAGTCATTAGATGAATCTTTTTTTTCCCATTCTTATTTTATATGTATGGGTGTTTTGCCTGCATGTATGTCTATGCACCATGTGCCAACCTGGCTCCTACAGAGGTTAAAGGATGACACTAGATCCCCTGAAAGTGAAGTTACAGACTGCTATCAGCCAATGCTAATGCGCTTAAACACTTGAGCCATCTCTCCAGCCCTCGTTAATGTCCAATATCTTTTATGTAAAGGTCTTGCTGTGTTTTATATTCATCTCTATACAAAATCAACAGGTAGACTATGATCAAAAGCAAATATATAAAGCATGACATACAACACTCCTTAGCATGATATGGTGAGTTAAACAGAGCACCTTTCTGCTTTAATTTCTATGTTTGACAATTGACCATGTAGTGATTTTCTAGGTACTGTACTGCCTGTGAAAGGCAGCTAAGCTGTGTGCTATCTTGAGATCTATGTCCTCCCTGAGAGAGGGGTTTATGGCCATTGTGTCAGCCAAGGTTATACAGTTTCTTTCCTGTGCTTCTCAGAGTATTTATCTGCCCAGTAGGCCCTGTTACCACCTAGGTTGTTTCTGTAATACTAAAAACAGTAACAGATGGAAAGTAGCAGGCTTGTGAGGAGTAGGAGAATTAGATGTACATGTCTTTTATTCTTAAAAATAGAATTCTAATTTTGAGATAAATATTTTGACTTTTACACCAAGGGTGCTATTCCACAAACTGGATTGGAACCAAGAGACAGATAGATAATTAATCAGATCCCAAATTTGTTTCTGTTCCTTTAGGGGGGAGAGATGTTTATAAAAAGATAAGAAAGCATAAGAAAAGATAACTAGCTATTGGCAATAAGTTTAACATGTTAGGACCAACATACCCAATGTAAATCTTCTTGAAATTGTTAACTATTATTCCAGAGTTTATTTTTGTTTGTTTGTTTGTTTTACTTTTTGGTGTGGATGTTTTAAATGAGTATTGGCATACTGGGCAGAATACATACTAAGAAAATTTAATCTGAAATCGGAATCTATCTAATTGGAACCCAGCATCTTTTATCTCCAGAAACACATACTTAAGCAGTAAAGAGCAAATGTCTACTAAAAAACACTGTTATCAGGACCACATGTGAAATAAATCAGATTATGAATTTCCTGATAATGAAAGATAAATGGAGCTTTAATTCACAACAAACATGAACCTTGAATTTTCAGATTCAGATTAACAGCATACAAACTGTTGCTGAGTATAAAAGATCGTAAAAAATTAAGCAGAGATTTTTGATTGAAACATTACATACCTCCAGATTATGAATAAAAAACTAGCTACAAAGATGTTACTTGAAGCACTCACTAAAACAGACAGCACAGCTGAGGTCTGGTGAAGTAAGTATGGTATATACTATGGGGTAGCAAGTTGTACACCAGCAGAAATGATTACAATGGTCACTACATGTTCTTAGGTGGGGGCAAAGACTATAAAACAATATTCATTTTATGTACATACTTTAAAATAATCCCAATTACAAACAAAAAAGACTAAGATATTAATTAATCAAAATTGCTAAAGTACCTTTAGGGTAATAAGCTCAGTGTTTTTATATTTCTTTTCTGTCTCAATTGGAATATCTAATTTTTCCTCAAGGAGCTTGAATTATCAGTTATATTTTAGGGAAGGGTTGGTAGGGTGGGGATGTGGCCTGCAAACTGAGATTGAATGCATCAACAAGGATGGTTTCATACTTCTGAGCATCTTTCGTCCTCAGCCTTTCCAAATCTCCAGAAATTGAGGTATAGCTTCACTTTACAAACTTAAAAACTGGCATTTATGGTGGTAGAAAAGTAAACAGGACTCAAATCACAGCAAGTTGAACCCCCCACATGCACAGCAAAACAGGAGAGATATGTAGTATACACAACAAAAGGCTTTGAAGTGAATCATAGTGGATGAAATACATGGCTTTAAATGAGGCAATTTTTATACAAAAGTTTGGGCATGGTTACCTCAGCAAGCAAGAAGGACCTTCTGTAAAGACTGAACGAGGGGTGGACTGCTGTCCTCAGCGAAGGTAATGTATCCTGTGGACACACACTACAGAAGGGGTTAGTAACTGCCATTTGCAGGTAAGTGTTAGTCTGGGAGAAGCAGGAATCTGATGGCAGGAAGCTAATGGCAGTTCAGTGCACATTTTGCAGGTGAAGGAACAGTTTCTGATGAAGTGGGTCATTTTCTCAAACCAGCACTCCTTTTACAATGGCTGTGGGTACTTCTTGGACACTTATCACTGTCCCTTGTGCTTAAGTTTGCCTTGGGATCTTCAATCCACTGTTTTGGGTAGTTAGGTGGGAGATGGAGAGGGCAGTTCAAGATGAACAGCAGTGCTGGGATGAAAGCTCACGGAACAAAATGTGCTTCTTAAGATAAAAGATTATGGAAAGCTCATGACCTCTGCTCATGACCGCTGCAGGTCTGAAGGAAGCAGTCAGTGGAAAGGCACTTCATGTCTGTGTCTACTATTTGATTGTTTTTTCTCTCACAACTTCCTGAAACTAGCTTAATTTATCTCCATCTGTGCTAAGAAAAATGTAAACAGACAAGTGATTTCATGGACTTATATGTATCTTTTAAATTTTCATAGTACTATACTTTGTTACGAATTTCAAATGATGTGTTTTGTGTTTCCCCAAAACAGAGGAGGTTATTTTGTAATTCAATGACCCTTAGGATGGGGAGAGGATGAGCTGGAAGCTTCACAGGCCAAGACCACATGGCTTTCACACAAACAAATAAGAGAAGGGATGAAGACTTTATTTTACTTGTCCCTTGAAACAGATCAACAGCCTGACTTTGACCCTAAGAGCAGCATACCTGTGTCCTGGTTGTACAGACACACAGATGGCATGCCTTTCCTGAAGGAAGACACACTCGTTAGTGGAGGCAGTCTGGAAGGCTTCCTGAAGGACAGCTCACTAGGATAATGTTCATCCTTTATTCTTGAGTACCTCATTAAAAAAAAAAGGAATATTGAGAAGACACAGAAGGGTAGGAAAGGCCAGAGAAGAGGGGAAGAGACCTTGAGGATGGAACTAAGAGTGGAAAAAAGAGCAGGAGGTGTGAGAAAAGAATTGTCAGTATGTAAGGATTTGCAATGGCGATGGAACCTGGACTTAGCCACTTTCTCTAACACACCTCCAGGAAAGTCCACCTACTGTCTTTTCCCACTAGCTAGCTAAATCCTCTCAGAATTGTGTGTGGTACGGAGAAGTTTGCAATAACTCTGAGCCATTACTATGGCTCACTTTGATCCAGTGGTATTGGCAAAGGAAAGGACAAGCTCTAGCTAAGGCTGAAGTAATTCACGGGCTCAGGAAATTGGGCCATCTTTTCTCTAGGCACCTGTCAGCCCCTTCTCTAATTTTCCAATCTGTGTCTCCTACAATCCATGTCCTTAGCCTTTCCTTTATCTCACGATGACTGTGGCAGCGTCTACCAGAGTCAGCCTATCTAACTAAGATCCGCCAGCCATGAGTGCTGCAGCAACTGAGTATCTGCCAGAAAGCAGTCATCTTTCTTAGGTACTGTGGCGACCAAGCTAGGATTTTGGAAATTCTAAGAAAAGATTGTGTTGAAGTTAGGCAAAAAAGTATGAATCACAGACAGGAAGAAGGTCGATTTCAGTTCACCTTGCAGAGCCTAAGCTTGTCTCTAGTCTTGGGGATCTCCATTTGCTTCTTCGCTGAAGAAATACTAACCGTGACAAGTATACATATTTACATTTCCAAAGCAGCTCCAGATGTAATCACTAATGCTGTTGCTCCTGTAGACTGGAGCTTTTACAGGCTCTTTATTCCCACAGTCACACCTGGCAATAGTTGCACACATTAATTATTATGGACTAATTAACTAATGCTTGTTTTGTGTGTACGTGTGGGTGCCTAGGTGGATGCAGATCACCACCTTGGGGCAGGTACTCTCGGAAGCCAGAGAAGGCAGTGGACTCCTAGATACTGGAGGTAGAGGTGGTTATGAGCCACCTAAGGTGCTGGAAATTGAACCCAGGTCCTCTGGAAGAGCAGTAAAGTGCTTTTAACTACCAAGTCACACATCCAGCTCCATCCTTACAGTTTTAAAAAGAAGTAAGCATCAAAGATGAGAGGTGACAAATGTACATCCAAGTGAGACTACAGTTCAGGACCACACGATTAGAAAAATGATGTGAGGTAAGACCTCAGGCCTTTCTCAGCAGAGGTTCCCTTTCTGATGAGAGTGGGTCTGCATTTTCAACCTGATTTTGAGAGGATTAGGAAATCAAGAAAACACAGAGAATTCAATGATGCCATCTCTGTTTAAAGACTTCTGTTAAAACTCAAATGGGTCCATGAGCAGATTCAGGGCCCTAGGAGAGATGTTTCACGGTCACTGTTAGACAAAATGTCAAGTGTCACCTTTCCCAGAGGACATGGACACTGTGAATGGGCTTCTGCCTCTAGAGGTCTCTAATGGTCTAACTCTTGCAAGTGTACTGGTCTCTCTGAAAATGAAGGGTATCGTAGTCATTGAAGAAGCTGCACTATCTGGACATGAAGGCTATTACAAGCATTGGGGAAGCTGCACTAAAGGACTTAGCACAGTCCCTCCCACACCAGTCACAGCGAGTTGAACTCTAATTATTGGGGTACTGGCAGAACACCTGCTTCTTCACCTCAACTCTGGAGCATGTTGGCAAGTGATTAAACTCTCTGATTCTCAGCTGGTACCTGGGGGGTCTGACTTCCTATATTTACTAGATGTTTCATGTTTGGCCAGGAGCTAATGCTCTGCTCTCAGGGTTGGCTCAGCAATCCAGGATGTCCTCTCTGGGGTCTAATATCTGCTTTACAAACCTCATCAGCCCAAGATGACTACCAAAGCTCTAAGCATCAGTCTCATCAGAAAAAAAGGATGCAAGGGGAGAGGAAGATTGCTTAACTTCCTCATTTATAAAATGGGGATACGAGAGCTGCGGTGGGGACAACATAAGCTCAACTGACATATAAGAAGAATGCACAAGCCAGCTACTGGCCACTATTAGAGTTGGGGAAGTACAAGTACAGAGCAGAATGTTGAGTGCTGAGAGCTCATATGTGCGGAGGCCGGAATTTGAACCCAGCTAGTCTAACTGCAGAGCTTGCCATCACAGCCTCTACCTCATGCTGGGTTTTGGATTTTTGTATTGTTTTTAAACACTCAGAGCCTTTCATAACTTCTAGCATGTACAACTCCTTTTGTAATTTCATAGCAGGAAAACTTGACTCTTACCAGAAACTAGGATGTTTCCTCTTTTTGAAAATAAGAATTATGCAATTTATCATGCTTTTTTTTTTTTAACTTGGCTGCCAGGAAGCTCACAGCAAAATCATAGACTCAGTTACCACCACAAAATTGGTTCTGGCTTCCTATGCTTTGTTCCTTATTTTTACTTTTAATTCTTTTCTTTTAAAACCAACACTTTCTTTTGTGTTTCTTGTTGATAGAGGATTCAAAGGTATTTAGAAAGTGATGCAGCTGATATAAGCAAATAGAACTCTAAAGTACATGTGGAAAAACAAGGTTTTGGGCATTACATGTTTCACTTGATCGAAGAAAATTGGCCAAGGAGAAACTGAGGCTAAATACTTTAGGAGCTCTTTTAAAGGAGAAAAAAGCAAGGAAATTCTTTTGAACAAAGGTGAAGGCAAAGGGAGGCTGCAGTAACTACGTCAGAGGTTGCCAGTGCCTGTGATTCTCTGGCTGCAACCTGTCATTTCCTAATTATATCCTTCATGTGTTTTGCAAGCTGTGAGTTGCTGTCAAGAGGACAGAGAGCCTCAGACAGGGGAGCGACCACAGCCACCCATGGATCCTGACATACCTGCACAGAAGTGAAGTCCCCGGAAGCACAGGCACCCAGAATAGCAGCACCCACGAGGACCGACTCCACCTCTTGTGACAGGACCACAGGCATGCCTGCACAGGACAAAGTCACACCTTTGTTAGTGAACAGGACCAGGGCTGTGGAGAGCCAGAAAGTACCTCCAGAGGCAAAACACCTGATGTCAAAGCAGCAGTACCTTATACCTCCCTGAAGTCCTCAGTCGTTAGGATTATGGGTTCGAGGGAATTTCTCTGCCTTGTACCTGCTGCTGCACTGGTCATGAGCCTCAAGGTAGCCAATATCACCATCTAGCAACTTGTGAGACCTTGGCACCCAGGACTGTGGCTTCCCTCTAACTCCGGCACATGCTTTGCTGGGTCAGTGAGGGCTGAAATGAATCAGGCTGTGCCCTGATAATCAAGTCTCAGATGGGGTGAGGGATTTAGGCAATAGTGGGGCTGGCTCTCTGGCTCATATGTGCTCATCCCCAAGGGTTTCCTGCCTCCAGCACAAGTCATAATCCTTAGATAATCTGGAAAGGCTCTGTTCTAGCATCTGGTCCCTCTTTTCCTACCAATCACATGAAGCTACCTTCCTTGCTATTTCCTGAGTATGTTTCAGGGGCCTTCCAGAAGCCCATGTAACTGCCTCTTTGTCACTGTACAAATACAACTTGAGCTTTCCTTGGTCATTGTATTTGAAATGGTGAGAACTTCAGCACTCCTCACTTGCTCCTGTATTTCCCTCTCATTTTTCTACCATGGGTTTTACTTACTTCGGTTCTGCCTTGCCCTGAAAAACTGACATTACATGAGGCTAGGGGCTCCATTCTGCCTACCACCATGTCTGTGGCACTTACAGCAGGGCCTAGGTCATCAATTAAATGAAGGGAGAGTGAGTCTCTGTGGCAGTGGTTGAAACAGTGGCCATCAAGACTGAAATAGGCATGTGATGGCAATGAGGGATGCACCAGGCACAGAGAAGCCACCTATATGACAAGAAGCCACCTATATGACAAGTTCCCAAGATTGAAGGTCCACGTGGATTCCACATGGTGTTGTGGATTCTTAAGATGATTTACACATCAGCTTCTTCACTCACTTCATGGTGTGATCCTAAATTAGGATCACCACCTCTCTGGACCTCAGTTCTTTTATCTGAAAGATGGGGGTAAAATTCCATCTACTTTAACAGGATGGCTCTTGATTTTCTAATCAAGAGATGACTGAGGAAAGTTCTACAGCAGAAAAGCTGAAAAGCTTCCTTTAGACAAAGGCTGCAGCTCTCTTACTCCCCCTCCTAGGGAGGCTTGGTTGCTAAAGCACCTACTTCCTCCAGCTCAGGTCAACTCCTGCCATCCCCTCATACCAACAGCCAGGAAACAGAATCCTGATGGCATCTCAGAGGACTTGAGAAATTATAACAGGGCCTGCCTCTAGCTGTGCCACTACACCATCAGGCAGGAGTGACAGATCTGAGAGAAGCTCATGTCTGATTTCTTCCCTGATTCCTCTTCTTTGGAGTCCTTCACAATCTCTTTAACTCTTTCAGCCCCGGTTACCTCAGGGCCAGTGGCTGACACAGTAGCCACGAGACTGATTTAGACATTTGAAGGTAAGTAGGGATCCACTTATGTCCTATTTGTAAAGTTAAGACAGAAATGCTTCCTTTAGACAAAGGCTGCAGTTCTCTTGCTGCCTCAATGCTTCCTTTAGACAAAGGCTGCAGTTCTCTTGCTGCCTCTCCTAGGCTCAGTTGCTAACTTACCTACCTCCTCCAGCTATAGTCTTACAGACAGCCAGTAAACAGAATGCAAATAGGGATGGGGCTCACTACACTGTGTGGGTTAGGGACAGAGCACTCATATGGAGCTCATGTTTCCTGGTCTCTGAGATGTCCAAGAGACACGGTCGCTGCTACTCTTAGACTCAACATTGATGGCAAATAGGTTCTGTATGGATTTCAGGGGAGCTGTAGAGTAGAACTATGGGGAAGAAAAAGGGCAGGTCTCATCAGCCACCCTGAAGATAAGGACATGTACCAGGTCACCCGGAAGGGTACTGGTGGCTCAGCCAGAAATCATACCACAGGCCTGTGTGAATCTGTTGCCACTCGGGCCTCCTATTGACCACAAACTTTTTTTTAGAAGATAGCCTTTGAGCAACACTTATGTTCAGATGCTCTGCAAGAGATCCACAACTTCACAATCTCTGAGTGGAAAGGAACGAGTCCCAGGATGCATCCTTAGACAGGAGAGGCTAGGGGGAACCCCCCCCCCAATCCCTCATTAGCTCTCACGTTGTAGTTCAACATACTCTGGAGTTGGGCTGCCAGAGTTTGAATTCTGGCTTCTTTGATGATACAGCTGTGCAATATTAAACAGGTTATTTTACCTCTCCATGTCTCTGCTTTCTCATTTGCAAAGTGCCCTCAGGCTAAGACTGAACTAAGCTCTTGCCTCAAGCTGGGTGCCTCCAGGTCCTCACCCCTAAGCCTGGGCAACGGAAATAGGTTAGCAGCTATTGGGTCTCCTTGGTTGCCTAGGTTTCCCTTACATCTGTAAATAAACCCTTTATTCAAGTTGGCCAAGTTTGAGTAAGCTTTCCTTCCCTGCCTGGCCCTGTCACCTCTGACCTCTGAGTCTGTATTCTGCTCTTTTACACATTGGTCAGAGGTCAATGGAAACTGCTGATTGGTAATGGACCTCTTGGACACATGGTGTTCTTTGTATTCTCAAACCAAGTTCAGCACTTGACAATCTGGGTACCCAGGGAGTGCTTGTGAGTGAAAAATAAAAAAATGCTTGAACTAAAGGTCAGAATGGTGAGACAGGAAGAAGGAAACCCTAGAGAGACTGCCAGAACTGAAAAAGTACAATTTAGAAAACAGAACATTTAGTCCCATGTCCACAGGAAAACCTACAGTTGCTTGGTACATGCAAACTGTTTTTGGAAATCAGTCAAGTCAATGGCCAGGGTACAGGAAGTGCCTCTCGTGCCATGTCATTTCCCAGGCTGGTGAAGCCCATATTCCCTGCCTTCATGAAGCCAGCTTTTCCTAACCTGGTCAAATTTGCATATAAAGGTTTTTTTTTAAGATTTATTTATTTATTATGTATATAAAGTTTTAAACTGTCTTTTCTTCACCATGTCTTCTCCTGTTGGGCATGGTACTGCCTGGGGGGAAGAAATGAAACAATAGGCTAGAATCTCTTACTGGGAGCTAAACAAAGGCCTGGAACTCAAACACCAGGCCAGAGCATTTGTTCCTCAGAATGATCTACATGAGGGAGATGACAACAGTGCTGTTTTCAGAAGAGGGACCCCAGGTTCCCACAAGTAAAGTGACTTCCCCTAGGGCAGACAGCTGGCCTGTTGCTCTTTGCACTACTCCGTGTTTTTTCATGCATATGTTTGAGAACTTCATACTATGCTTTGTTCCAAATTGTTCTGCATAGGGAAAACAGGGCAATTGCAGTGCTTAAAGGTATGAGGGTCTCACCTTTACACAGCCTTCTTTACAAGACAGACGCAAATGCATTCCTTTCTCTGGGCGCTGGGTGAAGGCAGGAAGAGGGAGGCTTTGCCTGGAATGTCAGCTATTTTATCTATCGGATGCATTAATGAGTTTAGCAGAAGCCAAAGCATTTGAAGGCAGATGCACTTTGCCATCCTTTGTCACTCATGAGTAGAGGAATTTTAGGCAAAGAAAGGGTCTCTTTGTCCAAAACTGTAACTGGCCAGTAGTAAGAGACAAAGAGTCCAATTGCAATCTGAATCCAAACAACCCTAACAGCCTTCCATTCAGCAGCCCAGAGGACAGCAGTTCCCAATGCAGAGTTTGTGGCAAAGTGGCTTTCCCTGGCTTTTGATGCTTAGGGACACATGACAAGAGGATGGCCCGTTTTTAAAAAGGCTGGGGTTTTAGTACCCAGGCTATGCCTAGGTCACATCTGGGCTCTCCTGCTCAAGGGCCCTCTTTTTCCCCATTCTCTGCACTAAAGCTAGCTTCTATCCTCCTTCCTCCATCTAGGTGGGGTGTGGCTTTGATTAACTTCAGGATGAAAAGTGAAAATCACAGAGCAGATTTCAGACCTGTCTCTTATCTGAACCACCCAGCTGATTGGGCTTTCATTTCTGTCTTCTTCACTCTTCATGATCAACTTCTGAGGGGTTTACAAACCTTGGAACAGTGCGGGTATCTTCAAAGAGTAAAAGGAATCTGGCTCAACAGCAGAATCAGAATCTGGTCCTGTTTACACTGGCTGTCTGATTCAGGCAAGTCAACTGAACTTATCTCCCCTATCCTCAGTTTGCTTGACTGTAGAATTAGTGATTGCAGTATGACTCCTACCAACACGCTAGGCATTTGGCTAAGGGGAGCAAAGCCTATGCTTTCCCACATCCTAGATCTACCCTTAACACTACATCCTTTTCTAAGTGACCCCCTGACCTTTGCCTAGTCTACTTATCTGTAAGGTAGGAATAGGTATTCTATTTTGTTCCATCTACGTTATGTGCAGAGATCAACTGAGCCTGGCACATGCATGGCTTGGAGCAAGAAAGGAGATCTTATGAGGCAGTCTGAGCTCAAACACCAACCAACTTCCTGGGTAGGGGACATAGTGGGTCGAATCATGAGGTACGGAACTCAGGTAAAGGTGGATTCATCTTAGGTAGGAGTTGAGGCTGAAGACAGCATCCACACTCCCCTGGTCATATGCCTATACCTGGTACCTAGGTACCTAGCAATGGCCACTGGAGAAAGCACTAGTCTCCAGGAGACACTTGGGGAGAAGATACAAAAATTGTAAAAGTACTGGCCCTGAGAGACAGGAGTCTAGGTCAGGGTTTGTATAATTGGCAGGAGTCCACCCAAAGAGCCTTTCCTGAAGTCCTGGGTTCTTCTCAGATGCCAGTCTGCCACTGTCCCACCATCTAGGCCCACCACAAGATGGTCAGCACATGAGTTTATGATCAAAACCCAGATTCTCAGGCAATGAGAAGGAATCTCAGCATCTGGGGCCCCTTGGGATTATAAGCCCATTCTATAGCTAGACTTTGTCCACAGTACCTGGGATCCGTGTTCCCTTTTCAGATAGTCTAACCACTTGCCCTGTACTACATAGTCCAAAATGGAGCAAAGTGTCCACTGTGCATCTCTTACTCAGAGCTCTTGTCACACTGTATTTATTATGTTTGTTTGCTATTTGTCTTTCTGTGGAGATATTTAGCTTCACAGAGCTCAGGTCATGTTTTTTGTTTTTGTTTGTTTGTTTTTTTTTTTCATTTCTGTACCTTCAATATTCCCTATAATGCTTGATTCAGAAGTATTCAAAAGAGATGGGTAAATGCTCCTCAAATTAAGATCTGTCCTTGCCAGCCTTGGTATCTTATTCAGTAACTGGGCATATCTGACAGTCCTTTTTCCCATCACGAGGACATAGATTATGCAGTTATCTTGATAACTTGAGTCACCACCAATGGCTTCCTATCCTCAGCCTCCTTTTAATCTGCCACCTCCCTCTGCTGACAAGCAAAAGTTCTCCTCCCAGTCCTGCCCCAAGGCTTACCAGTAATGTCAGCATGCATCTGGACAAAAAGAGGATTCTTGCTTAGGCCTCCACATAGGAAGAGGGTACTGAGAGAGTGCCCTGCAGCCTTCATGGCCTCAATGATGAAGCGAGTTCCAAACTTAAAGGAGAAAGCAGAAGAAACCCTTAGGATGGCAGTGAAAGCAAGTGGTCAGGATAACTTGGATTTGGCATGAGCTTTGCTTGGCACCTAGAATTCTGCATGACCATTCTACAGATTTGAGGCTTGAAGATCATGGTCCCTGTGATCGCACAGCTGGTTCACACAGGGAATTCTACCCTGGGCCTTCGTGACTCCAAAACCCAGTAGTCACCATTTGCTTCTCTCAGGAATAATACAACACTGTGTAAAATAGTTAGGCTGTTATCCTGTCTCATTTGTTTACTTTTTATTTCATTTTTATGGGATTATAATATAGTACGTTATTTCTCCCTTCAAACCTTCTGATATACCCCTCTCTACTCTTTAAAAAAATTAATTGTTGTTACATACATATGTTTGCATGTGTGATGTGATATACATGCATACATAAAATCTGCTCGGTCTATATAATGCGTGTTTTGTATATGTTTTCAGTGCTGACCATTTGGTATTGAATAACCAGTTGATGTGCTCTTCCCTGGGTAAGACTGTTTCTTTTGCTCCAGCATTATTTAATTACCTGTAGTGTAGAGTTTTGTGTAGGGATGAGGCCTCGTCGGGTCTCCTTATCCACTCTGGCATGTCTATTGGTATCCTGGCTTAGCTCATGTTTGGGCAGTCAGGTTATGTTGGCGAGACTTTATGCATGTAGCTTCTAGCATTCCTAGGATATACAGCAAACTCCATGATTCTCTGGTTCTTACAACCTTTCTACCCCCTCTTCTTCAATGTCCCCAGAGTCTTAGGTATCACAGCTTATTTTATTGTAGTTCATTCAAACAGTTGACTAGAGTCAACTGTGGCCCAGGTCTTCTATGAGGTAGTTCCACTGGGCCCATTGCAGTGCTGCTCTGAGATTATCAGTCAGTGACACAAGGGGCCATCTTCCTTCATTAAAATGGAACTAAAGATACTTTCCTTAGAAAAGTTACACACACACATGCACTCACACCACCACACACACCCCCCACCCCCCCCACACACCCCCACACCAAAATAACAACCAAAGTCTGGCTATCAAAGGACTAAAACCGCCTTTTAATTGTGCTCTAATAATGAGGTCTCTGGAACAGGATCAGTTCCCAGCTGGTCCTTAGTGAGTTGGGATGATATAGAGGGAACACACCATGGTTGGCTCAGGGATTTACTCAAGCATTCTGCCATAATATGTTCTTGAAATGGGTTACTCCCATTCCTACCTTACTGAGTTTACTCTTTACTCAGTAACTCTGCTATGGTTTGAGGAGAGGATACTACCTTAGGGCCATTATGGTCAATCTTAATATATAATTTGTGGTTTGGGTTAGGCTATTTTAATAGCTGCAACTATTATTTTTTTTGGGGGGGGGATGTTCAAAAGCTAGAAGTTCAAAAATTCCTAATTTATTTTGAAGATATATATTTTTAAAAGAGGAACCATGATATGACATTAAGAAAGCAACCACAAGGTGATGTTAAGAAGAAGCTCTTGAGAAAAATGAGGAGAACATTATTGGTGGACAGAGAGGCTGAAGGGTTTGGGAGACAGCAATGCTGTAGGTGTGAGAATAGGATGAAACCCTGGGTGGATGGGGAGGTCAGCGGGTGTACCAGGCTAAAGATCTCAATGAATGGTGAAGCTGCCAAGAAGAGACAGGGATGGAGAAGAGAAATGAGCCAATATTATTGTTTTTAGTAAAAGTACAAGTGCTATTGGGAAGCTGGTACCTGATGTATACCGAGGGCAAGAGGAATGAGAAGTTTGGCCCAGATAAGAAACACGGTTTGTGAAATCCACAGCATATTGCCCAATTCTCAAGCCCCGAGGAATATGGTTTAGGTAAGTGAAGAATCCCTTGATAAAGGACATATTCCCTGGCCATGAGAGTCTCTCCAAAGGAGGGAGCAGTCAGGGGGTAATCTACGGCCACAGGATATGACATCACCATTGGTTTACAATAAATAATGAGGCACTGGGGCAGCTGGGAACAAAAGGTGCACCAGTTACCGCAGAGAACTTTTAATAATTTGTTGAAGCTGCCCATGAATCTGGTAAAATTATGAATTTAGTAAAATTCAGGCCTTCAAAAATATCTATGGTTGCACAGTGTTTGAAAATGAAACACATTGTCTAGTAAGTACTTCTCTAGATGTTCTTTAGATGTACTTTCCTTTAGTTTTGGAGGAATCATGAACCCCAGAAAAAAATGGCACACACAGAACAGAACTATACATAACTTCAGGAGGTCAATAGAGGTCCCTAAGTCCATCATTCCTAAGTCCATCATGGATTATTGGAGGACTGCTGGCTTTAGACCACCGTGATCTATTTTAAAGATTGGAATATACACAGCTGAAGGCATGAGCTTTGATTGACATTAAGGAGCCCTACCTAATCTGATGGGCAGTTCACCTATTTCTCTTACTTGATCAAAGACTCAATTCTCCTTTACTAATGGGACAAATAATATCATATTCATTCAGTTGAATGTGAATTGTTAAAAATGATAAATGAAAAGACAAACGATATGGCCTGAGACATGCCATGACACAGTAGCATGTCCCGTACAAGCTCACAGCTGCAGGCACATGGAAGGGTGTACAAAAGAGCTCTTCTGATTATGAGGTTCACTAGGCACTATGCTGCACATGTCAATGTCATCTCTAATTTTAAGACAAACTAGAAAACTGAAGATTGCTACCCTCACGTAGATCTTGTGATTAGCAGGTCTATGACTGGGGTCATTGCGAAACACATTACTGGGAAAGTAACATTAAGGACCAGAACAAGAGGCATTCCCTTCAGCGCTGTGACAGCCTGTCAATCATTTCCCACTCTGGCAGTTCTTTGCAGGGCCTTCCCTTTAGGGTCCCAAACTCTACTGTGTGACGATCCACCCTCTTGAAATGCCCACCAAAGGCCTTTATGCAAAAATGCTTCTGTGCTCACCTTTGTGGAAAAAATGTTTTCATGGATAAATTTAAATTAAAATTAGGCAATTCCAAGGGGGCACAGAACCAAATGCAAATCAAGAGACTTCAAATGCAAATAGTACTTTTTAAGGGTCTATTCTGAAAAGAGAACTACAGACAGACAAGCTGTGGACTAACCAAGTGGCTGACAAGTCTTTCAAAGAAGCTAAGCAAGACAGAATTTTACTGCACTGAGGAGTTTCCTTGAGCTAACTTTTCTCTCTTTAATTTCATTGCATGACTACAGAGTGCCAACCACAGATATTAATACAGAGAGGAAACAGTTTAACTTACCAATAATAAATAGGTGCTAAGGCAATATTCAGGAAGAGGGAAACAATTTTTTCCCAAGCTGAACATTATGGGAAAATATCTGTTATCAAAATGCTTCATTAAAATGCACATGTTTTTTTTTGCCTAGAAAATTGGTACACTCAGATACTTTTTCAAACAGATGGAACCCCTCCCAAATTTAATTGACTCTATAATAAAGCTTTATCAGGAAATCTGTCTTAAAATGTCTACTCTGCATGGAATTATAAAGGTCATTAAGACAATAGACAGAAAAATAGGATCACTTTAAATGTACGTATGGCCCATTAAATATAAGATTGATTTCCCAAATGTGTGTTACTTGAGAAAACATAGCTGATTCATTCCTCCTCCTCTCCTGCATGCATTATTAAGTTTAATCTTCTTTTGCATTCCTGGGTTTCCTGCTGCAATGCTCTTACCAGGAAAAGTACTCTGTGAAAAGGTTCCAGGCCAAATGAGTGATGTTTTCTGATGTGTTAAGTAAAAGCTGCTCTGGGAATGCCTGAAAACTTATTATTTCCCTCATGTAGCTTTTATGAAAAGATCAAAGAAAAACACACCATGACAAAGTGGAGAGAGCAGGAGCTTGGGTTGAGACAAACACAGGTTCTCATTGTGACTATTGAGCAGTAGCAGTGAGACTCTGGCAAACAGCTTGCACTCAACTCAAGTATAAAGGTAAGTCCTTTGGTCTACAGTCTTAAGGCTGGGACAGGCAAGGCACTCTGGTACCTGACCCAGAGTTGGAGGTCCCCTGAGGGTCACAGTCCTTACCATATGGGGTAATATCCTTGACCTCTCCTGATTAGTTTTGTCCTTCATGCTTACTTCTTAGCATTTGCTCACAAGGTGTTAGCACCATACATCATTAGTTTTCCAGAACTATCCATGTCAATGGAAGTGACTGAGCCTATTGTAAGCCCGTTCATACAATTACATTGACAAATCAAAAATTAAAATTTCATCAATACTTCTTACATTTAAGTTTTATGTTATAAACTGTGGGCTCTCATCACTGCCCTGCCATATACAACTACACAGTACTGAGAAGGTTAATTTACTATATAAGGCTTAGGATTTCAGTCAGCAGACTGCGAAACACAGTAGCAATATTATATGGCTAAATCAGATGATGGCATAGGTATTTAGTACAGAGCCTGGAATATAACAAATGTCTGTAAATTCTATTCTGCATTAGTAGGTAGTATCATGTAATCTTCTTTATTTTAAAACAGCGTAACTGTATGTCTTTACTAATGATAGACCTGGTTCAGTGTTCATCATCTATTCATTTTCTCTATTTTGATAGACGTTAGAATTGTCTGGGCTTTTGTTTGCTTGTGTCTTTTTGTTTGTTTGCTTGCAGTTTCTATGTAGAAAGACATTTGATTGGTTTCACTGAATGGTCCAGGTATGAAGTCAAGAGAGAAGTTACTTAAGGGAGAAACACTCTGATCTATAGTCCAAAGGGGCTGTGTGGCTCAGGAATGTCCCATATACCTCTGCAGTGACTCCGTAGAAGGGATGCTTCTGTAGGGATTGGGGAGATCTGTTCTCTAGATACATGTGACACCTGGGGAAGTATGAGTGCGAACAAAGCACTTGTGTTGGTGATACGGATAAATATGTGTGTAACAGCTGTCGAGAGAAAAATAGCAAGCAAACCAAAACCATTTGTTTAGGAATGGAGATAGGCTCAGTGGTAGAGTGATTGCCTCAGTGGGTAAGGGTATGTATGGGTTCAATGCCCAGCACCCCTAGCACCACACCACTAATACTAGTCATAATGATGACAATCATAAGCTGGAATGATGGTTAAGAACATATTCTGATCTTTCAGAAGACATGATTCCCAGCATCCACGCTGGGCAACTCATAACCACTTTTCAGTACATCTCCTAAGTCTAATGCCTTCTCCTGGTTCCCTCACGTGTGGCATACATACACCTGTACATATAAATAAATCTAAATGTAAATAATAATAATGAACCATGGGTTTAATGATGATAACAGAGTCTAAATCCAAATTTTGTAAGCTCATTTTTTTTCTTTTCTGGGGGTTTCCTTCCTCTTTTCAAAATGAACAAAACCACTGACTTACTTGTGGCATATAGACCTCCTCTAAGATGCTGAAAGTCATGACCCACTCCTGCAAATGCACTTTCTGGTGCAGGTGCAGTGCCTGCGGGATCTCAAGATTTTAGAACAGCCCACATGCTAAGCACTGCTACACAAGAAGATTCCTGAGCATCTAGGGTTTGGCTTTCATTTTGGACCTTACTTTTAAAAGCCTCTCACGTTTCAGATTTAGGCCCTCCCTTATTGCCTTAATCATTTTAACCCATCATGTAAATCCCCCAAACTACCCCAAACCAAAATGTTTCTAAGAAGGCTTTCAACTTAAAGGCACCTTATAATGAATTCTTTTGTGGACAATATTATGTATTGGATAAAAGCAAATGTTCTTAATAGCTTTCCACCTGCACATGTACTTAGAATCTGCCTCTTTGCTTGTATTGAATTTAGAAACATAAGGCAAATGACAAGCATGATGGTCAAGGATTCTCCTTTCCTTTGGCTTTCAGCTCTTATCATTAAGGCAGGCAAGAACCTTGTCATCACTGCTGTCTGGACAGGCAAACATCTCTTTGTGACAAGCTCTCTACTAACTAAGAAACTGCTACAAAAGCATTGTGGTGCATCTCAGGTATTGTGGTTCAAAACATATTGACAGCACAAAGGTTTTGTTTTTGTTTTTGCTTTTTAAAAATATCACTAAAGCATCTTACAGCAATGGCTTGAATAGTGGCCAGGTAGAGGATGGCAAGATCATCAAGATCCTGAGACAGTGTCAATCCAGTGACCTACAGGGAACAAGAAAAGAGAAGAATGAGTGACCAAAAGTAGCTGCCATTGATAGAAATAGCTTCCATAGGACTGTGAGCACGTTCAGACTGCTTTCTGCTTTCTGGTTGCAACATCTTCATATGCAACTCCTTTTTTTTTTCTTCCTTTTTTTTGTGAGCTTAATGTGGAATGCTTACTAAACTGTTTAAACTTTAGACTTGGGGGAAAAAAATCCCTCCAATATACCAAAAAATTCCTTGTCCTTGAATTGAACAAAACCAAACTAAACCCAAAATTTGAAATAAATAAATAAACCTCCTAAAAGATTATATTTGATATTTTAAACATGAAATTAAATGAGATTAAAATACTATATCTTCTGTGCTTTGTAAAAAATAAAAAAAAAAAATGTGAACAGTTGGCATTTCACTGTAAGATGGCCATAAATTCAGCTTCTGTCAGAACTTAGTGTAACAATACCAAGAGTTATTCAGGGTAAATAATATATCTCCTACAGATGTTATACCTACTGAGGGATAATTTGGAATCTATGGTTTGCAAGGGAATCCCATTAAAATCAATCACAACCATATGTGCAGGTTAGTTTCTCGGAGATTCCAGGGATGGATGGATGCTGGGTGTGGCTGCAATCAGCTTCCTCATAGTGTCCATTTCACATATCTCTGTGTCAGTGTTCTTATGTGATCTCTAGAGAGGGTACAGGCTGATGTCTTCTCCAAGTCTGTGGGCATCAATACCATTGTTCACTTTAGAAAAAAGTAAAACTGATCTATCTATGTATGTGTGTGTGTGTTCTATATATCCCAGGACAACTTTTAGGAACTAGTTTTCTTCTTTGGCCATGTTGGGTCATGAGGTTCTAATTCAGGTCATCAGACTGGGCAGCAAGGGCAATTGCCAATGGACCATCTCACTGGGTCTCACATTAAACTTTCACATTACAAAGTTAATTTGTGTAATATTTGTTGTAAGGTCTGAGCAATCTTGAGCTAGAGCAGGTATGAATATCTAGTTGACAACAAGACTGAGATGAGTGTTGGGCCAAGCACCCTTGGCCTTCCTTTCCAGCCTCTTTTGATTATTCCCTCCAGATTCCTCCTCTGGTCACGATATTCTATTGCTGGGCACAGATACCATTATGGGAACTCTCTTCCTTGCTTCTCCTCATTTAGTTTCCAAAACCCTTTAAAATCCACCTGCCTTTGTCTTTTATGCTTTTTACTTCCTTAATTCAGGCCATGATCTTTTCTTCCCTGCATACTAATACAGCCCATTTTTAACTATTCTCTACAGTAGAGTTAGTGTGATTATTCTGTGCAAACTTGATCATGTTACTCCCTGTTAAAATCTAGCACCAGGAAGAGAAACTGAGTCATTAGAATTAAGAATTCAAGGTTAGCTTAAGCTAAGTAGTGAATTCAGTATAACTGGGACTCTATCTCAAAAAAAAAAAAAAACCAACAAAAACAAAAATAAAACAAAACAACATCCTCCACACACAGGACACCACCAAACTCTGGCCAATTTTTCCTTGCTATCTTGGCACTAGAGAAGGAATGCAGTCTGCCCATATATATGTCTTCCTGGGATTGCCCCGGCTTACCCCTCCAGTATCTATGTTGTGTGTGGCCCAAGAGATTTGTAAGGCTGGGAACCGTGAGATAGAATGGATCCAGATCCTGGAAGCCTTGGGCCTCAAGCTGCCAAACTAAGGTTGGCAGGTATGGTGTCTAGCTCTTTCCGTGCTTTCTGCCTGTCTCTCTGGTGCACGTGTACACACCCCAAAGGTCTACCTTCACTTTGGCACATACATGTCTGGGATCTCTTTACCATGTAGCATTGCCAGCATACCAATCTCAACCAATGAAGTGTGTCTCCACCTGAAGGTCCTGCCCACATTTCCCATGGTTCAAAGGAGGGCCCTGACCCATGAACGAGATAAGGGCTTTAAGTCATACGTTTAAATAAGGGTTCACCAAATAGTGACATCAGAGTTTTCATTGCTGGAGAAGACATTTCCTGACTGCACTGGCATTTACCCTGGAGCTTGGGTCTTTGACCTGGGCAGGCAAGGACAAAGGGAGACACAGCCTGATCTTGCCCCCGAGATTCAGATCCCCAGCACCACCTGGGGCACTCATCCAACTGCTGACCAACAACACCTCGATTTTTATGATACATATCTACTCTTGTTTTCCTCATGAAACATGCTATGTTCCAGCTCTTCTGAATCTTTCATCCATAGAAGCTGTTGGCTCATAACTGGGCCACCAGGTAAGAACTACGTCTTTGACCTCACTCAACACACAGGAAGACGGAGAGGTTAAAGGACAGACCAGACAGGAATTCTGAGATCCCTCTTCCCAAACCAATAATGTGAAAGAGTAGGCACTAGGCTACTATCTGTTTGAGCAAGTAGCAACTCAAAGGCCCTTTTCTTTTTCTAAACACTATTCTTTCTCTCTGATCTTCATACAACAATAGTTAGACATTTACTGCTTGGCTTACTAAACACTCACGGGGATGAGAGGGTATTGCTCCACAGCCTCAAAGATAGAGGAAGTAAAAAAAACACGTTGTGTAACTTAATTGATGTTCCCAGTCCTTAAGTCCCCACACTTGTCCTTCCTTATCCTAGGAGTGTTTCTTATGAGACTAGGGTAAAAATGAGTTTCAGGAGCTCACAAAAGTCCTTATGTGAATAAAGATAAGCTACCTCATCTGACAGGATAAAATAGATGCCAGCCTTGCCACAGGGTGAGCTCCCGACAGCACAGGGGGGCAGAGGCCTGGGTTATGATCACTGTGGATAGGTATGTGCACATTTGCTCACCCCTTGCTCCTCATCTATCAGGGCAGCTGACTCTGCTGCACCTTAGGGCTCCCTTCTGGAGCCAGGTCAATAGGTTGCCTTCCTCTGGACAGCAATTTGAAGTGGATCAGGCCATGATGCTCTGCATGGATGAACGGCAGGTGAGTAGAAGACCAAATGCAGATAATTTGTGATGGTATGTAGGGTGTAGGGTCCACTTTGTATATCAGAAGCATTTCTTATCTATAGTCATTACATAACTTAGTTTTTTTATATTTTAATATGGATATTGTAGCTGGTTCTAATATCTTTCTCAATTATTAAAAACCTGAAGACATAAAAGAATATGACATAGTTTTACCTAATTTCTTAATACACATAAGGACTTCTAAAAAGCATTAGTGTTTGAGCAAAAAGATTTCCTGGCCCTTTCTCTTAACTTCTAGTGCCTCCAGAGAAAAGGAACATTTTCTCCCCAAAACTCAGACTAAGGTAATCAATGGAACTAAATGTAACTCTTGAGCATCACTGACAGTGACTGCAGCAAAGATGGGACGCGTAAAATGCAAATAGCTTTCTGAAAGGGAAAACATGGCTGTCACTCAGAGAGAAGGCACCCTTGTTGGGAAGGAGTCCTAGAAGGGGTTTACTGCAGGCAGTATTAAACAGGATGTGTGGCACATCAAAGAGAAGCAGCAAGCCCAGCCCCACAGCCACCTCCCACATTCCTTCACACTAACACCATGGCTGTGGCTGGAGGGAGACTCTGAGAGACATGTCTCCTGAAGCAAAGAGACTCTGTGACTGGAAGCCCAACTTCCTTGAGATCTCACTTGACACACTCAGGGAGAGAACAGGGGGGCAGCTGGCCAGGAAGTCCATTTCATTCTCTTAGTCCTGCCCTGGAAAAAAATCATAAAATCAGTCCAAGATGGGAACCTGTATGGAGTGTCTGCCATGTGGACCCCTCAAAAGTAGAAAGGAGCCTTAGCAGGAATTAGTGCCTAGGAGTGCCAGAGATGTCCTGGGTGTGTGTGTGCCTTTGTACTGGCTTCAAAAGCTCACACAGGCCAGACAGATAAGATGGTTCAGCTGAAGGCTGACCAGTCCTGTTGATAAGAGGAAGTTGAAAGGAAGCGTAAGTGGAAGGAGTGTGTTTATAAATATGTATGTGCCTATTTTGAATGTTGAGACAAGACAGTCAAATGTATGGGGAAGTCCCATGGGAGACTGGTGATAGTATGCACATTTTATTTCTTTTGGCTCTTGTGTAAAAAGGGAACCATAAGGAAAAAGTACTTAGTTAATATTTATAAATGTGTTAAAGTTGCATATGGTGTCTAAAAGCATGCCAACAACTAGTGAACTTCCTAGATTATAGGCACAAAATACTATCTAATGTGCTTTTCCCCTATAAAATAAGTGTACATGACTAGAAAAATAATGAGATTTACAGAAGGATATCTGGGTTTACATTTCCAGATTTCTTCTAACTGGGTGCATAACCATGTATGAATTTGTAGCCCTTCTGCACTTTTTTCCATCTGCAGGACAGGGCTGTAATAATCTTCAGCCTTTTGATTTGAGTTTTGAGGATTAGAGACAACATCTGAAATTCCCCTTACGTATTGGTAAGTTGTACTAGATCTATAAAAGCTAGATACTCCCCCCAGCCTTTAAGCATCATCTATAATATAAGAAAAACTTATTAAGGGTTCATTTTCCTTCCAACTATTAATACATGTTTACTTTCCTTCTTTACAATTGTACTAAAGGTTTAATCCCCTTGTGAGGCAGAAATAAAGCATTCCCTTCAATACGCTATAGTCACACTGGGATGCAAAAGCAGGTGGATAGATGCTGGTTGTTCTTGATATGGAGAACCCAGTTCAGAAGGCTGTGATCAGCACCAGCATCACAGGGCTGAAGTGACAGTGCCTTCTAGGAACATGGAGAAGCAATGTGTCCCTAACAAGTGTCCAAGTATGCCACGATGAGGAATGTGTTTGCAAGGACTTGGAGAAGCCTTAGACATTACAAATCACCATCTCCATTTGTGTCATAAGAGGAAAAGACAGATGCCAACCCCTCAGTTTGGACATTAGCTTTGACATTGCACTGTTCAGTCATGGCTCACTCTATCAGATGTGGGGTTGGTGAAGATTTTCTCCCAGTCTGTAGGCTGCTGTTTTGTTCGAATGACAGTGTCTTTAGCCTTACAGAAGATTTTCAGTTTCATGAGGTCCCATTTATTGATTGTTGATCTCAAGTCCTGAGCTGTTGGTGTTCTGTTCAGGAAGTTGTCACCTGTGCCAATTAGTTTGAGGGTTTCTTCCACTTTTTCTTCTAGTAGATTTAGTGTGACCGGCCTTATGTTAAGGTCTTCAATCCACTTGGACTTAAGTTTTGTACAAGGTGATAATTATGGTCTAATTTCATTCTTTTACAAGTGGACATCCAGGTGAACCAGCACCATTTGTTGAAGATGCTGTCCTTCTTCCATTGTGCCGTTTTGGATTCTTTGTCAAAAATTAGGTGGCCATAAGTGTGTGGGTCTATCTCTGGATCTTCAATTCAATTCCATTGATCTACTGGTCTGTTTCTATACCAATACCATGCTGTTTTTACAACTATTGCTCTGTAGTACAGCTTGAAATCTGGGATGGTAATACCTCCAGATGTTTTTTTATTGTACAGTATTGACTTAGCTATCCTGGGCTTTTTGTTGTTCCATATGAAATTGAGAATAGCTCTTTCCAAGTCTATAAAAAATTGTGTTGGTATTTTGATAGGAATTGCATTAAATCTATATATTGCTTTTGGTAGGATGGCCATTTTTATTATGTTGATCCTACCTATCCATGAGCATGGAAGATCTTTCCATCTTCTAAAGGCCTCTTCCATTTCTTTCTTCAAGGGCTTGAAGTTCTTGTTGTACAGGTCCTTTACTTGCTTGGTTAGAGTTACCCCGAGGTATTTTATGTTGTTTGTGGCTATTGTGAAGGGGGTTGTTCCCTTATTTCTTTCTCAGCCTATTTGTTTGTTGTATAAAGAAGGGTTTCTGAATTTTTTGAATTAATTTTGTATCCATCCACTTTGCTGAAGGTGTTTATCAGCTGTAAGAGTTCTCTGGTGGAATTTTTGGGGTCGCTTATGTATACTATCATATCATCTGCAAATAGGAATAATTTAACTTCTTCTTTTCTGATGTTTATCCCAGTGATCTCCTTTAGTTGTCTTATTGCTCTAGCAAGAACTTCAAGTACTATATTGAAGAGATATGGTGAAAGTGGACATCCTTGTCTTGTCCCTGAGTTTAGAGGAAATGCTTCAAATTTCTCTCCATTTATTTTGATGTTGGCCACTGGCCTGCTGTATATTGCCTCTATTATTTCTAGGTACGGTCCTTCTATGCCCTTTCTCTCCAGAACTTTTAGCATGAAGGGGTGTTGGATTTTGTCAAATGCTTTTTCTGCATCTAGCGAGATGATCATGTGGTTTTTTTCTTTCATCTTGTTTATATGGTGAATGACGTTTATAGACTTTCGTATGTTGAACCATCCCTGCATTCCTGGGATGAAGCCTACTTGATCATGGTGTATGATACTTTTGATGTGTTCTTGAATTCGGTTTGCTAGTATTTTATTAAGTATTTTTGCATCTATGTTCATGAGGGAGATTGGTCTGAAGTTCTCTTTCTTTGTTGGGTCTTTGTGTGGTTTAGGAATCAGGGTGACTGTGGCCTCATAGAATGAGTTTGGCAATGTTCTTTCAGATTCTATTTTGTGAAAGAGTTTGAAAAGTATTGGTGTTAGCTCCTCTTTGAAGGTCCTGTAGAATTCCATGCTAAAGCCATCTGGCCCTGGGCTTTTTTGGTTGGGAGATTTTTAATGACTGTTTCTATTTCCTTAGTGCTATAGGGCTGTTTAATCTGTTTATCTGATCTTGATTTAGATTTGGTAGGTGGCATCTATCAAGAAAATTGTCCATTTCATTTAAGTTTTCAAATTTGGTGGAGTATAGATTTTTAAAGTAGGATCCAAATATTCTCTGGATTTCCTCAATGTCTGTTGTTATTTCTCCCTTTTCATTTCTGATTTTGTTGATTTGTGTTTTCTCCCTCTGTCTTTTAGTTAATTTGGCTAAGGGTCTGTCTATTTTGTTGATTTTCTCAAAGAACCAACTCTTGGTTTCATTGATTCTTTGTATAGTTCTTTTTGTTTCTAAGTTGTTGTTTTCAGCCCTACGTTTGATGATTTCCTGCCTTCTCCTCTTGGGAGAGTTTGCTTCTTTTTTTTCCAATTCACGCAGTTTAGCTGTTAATTCGCTAATATGAGGTGTCACAATTTTCTTTTGGAAGGCACTTAGTGCTATGAACTTTTCTCGTAGCACAGCTTTCATTGTGTCCCATAGATTTGGGTATGTTGTGTCTTCATTTTCGTTGGATTTTAAGAAGTTTTTGATTTCCTTCTTTATTTCTTCCCTGACCCAGTGGTCCTGTAGTAAAGAGTTGTTCAATTTCCATGTGAGTGTAGACTTTCTGTTGATTCTTTTGCTATTGAAGTCCAGCTTTATTCCATGGTTGTCTCATAAGATACAAGAGGTTATTTCAATTTTCTTGTATCTGTTGAGACTATCTTTGTGTCAAACTATATGGTCAATTTTGGAGAAGGTTCTGTGAGGTGCTGAGAAGAAGTTGTATTCTTTTGTGTTTGGGTGAAACGTTCTGTAGAGATCTGTTAGGTCCATTTGGTTCATGATCTCTGTTAGACTCATTATTTTCTGTTTGGCTTCTGTCTTGATGATCTGTCCATTGTTGTGAGTGGGGTGTTGAAGTCTCCCACTATTAAAGTGTTTGGATCGATGTGCGATTTAAGTTTTAGAAGCATTTCTTTTATAAATGTAGGTGTCTTTGTATTTGGGGCATAGATGTTCAATATTGAGATGATCTCTTGGTGGATATTTCCTTTAATGAGTATGAAATGCCCTTCTCTGTCTTTTTTTTATTAACTTCAATTGGAAGTCTATTTTGTTTGATATTAGGGTGGCTACTCCAGCTTGTTTCCTGGGTCCATTTGTTTGGAAAACCTTTTCCCAGCCCTTTACTCTGAGACAGTGTTTATCTTCAATAGTGAGGTGTGTTTCTTGTATACAGCAAAAAGATGGGTCTTGTTTACAGATCCAGTCTGTAAGTCTGTGTTTTTTTATTGGCGAGTTGAGTCCATTGATGTTGATGGATATTAGTGACCAGGGGTTCTTATTTCCCATTATTTTGGTATAGCTGGCTGTCTTGTGTTTCTTTTTGTTTAGCTGCTGTGGAGGTTTCTATTTCTTCTGTTTTCTTGGGTGTAGTTATCTTCTTTGTGTTGGAATTTTCCTTCTAGGATCTTCTCTAGGGCTGGGTTTGTGAGGAGATATTGTTTGAATTTGATTTTGTCATGGAATATCTTGTTTTCTCCTTCTATGTTGACAGAGAGTTTTGCTGGGTATAGTAGTCTGGCTGGGCACCTATGTTCTCTCAGGACTTGTTGGACATCCGTCCAGGCCCTTCTAGCTTTTAAAGTTTCTGAGGAGAAGTCAGGTGTGATTCTGATGGGTCTGCCATTATATGTGACTTGACCTTTTTCTCTTACAGCTTTTAATATCCTTTCTTTGTTCTCTACATTTGGAGTTTCTATTATTATGTGGCAAGAGGAGTTTCTTTTCTGATCTAATCTGTTTGGTGTTCTGTAAGCCTCTTGGATTTTTACTGGCATCTCTTTCTTTAGGTTTGGGAAGTTTTCTTCTATGATTTTGTTGAAGATATTTCCTGGACCATGGAGTCGGGAGTCTTCTCTTTCCTCTATGCCTATAATTCTTAGATTCCGTCTTTTCATTGAGTCATTGATTTCTTGGATGTTGTGGGTGAGAGATTTTTTAGCTCTCTTATTTTCTTTGGATGTTGTACTGATTTCTTCCATCGAATCTTCCATGCCTGAGATCCTGTCTTCCATCTCTTGCATCCTATTTTTCATATTCACATCCATAGTTCCTGCTTTCTTCTCTTGATTCTACATTTCCTCTTTTAACTCTGACTATGTTTTCTTTATTGTTTCCATTTCTATTTTCATGTCTTGAATGGTATTGTTCGTTTTGTACATTTCCTTCTCCAGTTTGCTTGTTTTTGCCTGGAGATCTTTCATTGCTTCATCCTTTTCCTGTTCAAGCTGGGTCACCTTGGCTTGGAGCTCGTTAATGGTGTTATTCATTGTTTTGACTTGTAAAATTGTGGCTTCTTTGAATTCCTTCATAGTTTTAAATTCTTCTTGAAGGGACTCTATCACTTTCCATAATGTAGAATTGTCATCGTTTTCATGTGTTTCAGTTGTGGTGAGGTGGTTTGGGCTGCACGGAATAGCGTTGCTTTCTTTTGTTGGAGACATTTTGCTCTGGTTTTTTTTTTTTTTTTTTGGTCTGGGGCCTCTGGCCATGTGGAATTTTTTTGCTGTCTTCTGGACTTGGGTCCAAAGAGGGCGCTTTGGTGTGGAGTAGCATTGCCTTACTCCACCCCTATAAGATGAGTCATTCAGCCCCACCTCCCAGGTGGCAACCTAACTAATCCAGGTGGCGGAGCTGTGTATAAGTAAGCTCTGGTTCCCCGCCGGAAGGGCCCATACTAGTACAAAAGTCTGATACAGGACAGTTTCAAATATCTCGCAGTTTGCCCGGGGTTGGTTCCTGTAGCGGGTAAATCTGCAGTTCAGCTACAATAGCCTTGCTGCTCCCGCGGCTTGGAAACTGTCCAGTGACGTCACAGACTGCAATCTGCGGTCTGAAGGCACTTTGCAGCGGAGCTGCGCTAACTTCCAAGGGTAGCAATCTTTCTCCAGATAACTGGATCGTCTGTATGAGACCTGAGAGTGCCCAGCAGGGTGGGGATTATCTCTGCGTGGGTTCTGAATCTGCCGGCTGGGTATTAGGTTGGAACTTACCAGGGGTCTCTCCTGTTGGGGGATGGGTGATCCTGAGTCCCGTGTCCAGCGGCTTCCTAGTGTGTCCGAGAGTGGGAAAGGGTGTCCTGCCCAGGGATCTTCCGTGGTCCCTGTGCAGCTGGGTGAGATTTAGAAGGGTTCGGGCCCTTTGTACAGCATCCTGCAACACTTGCTGCCTTGTGACTTTTGATCCCGAAATCAAAATACGTCCGCGCCAGCCGCCGCCATCTTGGATCCCCCCATTCATGGCTTCTTATGTGACTCCTTAGACTTGAAAATTATTCTTCATCTCTAGATTTAACTTGTTTCAACCATCCCAAGCCTGGCTCTCAATGTTCTCTATAGCCAGACAGACCCCTCACAGCCACTGGATGCTGATTGGCTTCTGAAATCCTATAGCCTCATTCAGGTGTGAGCTTGTCTATCAAGTTCCTCCTGGCCTCTCCAGGAAGGCTCACAATCTCCATACTGAAAGCAACCTTACGGATCCTTACGAGCAGACTTGATCCCCCAATATGTTATTAATTATATTTTTAACTAAAGTTAAGTCTGAAATTCTGAAAATTTGCTATAGGCTCTGAACAGCTATGGCTTACACACAGGCTAGCCAACATGCAGCTATGGCAGGAGGGACCATGAGTGGTAATATTTGCCACTGAGGGTCTAGGTAGCCTGGAGACAGAGATGGAAAACATGACTACAAATCAAGGTAAATGTTAAAACGACATACATAGGCAGGACTTTCAGTCACACCAGGGCAAAAAGAGACAGTAGTAGTTGAGTACAGGCAATACTATTTTTTTTTTTTTAAAGATTTATTTATTTATTATGTATACAGTGTTCTGTCTGCAGGTATATCTACAGACCAGAAGAGGGCACCGGGTTTCATTATGGATGGTTGTGAGCCACCATGTGGTTGCTGGGAATTGAACTCATGACCTCTTGAAGAGCAGCCAGTGCTCTTAACCGCTGAGCCATCTCTCCAGCCCCTGGCAATACTATTTTGAATGTGCTCTGAGTTGGCTTGGAAGAAACAACACTAGTGAACAGATCTTTCCTGAGACCAACAGCAATATGACTTTATCAGGCAACTGAGAGAAGCCAGTGCCTCCTGGCCTGTTTTCCTGAACTGTTCCCTCTTTTCCTTTCTCCTCACTTTGTTTCTTCCAAAAAAATCTGCAACCCTTTGGCTGGCCTTCACCTTCGTGCATGGACTGGGTTTTACTTACCATGCCCTTTAGAGTCAGATCTGCTAAGGGAGACCGGTTGCCATGGAAATCTGGCCAAATATGTAAATCAACAGTGAGGAAACCCACAGGCTGAGCCTTCTTAATCAGATCCAGGTGATTGTTCAAATATGCATATATACTCTGGCATCTGGAAGAGAAGTGGATTTTGATTTTAAAAGGGGATGGGTTTGAAGAGCAAATTATTCTGCAGAAAGAAACCATTTGCACGTCCATGTCAGACTCAGGAAAGCAAACGGGCTCCCAAAAGCTTCAGCAAAGCATCTATCTACTCTTGTATGAAACCAGCTGGTGCACTGTCACATAACACTGTCCTGTAGAAAGTCTTGCAGTCAGGAGACCTGGCAGACACTGGTTTTACTCCTGGTGATGTGTGAGCATGAGGCAGTTACTCCAAGCTCTGGAACTGTCCTCTTCGCATCTGTAGAAACATCCCACAATCCTTGTCCAACTTACCTCATAGGGTTATTATGAAGATCAAAGACCATGTATGCAAACATAACGCATTCTGTATACTATAGTATAATACGGTACATATGCAAAGGATTTATTAAAATCTGTCCTCCTAATCATAGAAATGATGAAATGACAAATAGAGATAAATATATGCTCCTGGATTCAATGAATTAGTGTCATGCACTCAGGATCAAGTGATTCTAAACCATGAACTTGAGATGCTGTTGTGTAGGCTTTCCCCCATTTTAAGTTTTAGTTGAATGCTGTGTAAACTGTTGGAATTTAAAAATGGTATGACCTTGTTAGTCATTGACATTATTCAGGTCAAAAGATGATGGGCTTGAGAATGAAGACCGTACTAACTTCAGATATTATTATCTGTCCTGGCTAGGTAGCATGGGCTAGCCTCTCTGAAATCCTATTTTGCCAGCTATGCTATAACATAGCATAACAATACTTACTTTACTGGGTTAACTCTTACTGCATGACACAAACACTACAATTCATTAGCTAGGGATGTCTGGAAAATTCTGCCTTCCAAAGTTCTGAACTAATGATCCCAGAGATAGACCAGAGGGCATTCTCTCTCCTACTTTTGTGGTGTACTTGGGACAACTTAAAGGTTAAAAGTATCACAAGTATGGGGAAGGCCCAAGGGAGATTATCATCTAGAATACCTTGTAAATATCTGTGATTTGAATTTTTAAAATGGTTTAGAAGAAGAAGTGATTTCTAGTTCATGTTTTGCCATGCGGGAGTGTCCCCATGGATACCGTGAAGTTTCTGTAGGTTTCTAAAATAATCATAAAAATAGTTTCAAATTTTCTCTTCCACTTGATCTGTGAAAACCCTCCCTACCCCCGCACCCAGAGCCTGGGATCAAACCCAGGGCCTTGTGAATGCTAACCAAATGCTTTACCACTGAGCTATAATCCTAGGTCCATTAGCGTTCTTTTAGTAAGTAAAATTTCATATGGAATTCCAATACAGAAAAGTAGAAAAACCAAAAGAGCTTGATGTGTGCACACAAATTGATGAATGTATATCTATAACATCAGCATAGTGAAGGGAGTACGATCGAGTGAGCTCTTTGCTGAAACCCTCTTGGCATCTGTAGTCTATGCCTTTAGTTCTGGCAGGAGAAATACAGTATTAGTGGAAAAAAGCTCAACCATGGTTTGGGTAGCACCTGCCACTCCTGGAGCATGCATCAAGCTTCCACTGTAGTCCAGGGATAATTCATCACTGAGATGCTTTGCAGAAGGAATACTTAGTGAGAATAATAGGGCAAAGTCCACATGAAACCTTTCTGTGTCACTGAAGATCATGAACTTTCCATATTTCAGGTCAGACACTTCTTGTCAACAACCAGTACTCATTACCCCATTATAGAATATTCTATTTCAATTTTAGGAAAGGGCCCTCTACGAAATCCACACAAGGGAAGGATAGAATGTATACATATGATCACACCCTGGCTTTCTATCTCCCATCTCTCCCTAGTCTGGCCCATCAGGAACCATATTTATAACAGAAACCTCAAGAACAACCCTTCTCATCAGAAGCCAAGAGTCTGTACTATTCCTAACCACTCTCCCATTAGGAAGGGCATTGCTACACCTAAAGTAGAGAATTTTATTACTTGTTTTTTAATTTTAAAGAAGTGAATGCCCATAAATCTTCTCATTTGTCTTTCAAGGAATCTCAGAGTGAGCGTTTCGCTTCAGACATCTGGGTCAATAAGAATCTATATGCCTAATTACTATTGATTCATCATTGTCCCATTTACTGAGGGTCTTTGCAAACAGTGAGACTCATTTAGCCTCCCCATATATGGCCACTCATACACTAATGAGATCCCTGGGGGATGGGGCATATGCTTACCCCTCTGACTCCTAACCTCCTTGCAGCTGTGTGTTTATTCTTTGAATTCAGTCCTTCCCCTACATGCTTTTTCAATTATACCTTACCATGTGTGCTATCTGAGTGTATCATTCAAAATGAAGTGCACTTGGAAGACATTAAAATAACTAATGCACATCATCATTCACATAATTTTTAACCTTGCATGATGCTGTTTTGGGTTTTTACAATATTCCGTTTTGTATGTTTTATCAATTCTTTCTCAAATGGCAGGCTGCTCCCTTCTGAGCATAGTAACTGTGATCCCAATTGGATTGCTCTCCCTTCTCCTCATAAATGCCAGGCTAATATATCCTCTCTTAGAGGGAGTCCCATTGGGGATGACACAGAACACATCACTTCAACAATCATAAAGTAACTAAATTGGTGAGCAGGTACACGAAAACTCACTGAGTCCAAGCTACTCTTTTGCAATGGGATTCAATAGTCTCTACCTTACAGAATGCTGGGAAGACTCCACTCAGAGCCTGAGCACCATGAAATGATAGGTCATTAAAAAGTAGTTCATCCCATGTTCATAGCAGTCTTAATTGTAATAGCTAGAAACTGGAAACAACCCAGATGTCCCTGAACTGATGAATGGATTAAAAAAAAAAAAAAAGTGCGGCACATTTACACAATGGAATACTACTCAGCTATCAGAAATAAGGAAATCATGTAGCCAAATGGACTAAAAAAGTTCATCCTGAGTGAGCTAACCCAGACTCAGAAGGATGCACACGACATCTATTCACTTATAATTGGATTTTAGCAATATAGTACAGGATAACTATCTTACAACCAACAAACCATAAGGAACAGGAACATAGACTTTGTTACCTGTTAGTGGGACAATTTTCCCTAGTGGTGCTGCCATGTAGGCATGAGGAGGCTCTTAGCCCTCATATGTCTGCTGAGCTGCAGGCGGCGGGGGGCTGATATGTAGTGACACCCCATTCTGGAGGAGTAGGAGAGGAGCGAGAGGGGCAAGAGGGTAGGAGGATGGGACCAGGAGGGGCGGAGAGAAGGGACTGTGATGGAGATGTAACTTGAAGTAATAAATAAACAAAAAGAGGAAGTAGTAGTTCATCTCTTTTGCCATTATAAAATTTTATTTCAGGTTGTATCGCTTATAATCTTAAATGCAGGCAGTGTCATTAATTACTGCTCTCTCTCACCCAAAATCATTTCATTCTTTAGATTCAGAGGCTACCCTTCATCATGTCCTCTCTTCCTTCAGGCCCCAAAACACCCAATTGTTTTTACTTTTGAACCCCTCTCCAGCTTCATCTCCTCTCCTGCTAGTCCGTTAAATATGTAAGTTCTTCCAGAGACCTGCTGTTGGTACTTTCTTACTTTGTTTATAATAACCATATTCACAAGCCAAAAATAAGAATACATGGTGTGACCTATGGTCACTTAATTTTTGACAAAGAAGCCAAACTGTACAATGGAAAAAGAACAGCATCTACAACAAATGGTGCTGATCTAACTGGATGTCCACATGCAAAAAAAATGAAATTAGACCCATACTTATCACCTTGCACAAAACTTAAGTCCAACTGTATCAAAGACCTTAACATAAGGCCTGACACACTAAATCTACTAGAAGAGAAAGTGGGGAAAACCCTGGAACTCATCAGCACAGGTGACAACTTCCTGAACAGAACATCAACAGCTCAGGATCTAAGACTAATAATCAATAAATGGGACCTCATGAAATTGAAAAGCTTCTGTAAGGCAAAGACACTGTCATTCAAACAAAATGGCAACCTACAGATTGGGAAAAAATCTCCACCAACCCCACATCTAACAGAAGGCTAATACCCAAAATTTACAAAGAACTCAAGAAATTAAATGCCAACAAACCAAATAATCCAATCAAAAAATGGGGAACAGAGCTAAACAGAGAATTCACAAAGGAGGAATCCCTAATGGCTGAGAGACCCTTGAAGAAATGCTCAGCATCCTTAATCATCAGAGAAATGCAACTCAAGATGACCCTGAAATTCCATCTCACACCTGTCAGAAAGGCTAAGATCAAAAGCTCAAATGAAAGCACATGCTTCAAGGTTGTGGAGAAAAGGGAATATTTCTCCATTGCTGGTGGGAGTGCAAGCTTGTTCAACCACTATGGAAATCAGTCTGGCGATATCTTAGAAAACTTGGAATATCTGTACCTCAAGACCCAGTCATACCACTTCTGGGTATGCATCCATATGATCTCTCACCAAACCACAAGGACGTTTCCTAATCTGTAGAGAGCTGCGAAGTGCCGCGCCCTAAAGATGGCGCTGGTCTCCGCCTTCCACCAGCCCGACGGTGAGCGCTCTCTATGATAATAAGTTCATATTTGGCATAGACCGCTGATCTGGCTTGCTTCCGCATATGTAGACCTCTAAGATAGCACCACTTGGCTTTACTTGACTGGCTGTTCATTTAGTATTTAGCCTGTGGGTTGGGTCTGCCCCTTTATTCAGAAGACTGTTTTCAAGGGACCTGAATAAACTGCTGGAGAAGAGTTTTGTGAGTTGCGTCATTCCTTGCTGGTCAAGGGGGGACGCGACAAAGTGGTGGCCCGTACGGGGACCCAGAAAAGACTCAGAACTCCTGCAGTCAGGGGCAACGCGTTGGTAAGTTCCTGGGATAAATCAGGACAATAAAGTTTCACGGAGATAGTGAACACAAAGTAAAGATTCGCAGATGATAGCGAACAAAAAGTAATGTTTCGCGGAGATAGCGAACAAAAGGTAAAGTTTCGCGGAGATTGCAAACAAAAGGTAAAGTTTCGCAGGAAGTTGCGAACTATAAGGTCTCCGGGAGGGAGCAATAAGGACCTCGGTAAAGAGGCAATAAGGTCTCCGGAGGGAGCAATAAGGACCTTGGTAAAGAGGCAATAAGGTCTCCGGGAGGGAGCAATAAAGTTCTGTGATTCGGACGAGTAGAAGACACAACTGGCAGAGCAAGGTGAGGAAAGCAGAGAGTGCCTCACAGAAATGGAGCGCTTGGTCAAATCTGGGAAAGATACTTTGGAAGAGGATAGCTCAGAGTCTAAAGAGGAACTTAAAAGGTTAACAAAGAAAATGGAGAAGTCATCTTTGAGGAAGAGTTCTGACTGCACCCGGATAGAGCCCTCAGGTCCGGGGCCGCCTGTGCTGGTATGGGTGGAGCTGTTGCCATGGCGCCTGACACGTCAGCGGCAGTCGGAGTGGGTGGAGTCGTTGTTACAGCACCTTCAGCCACGCTGGCGGCAGCTGGTGTAAACAAGGCCGTTGCCATGGCGCCTTCAACTCCTCCCCCATATCCAGAAGCCACTCAGACAGAGCAGCCAGTACAGTCCCTGAAAGTAGGGAGATCTTTCTGCCCGGGGATGTGGACACAAGTAAGAACAGAATAGAACATTATCCCACTGCACTTGCTGCTTTAGCCTTGAATGGTATCCAACAATGCTTGCAGTCTTTTGGAGTTGCTCCTGCCAGTAAAATAGTGCCTTATTCCAGTTATCAAATTAAGATTTTGTGTGGCTCTGTAGATGACTGGGCAATATTGCAATGTAGCTTTGAAGGAGTGATTGATAACCATTATCCTAAACATCCATTGCTATTATTTTTTAAGGAACACCCAGTGATATTCCCTAAGGTTACTTCAGCAGTACCACTTCAAGGGTCACCAAATGTGTTTACTGATGGCTCAAAGACAGGCTGTGGAGCCTATTTGATAGAAAGACAAGAGCCCGTGTTATGTCAATTTCAACCGGGCTCCCCCCAAATAGTAGAATTGAAAATAGTAATTAAGGTGTTTAAAAGATGTCAATTTGCATTCAATTTGATTTCAGATTCAGTTTATGTGGTCAACGCAGTGAAAATATTAGAATTAGCAGGTCCTATTAAGAATAGTAGTACTGTATGTGCCTTATTACAAGAGTTACAAGTTTTAATCTGGCAGAGAAAAAGGTGTTTTTATATTCAACATATCAGAGCACATACAGGATTACCTGGACCATTAAGTGAAGGTAATGATAAAGTTGATCAATGGACCAGGATGGAATGCATTTTTTGGAGCTCATTCCTGGATCAAGCCAGACAGTTTCACCAATTATTTCATGTAAATGCAAAAACTCTACAGCAGAAATTCCATTTGTCTAGAGCAAATGCTAGACAAGTAGTTTTGGACTGTCCTCAGTGTGTGATTCATCAACATCCTCCCAGTGTGGGAGTGAACCCTAGAGGGCTGTTGCCACTCAAAATCTGGCAAATGGACGTTACCCACATTTCAGAATTTGGAACCTTAAAATATATTCATGTATCTGTGGATACCTGCTCAGGTATCATACATGCTACACCTATGAGTAGAGAAAAGGCTCGCAATGTCATAGGACATTGCTTAGAAGCCTGGGCTGCATGGGAAAAACCACAACAGCTAAAAATGGACAATGGAACAGCCTATACAGCACAGTCCTTTATCTCCTTCTGTAATCAGATGGAGGTACAGCTTAATCATGGATTACCATACAATCCTCAAGGACAAAGAACTGTGGAGCGTGCTCATCGCACCTTGAAAGAATGCTTACAAAAACAAAAAGGGGGAATAGGCCAAGGCCGTACCCCCAAGGAGAGAATGTCTTTAGCCTTATTTACTTTAAATTTTTTCAATTTGGATGCTCAAGGCCGCTCAGCAGCGGACAGACATCAGGATTCCCATGGTTCACCTAAAAGCATGGTGAAGTGGAAGGATATTTTGACAGGCTCTTGGCGGGGGCCTGACCCCGTGCTAACATGGGCGAGAGGGTCTGTTTGTGTTTTTCCTCAGGATCAACAAGATCCAGTGTCGGTGCCTGAACGCCTTGTGAGGAAGATTCGTCATGAAGACCTTCCTAAGGATCCTGGTGATAGTAGCAGTGAGTATGTCAGGAGCGCAGAGCAGTTTGGGTTCAACAAGATTATTTTTCCTTTAGCCCCATGATTAGTAATATAGTGAATAAGTCTTGTACAGGAATGCTTGATATATCTACTAGGGATCCTCAACAGACTGCCACCAATCCTTTTGATTTGTGGCTTTTGTGTGGAGTAAATGGAAGTTGCATGGACTTGGGACCTGTCATTATGCTTGGGGGAGGAATTTATCAAAGAGGTAATTTTTCCCTAGGGTCTGCTACCAGATTGGATTTCTCTAGCGGTAGTGGCTCTGGTACTTGGAATTCTTTATTTCATTCTTACCGCAACAAGAACTTTTCAGCTTCGCCAGTATGTCTCTGGCCTCCTTTTCTGTGGATTATAAGTAATGGGAGTGCATCCTTAGGTGAAGAAAAGTTAGTATGCACTCTGAGTACATGTTTTTATGCCCTATGCTGAAATGCCACAGCCTTTCCTGTGGCTGTGGTGACTAGAATGCCTCGATATGTACCAGTTCCTGTAGAGGCTCCTAAATACCATGATGCTATTCAGGTTTAAAAGAGATTTTGGCATCACTGCAGCTATTGTTACTGCTATCACTGTTGCTGCTGTGGGAGCTACTGCCTCAGCTATTGCCTTGTCTAGTTCTATACAGACTGCCAATGCCCTGAATAACATCTCAGCCACTGTGGCACAGGCATTGGATACTCAGACCTCTATGAATTCTCATCTCAAAGGAGGTCTTATGATAGTTAATCAATGCATAGATTTAATACAAGAACAGATTGATTCTCTTGGGCAACTAGCACAATTGGGGTGTGAGTGGAAATTGCAAGGTTTGTGTGTTACTTCCGTGCAATATCAAAATTATACAAAAGCTGCTAATTTGTCTAGACAATTGTCAAAGTTCCTCTTACAGGATTGGTCGGCTGAATTTGAAAATTTGATGAGAGAGCTGAGAGCAACAATCGTCCACATCAACTCCACTCGGGTGGATCTGAGCCTGGCTACTGGCTTGACTTCCTGGATACAGACGGCTATGGATCATCTTAAGGAGTGGGCGGGCGTAGGCTCTTTGGCGATACTAATGATACTAGCCTCTCTGGTTTGCCTATGGTGCATCTACAAAATGAGAACCACACAAAAGCGTAATGCAGCCATAATTATACAAGCCCTTGTCGCCATTGAGGCGGGCCAGTCCCCTCAGGCATGGCTTGCTGCCGTGAAGTAAATCTTCACTAAGCATAGTCCCTGCCCACTGAGGTATTCGTTCCACGGATATTAGGGTCTGGCAAGTCAGTGACGGAGTTGACGGGTAAGTCTCGGCCACCTAAGACAGGGCAGTCCCGAGTGGGGAGGCTGACCCAGAGACGGGTAAGAGTTTGAGCACCGCCCTCCTACAGGCTCAGGCCCACCGTGAGATCCCCAGATAGAGGGATTACGAAGCCTTTCCAGGGACTTTTACCAATTTTAGAAAAAATAAAAAAGGAGGAACTGTAGAGAGCTGCGAAGTGCCGCACCCTAAAGATGGCGCTGGTCTCCGCCTTCCACCAGCCCGACGGTGAGCGCTCTCTATGATAATAAGTTCATATTTGGCATAGACCGCTGATCTGGCTTGCTTCCGCATATGTAGACCTCTAAGATAGCACCACTTGGCTTTACTTGACTGGCTGTTCATTTAGTATTTAGCCTGTGGGTTGGGTCTGCCCCTTTATTCGGAAGACTGTTTTCAAGGGACCTGAATAAACTGCTGGAGAAGAGTTTTGTGAGTTGCGTCATTCCTTGCTGGTCAAGGGGGGATGCGACACTAATCTATGTTTATAGCAGCCATATTTGTAATAGCTAGAAACTAGAAACAACCTAGATGTCCCTCAACCGAGGAATGGATAAAAAAACTGTGGTACACTCCAGAGGAGTGGGATGGAAGGGATAAGGAGTAGAGGGTGGGAGCGCAGGACTGAGAGGGGTGGAAAGATGGCACTGTGATGAAGATATAAACTGAAGCAATAAATAAATGTTAAAAAAAAACCTGTGGTACATCAACACAATGGAATACTACTGAGTCATCAGAAACAACGAAATCATGCAATTTGCAACCAAATGGATGGAACTAGAGAAGCTCACCCTGAGCGAGTTAACCCAGACTCAGAAGGATGTACATGGCATCTATTCACTTATAATTGGATTTTAGCCATATAGTACACGACAACTATACTACAGCCAATGCACCAAAGGGAACAGGAACATAGACTTTGTTACCTGTCAACGAGACACTTTGCCCTATTGGTGCTGCCTTGTAGGCCTCCAGTGTATGAGGAGGCTCTTGGCCCTCACATGACTGCTGAACTTGAGTGGGGGGGGTGGGGGGGCGGGGACTGATATGTAGCGACACTCCACTCTGGAGTAGTGGGATGGAAGGGATAGGCAGTAGAGGGTGGGAGGGCGGGACTAGGAGGGCTGGAAAGAGGGTACTGTGATGGACATATAACCTGAATTAATAAATAAACAGAAAAAAATAATACATGGTGTGGCAGAAACAACAACCACAACAAGAAAGAAATCATGAAACAAAGCAACCATGCTGTCCATCTCCAGTTCCTTATTTCTCCTATTTGCTCTTCTCAGTCTACTGAAACTCATATCACTTGACCCCTTCTTCATCATTTTCTTTTCCTTCACTCCAAGAACACTCTATTGTTCTGATTTTTTTAACCCCTCTCCAGCTCAATCTCCAATTCCACTAGTCACTTAAATATGTAAGTTCTTCTAGAGATCTGCCTTTAGTACCTTCCTACTCTATCCATTCCTTCACATCACTGCTTTTCTTTTATTAGTCTAGTTATAATGTAGTGGTGACATAGTATCTATCTGCATCTACCTGACCCATGGCTATCATCATTTCAGAATCACCTTTGCTATCATCTCGAAGCCCCTTCTGAGGAAAGAACCCTTTTATTGTTCATGTTCCCATAGCCACCTGTACTGAACAATACCTTCTTCAGTGCAGCCTTGTGTGAGGACAGTGGAAATGATTTCAGTATCCTCAAGAATCCTCATCAATGGACTTTTTAACTGTATCAAGACATGTCATACACAGATGAACAGTGAACTTGAAATTGATTCTCAGTGGGATTATGGGTTTGAAGAACAAATGTGATCAAGAAAACTGAGTTGTTCTAATTGAAATACCAGAAATGCCAAGGAAAGTAGTTAAAATGCAGACAGCTTGAGGGAAAAGAAAGTTATCAGAACAAATACAGTCCTGAAGGACCTTAACTAAAGAGTTCAGTGAAATGGACACTCCTTACAATGACCTCTGGCAAAGGCAGTCCAAATAGACTAGCACTCTGTTGTCTCTCTACTCAACTGAGTTTCCTGAGGACACCCAAGGGCCTTGCTTTCTTAAGCTTCCTTTGCTCTGGAACCCCTTACTAATGCTCTAGGCTGTCTGTAAAAGAGCCGCCAGGGTAATCTTTTTAAAAGACAAATCTCATCATGTTTCCTCTGCTTAAAAATGCAAACCCTGGAGCTGGAATATGGCTCAGTGGTAGGCTGTGCATTTTGTAGGTACATGTCTTGGGTTCAAGTTCTAACACCCCAAGATCAAAAAGAAAAATAAATTTGTGAATAAAATAAAGTTTCCATTTACTGATCTAGGATGACTAGAATGGTGTGTGGCCACTTGTAATCTCCATCAGGCATCTGACACCTTCCTTCCCACCTGTATCCAGCTATAGTGACTTTACAGTGTTTTCTGAGCCCACCAAGCTGGCTGCTGCACAATACCTTGAGACCTGCTAGCTTCTCCATTTGCAGGGACCCTTCTCATAGCATCATGGCCTTTTCTGTCCTTTCCTTTAAGGCTCTACTCAAGAATCACCACTGTAAGGACAGCATTTTCATCTGCCCCAGTAGCCTTTGCTCTACATTATTCTGAGTTACAATTTTCCCCATTCAGAATTTATCAATGTC
Source organism: Lophiomys imhausi (assembly GCA_907164525.1). NCBI lineage: Eukaryota > Metazoa > Chordata > Mammalia > Rodentia > Muridae > Lophiomys > Lophiomys imhausi. Next base: position 144,881 of record CAJQZJ010000585.1, read on the forward strand.
AGACTACGTGCAAATCTCTGTACATTTTTTATACTATATGTAAATGCACATGTGCACATATATTTTTTCTATAAAAGCAAGTTTTTTTGTTTGTTTCTTCTCTCATTTATCATAAATGTTTACAATATATATTAGACTTGACAGATCTAACCTTGGCTGAGGTGCTAACCTTGATATATCATGCCAGCATCATCTATTCAAAGACCTGCTGTCACCAGAACTTTATTGAGAGACATCTTAATTTAGCTTTTATAGGAATTAAGACAGAGAGAAAAAGAGTCCAAGATGAAATCAATGGTAAGCAATTTCCGCCTAAGTGGTGAAATACCTGGATAACTGACTCTACATTAAAAAAGATGGTTGCCAGGCACATATATGAGCACATCTGGTTTGTTTACTTAATTTATAAGCTTCCGAGACATTTCTATTCAGAGATGCGGCCTAAAGGGATTATGATAGATCAAGAGGATCTGTTTATCTTATATTTGTTTATCTATACTTGTTCCCAGAAATTCAAACAGGATTTGCTGAAGCTAAACTACTAGGGGAGCTGGTCTGCTTTAGTGTCTTCAGAAGGTCCCAAAGTCACAGAAAAGAGGCCTATGGGTAGAAAATGAACTTTATTTTTAAGAGTTCTGTGTATTTCATTCAACGACCTGAAGTATGAGAATATTCTATCAAATAGATCCAGTATGATAAAATGAAATAGGAAGGTGGAAGAGAACTAATTTTATTCAAGAAATATGTATGAGTCATCAAAACACAGAAAGAGATGAAGTCAAGAGCATATTGGGATTACTTTGGAAGAGATGGCAAAGCAGTGAAGACTGCCAGAGAACTAGTTGTTATGAATACTAATGTTTCTGGAAGAAAAAAAAAAGGTCATGACCTTGGAAAGGAGGCAGGGTCAGAAATATAACAAGGATAGACAACATCTTGGAATTTTAGGGACAGGCTTGATAAAAGGAGACATGAGTCATTCCTGATGCTACATGCTGCAGAGAATGTGAGAAGTGAGTCTGTAAAGCGTCTTGTGGCTTTAGCAAAGCACAAGTCACAGAAATGCTAACATCAAACTTTCAGGGAGTTGAATGTGACAGCGTTCAAACTAGAATAGAAAAAATGACTAAGTGAAGAACAAGAGTATTTAGGCAAAGTGTTGGAGAAACTCAGCTTTAAAGGGAAGGAAGAACAGGGAGGTGGCTGGATGTGGTATGCATTTAAAAGGCTTGAAGTCTAGGCTGAATTCTAGGAATTACTGCTTCTAGACTACTCGCTGATGCACCACCACAGTTGGTATTTGAATCAGATCTGAACTTCAAATTTGGTGTTCTTTTTTTGAAGGGGCAGCTAATGGTTTCTGAATGCAAGACTTACTGGAGTCCTTCAAGAATGTGAAGAATGTGATGAAAGTTATGACCTCTAATTACAGAAAGCCATACACAAGTATATCATCAAAAACAACTGGAATACACAACTCCAAAGGCTCACTACAGATCTGAAGTTAGGATTTCTTGTTCCAGGTTATAGCATGCCTAAGCCAATGAAAGTACCAGTTGAAGAGAGTTGCCCTGATTCCTGGGGGACGGCTTGGTGTGGTGGGAGTTAGCTCTCTTTAGTCCTCTTTAGCTAATTAGTATGCAGATCAGCTTGGCATCAGGCAGCACATAAAGGAGGAGGTTGGCATCCCTGTGGCTAAGAAACCACACAAGCCATAGATGACTTGATTGCCATGAGAAGCCACCAGACTGCTGGCTATCATGAGAGATCTTGTTGGCCCTCAAGACTGCCAAGGATCTGGAGTCAATGCTATATATAAACTAGAGTGCTCTCTTCTTCTTCTTGCCCTCTTGGACTGAGAAGACAAAGCACGCTGGAGAAGTGTACAGCAAGGTATGCCATTCATCTGCATTTAGGCTGCAATAGCCTGAGACATATCCTGCAAGCCAGCCTAAGAAGGCTGGCAGAAGAGGCATGGCATAGAACCTGCTGAGAGAGAGTTCTTTAAAAAACTGGACATAGCAAAGAGGGCAGAGTTCAGAGGCCCCGCAGAGGAACTTTAGGCCATGAAACATACATGGGCTGAGGAGACTACAGAAATGAGACGACCTCAAGTCAGCAGTTAAAACAGACTGACCGTATAAACTGGACACAATCTAGTCATACAACCTGGCAAAGTTGGACCAATGGACACTAAGCTTGAAAGGGACTGGCTGCTGGAACTGCTATATCCAGATTGCTAAAATCAAATTACTCTGCACGGACCTGCACTAAGAATGTTAATATCCTTTTAAGAAAATTAAAATAGGGTTGGTTAGGTGTTCTTAGTTATTGTCTATAGGTATTAGGATTTAGGTATTAGGTTAGAGGATATAGGTGTTTTATAGGTGTTTGTTAAGTATTAATAAATATAAGTGTCTTAAATAAAAATTTTCTGTTACAGCTTGGTAATACACCCTGGGACCACATTGTTGAGATTCTAGTGCAACCTGTATTGCATTTATTAGTATAGGAAAGCTATTTTTTGTAGTACAGAAAGCCTAGTTTTACTATTTATATTTCATTTTGTCCATTCTATCACAAATACACATTCTGCTGCCTATCTATCATCTATCTATCTATCTATCTATCTATCTATCTATCTATTATCTATCTGTGTATCTAATCAACCATCTATCAACTATCTATCATCTACCTTTCTTTCTTTAAAGCATGTTATGGGGCTATGAGGCCTCCCCATGATTCTGTGAATAAGAGTTATATAAAATATATATCCAGAGATGTTTTCTTTTTTCATTCTGTTCCCATTCCAATTTTTTATCATCCCCTTCCCATTCACCCTCTGAATAACTAATCTTGTGAGTTTTATAACTTAATTTTCCTACAGTTCTGTTGCACAAATGAGTAGGCACACATCAATTTTCTTGTACTCCTTTGAACTCAATCTTGCTACATCTCAGAAAAGGCCACTGCATATTAGTTATTCTTATTTTTCACATATGAAGTAGGAAATTTTATGACTTGTACAAGACTACAAATCTACAGAGGAATAAAGCTGGGGTGTACGCCCAGGAAATTATGACTTCAAAATCCAGCATGGTCATCTCCATCAGGGTTGCTCAGCCACACAATCTGTGTGTGGGAGTAGTTTCTCTGATTTTTCTTAGATCGTTCTAAAACAAACTTAACAAATGTATTTTCAAAACCATCTGGATGATCATATTAAGTACTGCCAAGCACTTGCATTGTTCATAAGCTCTGAAAAACATTCACCTTCTGAAAATGAATGTCACTCACACACAGACACAGAAAAGCCACAGGTGGAAGAGTTGGAGGAGTTACCTGGCTGTGGCCTTGGTTTGTAGTTCAGGAAAGGCAGGATGGCCCTGTACCATATGGTCTATCTAAAAAACACAAAAGAGGCAGGTCAATTTTACAATGTCTTTATTTTTAAGGCAGGCGCACGCACGCGCACACATACACACACACACACACCTGCTTTGATCGACTCTTTGTAGAAATCTAAGGACAAAAACAATGACATTAATATCAATTCTTTCAGAAATGTAGCTCTTTTTCGTGCAAGGCCCTTGGATTTATTATACAATTTTAGAAAGAAGAGTAGCAGTAGATACTCCTCTTAATATTGACCTGGTAGCAGTAGGTGACACTGGCCCTAGGAAAAACACTGAGAAAGGATAGGTCAGTTAAGTGGGAAAGGAGTCTTGGTTGTTGAGAGGACTGTCTCTGGATCACTTCATTTCTCCCTGCCACTTCTAAGCAGCTGAGAGCCTACAGTGCCTTACTAATTCAGTCTTTGAGACAGAGCAAGAGTGAGAGTATGATGACCAAGTTCCAGCTAAGCACAGCTGAGGGGCCCCAGACCTGCCAAGAGACCCCACCCCTGCATCAAACTGAAAAGTTGTCACCAGGGGAAAGCCGAACGAACCCTCTGCTAAGGCCGGAATGTCTGAATTGCACAGATCTTATCTGGAATACTGTGTCTAGGATTTAGTTCCAAATCCCCCTGGGGGCTCTAAATACAACATGTAATATGCCTGGGAACATCAATGCTTCTCACCACTTTTCTCTGCCTGATAACTAATCTGTATGTTTCTGAATGTTTATTTCAATCTCCTGGAGCCCAAAACAACCATTTGGAAGGAATTAATTTCATTTAGTCTTAAACAGAATATTTTGGCCCATGGAAATTGGTTAAGGATTTTTCTTTAGAACTAGGGATATGAACAAAGGAAGCAAAACAGAGGCCACATTCTGGTTCAGCTCCTCGCCATCTTTATGATTTTACAAGAATGACTAGGCAGCTTTGAACCCCAATAGTCTCCTTTATCATCAGCTTTGTTTTAAACAGGATTCCCAGGAAATATCATTATGAAGGAAGTGTGTCTTCTAGAATGACAACACCAACATCAATATCACCTAACATTTATCAACTCATTTACTTCCATCAATACCAACCTAAGAATTATACACACATTATTTCATCTACTGCTTAGAAAACTCCAAGGACGATGTTGGTCTCTGTAAAGTAAATTAGAAACCTGGGGCTCAATGACTGAAATTAGGCAAATAACTTGTCTCTGGTCACAGGGTCACACCTAGGTCTCAAACTGTGGTCTCTAACATCTAAAGTTCTCATTAATAACTGCTGTGTTGTATGATCTAATACATTTCTAGGTTGAATATAAGTTGGTGAATCCCATTGGGAGTAATTTTGTGGAAATGTTTCAAAATAATAACAAAGCCACTGGTCATTTCAATGAAAATATCATGTAGTTTTGCAGTATGTACTTCCCCTAGGTCCAACCATGGGTCACTGTAGTAAGGCATATCCTAGAGCCGCAGAAAAAAAAAATCCTGATTCCCTGAGAGAACTGGGTGAAATTATTAGTATCTTAACAGATAAGGCCAGTCTCTATCTCATGCTAGGGGGTTGGAGGAAGAAAGAAGAATCCACAAAGTAGCTAAGACCACTACAAAGCGGGGAAAGACAGTGGGGCCTCGAAAGCATCTGACTGAAGAACATATTTGGAAGCAAAATAGAAAAAAGAGTTAGCCCATTCATCAATTGACGGAGCACCTATTTCAATAGCCCAGCAGAATAAGCTCACAGGGTCAACTTCACAACTTGTGTCTTACTCTCTATGCGTTTAGCACACATAAATAAGGATATGCTTTCCCACTGGAAGTTATTTCTCAATGAATTAACCAGACTTCAAGAGTGACTATATTTGCCAAGCAGTTGCCTCAAAAGCACACTGGCAGTCTATCTCTGGTTCTTATTTCTGCTGGCATCTCCTTGGGTCTCTGCTCTAAAAGAACTAGCAGAAGGGGAGGAAGCTGAGGGTAGAGTAGGGGGACTCAGGTCTTCCAGTTGGTTTCCAAGTGTCATTCAAGAGCGGAAAGTCATCTTGCAATAGATACTCAGATTTTAGTTCCTTCCTTATCTATTTAGAATCTGGGAAAGTGGCAGTGTGATACAGTGTAATACAGAGATCATAGCAGGCCAGCACATGGTAGTATCTGGCTTATAGACAGACTCTGTTTGGTATATATTTAGCTTTGAAAAAACATGGAGCAATATTCTTAACTGGAAGCATTCCCTTAATATTTGTATTTTGGCTTGGAGAATGGCATGTGAAACACTAGATCCCCACCCACCCCCTTTCTTCCACCTAGTGAGAGTCAGCAAATTCACAGGAATAACAACTCTCCACAAAGGCCTGCACACTTTGCTCCCTCCAATCCCACGAGCAGACACCAGATCCTGTCAATTCACATCATCATGCAACTCATGACTTATTCATTCTGAAGACACCTTCCCTTCCCTGTGTCCATCTCTGCAAAAGGATGAATAAAGAACTGTGGTACAGCTACACAATGGAATACTACCCAGCTATCAGAAACAACGAAATCATCCAATTTGCAGCCAAATGGATGGAACTAGAGAAGCTCATCCTGAGTGAGCTAACACAGACCCAGAAATATGCATATGGCATCTATTCACTTATAGTTGGATTTTAGCCACATAGTACAGGATAACTATACTACAACGAATGCACCAAAGGAACATGAACACAGACCTTTTTTTTTTCTCCTGTCAGTGAGACACTTTGCCCTAGTGGTGCTGCCTTGTAGGCCCCCTGTGTATGAGGAACCTCTTAGCCCTCATATGATTGCTGAACTGGGGCGGGGGACTGTTATGTAGGGACACTCCACTCCAGAGGAGTAGGATGGAAGGGATAGGGGGTAGAGGGTGGGAGGGCGGGACTGGGAGGTGTGGAAAGAGGACACTATGATGGAGATGTAACCTGAAGTAATAAATTAAAAAAAAAAAAAGAGCTGGATCTGAGAGTAGAGTGAGGGCAAAAGAAATGGGTGTTGTATCAGAACTATCCCTGTGCCTCTAGGATATGTTTACTTATTGACACTGTCTTTCTAGCCTATGAGGCATTTGAGTTTTGACATTTGATGTGGCAGAGAGAAAGTAGAAAGGAAAGGAATTCTCAGACTTTAGTTTCAGACTGTCTTAAAGCCTAACCCTGAATGAAATAATCTCTGTGTCTGATTCTCTCTGGAAAACATTTATCATGGTAATATGACAAATGGCCAAACATGTACAGTTACAGAAATAAGGCATTACTTCAGACATAAGCAGTGTTGACAAAGAGTTCATAAGCAAGGACAACATTCCTTGGAAAATGGAAACCTGGCATCTTTTGGTCAAGATAAAACTATCTTATTTCATGATGGGTTTCATGCCTATTAAACCCAGTTCTTAGTACTTACTTCTGTGACATTTTCTTGCAGGGAAAGTAAAGACATCATTAGACTCAGAGAATGCTTTAACAGTTTTACAATTGTTTTCTTATAATTTGTATTATTAATGTACATCCGAAGTTTATAGACACTTTGTGTACTGAAGAACGAGCCTAGGCCTTGTCCTTGCACTCAGCTACCTACCAAGTCTTTTTTTCCCCTTGCAATAGAGTATCATTATGCAGTCCACACTGGACTTAATCTCATGATCTTCTTGCTGTAGCTTCTCAAGGGCTATGATTACAGATATGCATGACCATGCCAGCAATTTCATTTCAAATTTATTTTAGCTCTTTACTTATCTTGTCTTCTTACCCAGAAGGTGGAAAAGCAAAACAAACAAAAAACCAAAACCAAAACAAAACAAACAAACAACTTTGCCTTTACCCTCACCTAAAATCCAAACTTCTCATGAAAATGTGATTACAGGTGGCTGATGAGTGAGGGAAAATCAATTTTCTCCAGGGATGGGTGAGCCAGTTATAATTGGTGAGTCCTAAATACATGCACACACAAGCAACACTAATTGGGTTGAATAGAGTGTGTTTGTGTGTGTGTGTGAATAATACTTATAGAAGAATAAATCATTAATTCACATAGGAGGCAAGCATGGGAAGAGATGGGGATGGATGGAGAATGGAAAGGGGGAAATGATGCAAATACTTCATGCATGAAATGAGAGAGAGAGAGGAGAAAAATGAAAGAGAACATGCTGCTGTAAGGAACTGTGGATTCAAAATTATAGTCCCCTAGAAGGTGTAAGCTTCACTGAAAGATAATGCTAACTATGTTTTGTTTTTCACAACTATAATATTAGATTTACATAGAAAAGTTTTCATTAATAAGTGCATAAATTCTTATTTAATTCACAAATAGTTCCTTCGCCAGCAAGCTGGAGCTTTATGTATTTTTAGTTGTTAATTAGTTATTTATTTGTGAAACTAACATCTGATATATGGTTATTTTGTGCTGTTTATCATTTAAAAGCAGGATACAAACCGGGCGTGGTGGCACATTCCTTTAATCCCAGCACTTGGGAGGCAGAGGCAGGCGGATCTTTGTGAGTTCGAGGCCAGCCTGGTCTATAAAATGAGTCCAGGACAGCCAGGGCTATTACACAGAGAAACCCTGTCTTGAAAAACCAAAAAAAAAAAAAAAAAAAAAAAAGCAGGATACAAAGATAAATAAAAGTAATTTTTCTTACAACGGGAGTCATTATGTCAAAATTCAAATGTAGTCTAGAGTGCTAGTAGTTTTCACAGATTCTACTAATGTTAACTGGGCATTCCAGGCACAGTGAATAAGCACAGGAGTTCAGTTCAACCAAGACAGATGGAATTTCGTTTCTCGGTGAAATTATCTCTAAAGAGAGATATAGTCAATATTGTAGGCTCTCTCTCTCTGAGGAAAACTGTTGGCCATGCTGGCCAAGGACTCAGGTAGGCAATCTTCACTCTCCTTCCCATGTTCCAATTCCAATTCTACAATCTTATCTCCAGCTTTGTAGCAGATCACCTGCGGTGGCCTCTGCTTTCTCTCTGTACCCACAGCCAGGGTTCTACAAACATGTTTTCCAATAGTCTCTTCCCTTCCTGGTAGGGGGCTGTTCTTCCCTCTCTTCCTCCATTCCCTGGAAACTCCACAGATACTCCATCAGATCCAGCCGTCTTGCCTTTTGTACACCCTCTCGGTAACTACCCTCCTCATCCCATCCCTATTCCTTTCTGTCAGTTCCCAATACCTAGAAACATCTACCTGGGACCCCAAATAGCCACATCTGGCAGGAACTCCAAAGCACTCCCTACTAGGCAATCCATATCCAGCACACTCTGCAAGACCCAGAGAGACCAAATGAAACCAAGGAATGAAAAACATATACAACTAGACATCAACAACTTGAACTACAGTCATCCCAAACTCAAATGGCTGGGTACCAGCATAAAAATGCAGTCATATCCAGGACAAAATATCTCCACTAAAGCCCAGCAACCCTAATACGTAGGTTCTGAGAAGTACAATATACCTGAAGGATAAGACAATGACTTCAAAATAGCTATTGTGAATATGTTCAAGGACCTTAAAGAGGACATAAATGAATCCATTAATGAAATCTATGGAAACACAAAGAGTGAGACCAAATGAAGAAAAGACTTCAAGACATAAAGGTGGAAATGGAATCAGTAAAGAAATTCCAAACTGAGGTAAAACTGGAAATGATAATGTAAAATCCAAGAGGCACACCTTAACATCATGGAGAGATATAGGAAAAGATATTACAAGCAAAGCAAATGAACCTAAGAAACAAACTGGTGTAGCCATTTTAATATCTGAGAAAATAAACTTCTAACCAAAACTAATCAGAAAAGATAGGAAAGGACCCTCCATATTATCAAAGGAAACATTCACTAAGAGGATATTGCAATTCTAAACAACTTATGTACCAAATACCCAAGTTCATAAAAGAAACACTAGTACATATTCAATCACACATTGACCGTCATATAGTGATACTGGGTAAATTCAACATGTCATCCAGACAAAACTAAACAGAAACATGCTAGAGCTAAATGATGTCATAGACCAAATTGACCTAACATATATTTATAGAGCATTTCACCCAAACACACAATAATATACTTTCTTCTCAGCAGTTCAAGGAACTTTCTCCAAAGTTGACCATATATGTGGACACAAAGAAAGTCTCAACAGATACAAGAAAATTGAAATTACACCCTGCATCCTATCTGGCCACTACAGATTAAAACTAAATATCAATAACAACACAAACAACAGAGAGCTTACAAACTTATGGAAATGGAACAACTCACTTCTGAATAACAAATGTGTCAGGACATAAAATAAGAAAGAAATGAAAAAACATTCTAGAACTAAATGAAAATGATACCCAAACTTATGGGACACAATGAAGAGGGAAGTTATAGCACTAAGTGCCCATATAAAAAATTGGAGAGATCTCATATTAGTAACCTAATGACACACTTGAAAGCTCTAGAACAAAAAGAAAATATAACTACCAAAAGGAGTAGTTGCCAAAAAATAATTAAGCTCAGGATTAATATCAATAAAATAGAAATTTTATTTTCTAATAAAAAACAACAAAAATACAAAGAATAAATAAAAAACAGAATTGGTTCTTTGAGAAAATCAATACGATTTGACAAACAAGTAGCTAACTAAACTAAAAGGCAGATGAAGAAGATCCAAAATTTAAAACATTAGAGACAAAAAAAGAAAGAAATGACGATAGACACCCAGGAAATCTAGAGAATCATAAGGACATACTTTAAAAACTTGTACTCCAACCAACTGGAAATCTAAAAGAAATGGGGGTGTAGGGAAGGAGAAGTTGGTAACCCAGATATATATAATTGGAGTCACAACAGAAGGAAACACATGGAACAGAAAAGGTAAATGCAGAAGTTATTGCAAATGCAGTGAAAAACATCAACTTGCTATTTCAAGTATGAATCTAAAGAACATCACATTTCTGTACATCAAAATAAAAACCAAAGGCAAGAAAATCTTGAAAGAAGACAGAGAAAGATGTTATATCACCAAAGGGGAAGAGTAGTAGGCACCATGGCAACTTAAAAAAAAACAATGACCTCAGAATATAAAACATTTACCTCTTTGTATGTTGAAAGGAGGAAAAAATGAATCAGTTAACCACAATTTCTATATTGGGCAGAAATACCCTGAATGTAAAGAATATATCTGGAGGGGGGAGTAGGGAGAGGATTGTGATTGAGATGTAACTTGAAGAAATAAAAAAAGAATATATACCAAAATTAAAGAGTTTTTTTTTTTGTCAGTTGATATGCACTATAAGACATGCCAAAGGAAGTCACTCAATTTAAAAAGAAAAGTTACCAGATAGACACTTAAACTATGCAAAAGAAATAAAAACGTATTACATAGGTAAAACAAAAACTATGCTTTCAGTTACAGAATTTCCTTAAAATATGTACGGCTATGGTGGAATGAACTTGTTCCCACCCAAAACCCAAATACCGAAACTTGAATCTCTAATGTGTTTGAGATCATTATTGAGGTAATCAAGGTTAAACAAAGTTATAACAATGAAGTTTTACCAACACAACTGTAGTCTGTATAAGAAGAGGCAGAGATATAGCAGGTGTCCAGTCATAAATTTAGTGTCTTTACCAAAACCAAAGTATGTCATACTTTCATCATAGACTTCTAGCCTGAAGAACAGAACAAAAGCGACTTCTGTGATTTCTGCCCCCAGGATATGGTACATTGCTATAGCAATCTGAACACAATTTAAGGCAAACGATGCAACGACGCAACGACTACTGTACTGTGGGTCCATGATAGGCAGACACCATACGCAAGACAACGAGGGCATAAGAAGTTGGAAGGGTGGTGAACATAGCTCTAGCAAGGACAGTTTCTTAAAATGCTTTATATAAAGTAGCATGAAGTGTGCCCAAAACAGAAAAATTTAGGATATTTCTTATAATCATTAAAGCAACCCTTTAAAAAATGCAAAAAGATGCCTACAAACACCATAAATCAATAGAAAACTTGAAATGAAATTATAAAAATTCAACAAATAAACAATCCAAGATGGCAGGAATAAGAGACAGCAAAGCCAAAAACCAAAAGTGGCACTGGAAACAAGACTAAAATAGAAAAGCTAAATCCATTCGGACCAGTCTTTCCAATATCATATAGAATCTAAACACTCTACATGAAAGTCAGGAATTATTAGACAGAGCAGAAAAGCAAACCATATCTTTCTGCTGTGTAAAAAGTATGCAAGTTCTGGGCTTGGAGACAGTTCTGAGAAGAGGTAAGAGAAAGACCCATGACTAGTGAGAGATTTAGGAGGTTAGATAGAGGTAGAGAGGAAATATTAGAGTAATTAACTAATTAATTAATTGGTTTAAAAATTATAAATGATAGTAGCTCCTTAGTGACAAAACTTAAAAAGTTTCAACTGGAAGGGTAGCAGCTACTGCAGTCAAACAGGCAGTGAGTCCTGAACTCTTCTGCCCACCTCCCTGAAACCTAATCTATTTTCTTTGTTTTTAATGTTTATTTATTACTTCAGGTTACATCTCCATCACAGGACCTCTTTCCACCCCTCCCAGTCCCTCCCTCCCACCCTCTATCCCCTCTCCCTTCCATCCCACTCCTCCAGAGTGGAGTGTCCCTACATATCAGTCCCCTGCCCCAGTTCAGCAGTTATATGAGGGCCAAGAGCCTCCCCATACACTGGGGGCCTACAAGGCAGCATCACTAGGGCAAAGTGTCTCATTGACAGGAAACAAAGTCTATGTTCCTGTTCCCTTTGGTGCATTGGTTGTAGTGTAGTTATCCTGTACTATATGGCTAAAATCCCACTTTAAGTGAATAGATGCCATGTGCATCCTTCTGAGTCTGGGTTAGCTCACTCAGGATGAGCTTCTCTAGTTCCATCCATTTGGCTGCAAATTACATGATTTCGTTGTTTCTAATGACTGAATAGAATTCCATTGTGTAGATGTACCACAGTTTTTTATCCATTCCTCAGTTGAGGGACATCTGGGTTATTTCCAGTTTCTAGCTATTACAAAGAAGGCTGCTATGAACATAGATAAGGAAATGTCCTTGTGGTTTGGTGAGGAATCATTTGGATGTATACCCAAAAGTGGTATGGCTGGGTCTTGAGGTAGAGCTATTCCAAATTTTCTAAGATATCACCAGACTGATTTCCATAGTGGTTGTACAAGCTTGCACTCCCACCAGCAATGGAGGGGTGTTCCCCTTTCTCCACCACCTCGCCAGCATGTGCTGTAATTTGAGTTTTTTTTTAAATACTTTATTTTTTTTTCTTCAAGTTACATCTCAGTCACAAACCCCTCCCTATTCCCCCTTCCTATCCTGCCCTTCGACCCTCTTCCCCCAGAAGTTTCCCCTTTCAGTCCAACAGATGGTTCCTTCTCTTATAACAGTAAATACTATACAAAACAACAGATATAAATATGCCACATTTATGAGAGTTAAATGGCCCAGTATACCTTCCCAATGTCCAGTTTATACATATTTGGCCCCTGACTTTAACATTCTACTATCTAACCATCTCCATGAGTTTAAAGGTCTATATCTGACTCAACATTCATACTAACTTGCAACACACTTTTAAGAGTATCTTCTTAGATCTATAACACCCTCTTGATTCCTAAACAACTCAAAATTTAACTATGAGACTCTAGCTGTCTATTCTTCAACCACCTCAGAGACCTGAGAGGGATAAATATATTTGCTTATATAAGAAGTGCAGGGCCTGCAGCTTCCAAAACTAAGAAAGAACATACCAATGACTGCCTGGACAGTTCCCATTTTCTCTCCATACATTCCTGCATCAGTCTTCAGCCTTTGGGTCCTGTTTCTCTGACAGACATTTGTTGTAGAGCAGGGATTATGAAGGACTTACCTACCCTGTCTTGGCAGAGTTAGGCTGTCGACTTCCATGCTACCAAGTTTTGTCCTTTTTGGACAGCAGTCTGTCTGCAGTTGGTGCAAGGGGTTTTTTCATGCCAAGAGAAAGGCTTGCCACTAATTCAACCATCTTACAGTGGAGGTTCTTCGATGCTTATCTTCTACTTGGAGTAGAATAGGGGGTGCTGTCAGGTGCTGATATGTCTCGATATCAAAAAAAATCTTGATTTAAGATAACATCTTTGAATGCCATATTCTGCATATCTCTTGGGGTTTTTGAAGATGCCCTACCCATCTCTTGTATTTAGATAAGCAAATGTTGCTTGTCTCTTAGCAACTTGATTACTGGGTAGTTTAGAGAATATCTGTGATAGACTGCCATAGTAGCTAACAAAGTGACATGTTTGCATGACTAGGAGTTTGTTTTAACTATCCTAGACTGTTTTAGATGGTTGGTATCAAGAGGTCAGAGCTTCACATTTTATTTTTAAGTATCTCTAGGTATGATACCATTAGGAAGCGTTACCTTTAAATTTGTATCAATATACAAATATCTATTCAATTGTGGTTAAATATACTCTTAATTATGTATCAATATACCAAGATCAATGCCTATGTAGCCCAATATAATCTTAATATTACGTCCATATGCAAGGGTCAATACCATTGTGGCCAACTATAATCTTAATTTTGTATCAATATACAAAGATCAATACCGATGTAATCCAATACAATCATATTTTTGCACAATAAACAATGGTCAATACCACTTTAGCCAAATAAACTACTAATTTTGTATCAATATACAAAGGTATAAGGGCATATTCAAAGCATTTGACAAAATCCAACACCCCTTCATGCTAAAAGTTCTGGAGAGAACGGGCATACAAGGACCATACCTAGAAATAATAAAGGCAATATATAGCAAGCCAGTAGCCAACATCAAATTAAATGGAGAGAAGTTTGAAGCATTTCCTCTAAACTCAGGGACAAGACATAGATGTCCACTTTCACCATATCTCTTCAATATAGTACTTGAAGTCCTTGCTAGAGCAATAAGACAACTAAAGGAGATCAAAGGGATAAAAATTGGAAATGAAGAAGTCAAATTATCCCTATTCGCAGATGATATGTTAGTATACATAAGCGACCCCAAAAACTCCACCAAAGAACTCTTACAGCTGATAAACAACTTCAGCAAGGTGCTGGACACAAAATTAACTCAAAAAAATCAGAAGCCCTTCTTTATACAACAAACAAATATACCGAGAAAGAAATAAGGGAAACAACCCCCTTCACAATAGCCACAAACAACATAAAATACCTGGGGGTAACTCTAACCAAGCATGCAAAGGACCTATATAACAAGAACTTCAAGCCCCTGAAGAAAGAAATGGAAGAGGCCTTTAGAAGATGGAAAGATCTCCCATGCTCATGGATAGGTAAGATCAACATAATAAAACTGGCTATCTACCAAAAGCAATATATAGATTTAATGCAATTCCTATCAAAATACCAACACAATTCTTTATAGACCTGGAAAAAGCTATTCTCAACTTCATATGGAACAACAAAAAGCCCAGAATAGCTAAATCAATCCTGTACAATGAAAAAACATCTGGAGGTATCACCATCCCAGATTTCAAGCTGTACTACAGAGCAACAGTAATAAAAACAGCATGGTACTGGTATAGAAACAGACCAGTGGATCAATGGAATCAAATTGAAGACCCAAACATGGATCCACACACCTATGGCCAACTAATCTTTGACAAAGAAGCCAAAACGGCACAATGGAAGAAGGACAGCATCTTCAATAAATATACTCTTAATTATGTATCAATATACAAAGATCAATGCCTATGTAGCCCAATACAATCTTAATATTACGTCCATATACAAGGGTCAATACCATTGTGGCCAACTATAATCTTAATTTAATCTTAGCCATTCTGACAGGTGTGAGATGGAATCTCAGAGTCATCTTGAGTTGCATTTCTCTGGTGATTAAGGATGCTAAGCATTTCTTCAAGTGTCTCCCAGCCATTAGGGATTCCTCCTTTGTGAGTTCTCTGTTTAGCTCTGTTCCCCATTTTTTGATTAGATTATTTGGTTTCTTGGAATTTAATTTCTTGTGTTCTTTGTAAATTTTGAATATTAGTCCTCTGTCAGATGTGGGGTTGGCTATTTTCTTCAACAATAGCAATGGTGTTCTAAAACTTTGACCTGTCTTTTTAGGGCATATTTTACATCTAATTCACCAAGCATTTCTGTTGGGTACTGTGGGAATATATCCCAAATTTGCCAAGTGCTCACTGCCAGCAATGTCATCTCAGCTGATGTCCTCCAGTAGCTCATCTCTGGCCAGCGTGTCCATCCCCTGACCCCATCATCAATGCACAACAGGTCAGGGTCAGAATGACCCTTAAAAGTCTCAATCACAGCATTTCATGACCTGCTCCTTCTCCAGTGGCTCTCTATTTTACTTTGTATAATAGTGAAAATATTTACAGTGACCAAAGATATGCCTTCCTAATTCTCCATCAGTGTGGCTCCCCTACTCTTTCTATAATAACCTATGCAAACAACACTCTCAGGCTCCATGCACAGATGGCTCCCTTGGCTTGATGTATTCTTTTTCCTGTCTCCAAATACCTAACTTCCTTTCTTTGTTCAAATTTTGACTTCCTTATTTAAACTTGTATACTCTGGGCTGGTGTCATAGCTCAGCATGTGAAGATACTTGCTGACAAGTTTGACAACCTGAATTAAATCCCTGAAACCCACATGGTGGAAGGAGTGAACCTCCAAAATTTTCCCTTTGACTTCAATACAAGCACTCTGGCACACATGCCCCACCCCCATATGCATGTGCACATCTGATCACACATATGCTTAGCCACACACACAAATATAATGAAAGTAAAATAAAATAAAATTGAACACTGCTCCTCTGAACTCACAAGCACAACTTCTAATAATCTAAATGTAATATATACATTTTATAACATGAAATGTGTTTGTTTTTATTATCTATCTCCTTCTTTTAGAAGTATGCGTGAGAAAGGTAGAGTTTGGGCAGAGATGGCTGTTTGAGTCATTGTTATTTTCTCATTCAGAACAGTACCTTAAATATAGAAGCATGCCAAAAACTCATTCTAAAGAGTTTAGATTCAATTCACATGCAGTGCAAGGGTTTGACCTGTGCTGTAAACACCAGCTTAGCTGTGGTGGGAAAGAGGGATCAGAGAGGAAACACGACTGTAGAGAAGCCAATTAGGTGGCTGGAGGGAAGAGGGAGCCATTGTTTGTGCAGAGTTGGTGTATATGTGCATGAAGTTATCCCACTGCATGATGGCAAAGTGTTGGAGACATGCCTACATTTATCATAGATTTAATCAACACTGATGCATGTATGCATATCTCATAGTCCTGAAAATCCTGCCAATTGTATTTGCTTCAAGATACTTGGCTAGGATGGCAGCACAACTGACCATAAGTGTTTTTTAAGGAAGTCTAAAAGAGAAGGCGATATTCAGAAATGTAGCTCCTCAAGAGTGAGCGCCAGTTGTGGCAAAATCTGGCAGCAAACTGGCTCTGATTTGTGACTTTCCACTTAAATGTAACTGTAGGAATTTGATCAAGTTCCCTCACCCTTATTTACTAGTAAAACTAAAATAACATGTAATGTATACATGTACTGTGGAGACCAGAGAAAATGCCAGATTTTAATTTGGCATATTATAGGTCCTTAGTAAGGCTCAGGCCCTATCTTTTCAGGAGGCTGCAGTATACTACAAATGATTTAATGTGCTATCATAAATTATAGTCATTAGGTCTGTGTCCAGCTTTCTTATTTGATGATAGACTACTGGAGTGACCTCATATTTAACTAGCCCAGTGTGACAGGGCCTTGTAATTGTTGCACATGAGTGGCTGAATGACCCTCATCTTGAGTCCAACTGTCTCAGAAAGCCAAGGCTACTTCAGGGTGGCGCAGCAACTGGTCTCTGCCTCACTAATAAAAATCAACTCCAATTATGACTGAGAAGAGCAGTTGGAGGGTAAATAGGCAGCCCAACTGACTGCTTAAAGTGATATGTTGTGAAAAAAGTCTACGCAAAGAACAAGTTTCTATGCAGAAGTTTCTATGATATTCTGGCGAATCAGCAAGCTCAGAGCAATGTTTGCTGGGAACTTAGTGATTCAACTAAAGTCAATCATTCCTGGAAAAGGAATATGTGCCTTTCAAATACGAAGTTAAATGTGTGAAATTAGTAGATAAAGAGTCTAATTATTTATTAATTAATTTTGCTCACTGATAATTTCCTGTATGTATATAATGCATTCTGGTTACTCTGTGCAGACCCTGTGCAGACAACCATATCTGTTTAGAGTTCATGATTGCCACTGTACATAGCCCAGAAAGAAGCCTTTGACATCCCTTCTTCCCTATCTTCTGACGTAACATTTCTCCCCCTTGCTCTTTCTCAGTACTCACTGTGCCCAAAATAGGATCCTAAAACATTTCATTTGGGGTAGAGGATGCAACTCTCACTTATTCTTAGCACCTTGTGTTGCCATGGGTCTCTGTATCCACTACAGTAATGTGGGTTTAATTCTTAGTGAAGTGAAACTGCAAGGGTCCCAGAGCTAGAAAAGACCCAATGCTTTTAACCACTGAACAGTCAGTCTCTCCAGCCCCATGGACTATGATGCCTTTAAGTTCCACTGTTTTTTGTTTTTTAATTATGATATTAACTTGAGATCTTGGGAACAAGAAAGGAAAGATTATGTTTTAACAATAATATCTTTACTTATCAAGTTGAAAAGAAATTTAATTCTGCTAGTTTTTATTGTCAGCTTGCTACAATCTAATATCATCTAGAAAGTTGCCTTGGTCAGATTCACCAGTGGCCGTTTCTGTGAGAAATTGTCTTGACTGAAAACTGATGTGGGAGGGTCTAACTCACTGTAGGCATCAGGCTCCTTATGCAGGTGGAGTTGAGCTGTCTAAGAAAGCTACAAAAGATGTCAGAATAAGACAGAGGGTGTAAGCCAATGAGCAGTACTCCCCTATTGTCTCTGCTTCCTTTCTTGACCTTGGGTTCCTGCCTTGAACTCCTGATCTGACTTCCCTTAGCCACAGACTATTTCTTGAAAGTGTAAGTTGAAATGAATAATTGGTTTTGATCAGTGTTTAAACATAGCAACAGAAATCAAACCGGAAAGTATGTTTATAGGGCCTTGAGATGTGGTCCCTGCTCTGCTCTCTAGCTTTTATCGTAAGCCTTTCTAAAAGAACAATTTATACCACACAGAAATTTGAGACTAACTGTGCTCATCCTCAAATATACTTTTCACTTTCACATCTTCTCATGTAACTCCCTCCCTGGCTCCCCATTTATCTCCTTTGGCTCAATACAAATGACTTCTCCGTACAAAGAATTTCCCAGCCTAGCATAAAATCTGTTAATACTACTCATTCCACTTTTATGGAAATTCTGTCTTCCCTCTTAAACAATTCCAACAACTCAACACATTTCATTTGAAAACCTGCTATGGATGGAGAACCAGGCTGGATATAAAAAGAATCAATGTACGACTCTTGCTTTAAGAAACTGAGAGTGTTCTAAAACAGGAGATTAGAAAGCTAATTAGAATAATTATCACCACTGCTGGAATACTCCCCATCTTGCTCTCATACATACTTATAGGCACATACAGACACATCTACTTGAGCAAATTCTGGATGACTTTCATCTTAATTGACATGTAACATCCCCAGAGAGGTTTTCCTTGAACTTAGACTAAATTACCTAAAGGTACATCTTAAACAACAAGTAAGTCATCAAGATAGCAAGTCATTCTAAAAGGGAATGGGGGAGAATCAAGCATAAAGGTTTAGAGAAATGGAATTATATAAGCTACTGGAAACTTATGTTTAGGAAGAGTTCTTTATAATCTAGCCTAAATGACAGGTATATTTGTCATTAGAGGAGACAGTCCTCAGAGGATATGAGTGCCCAAAAAATTATCTGATTGGTTTGCTGCATTGTCCCTGAGACTACAAGGAACCACTGAGTGAATGACAGCAGGTAACATTGCCATCTCAAAAAAGAAAATAGAGGATGATCAGATGAGAAAAAGTACTGGCTACTCAGCCTGAGCAGCACCCATTCTTTTAGCTAATATACACTACATACCACAGGTTCTGAAGATTAGCCTCTGTGCTGACCTATGACTTCTGAGTTGTCAATATTCCAGCTACTAGGGTTGTATGGGTAATGTGAAAAGATGGTATAGTACTAACTTACCAATTTTCCTGTCACACTCTGACCACCTTCATTCAGCCAGAAACCAGGGACCATGGCTGAGAAATAAGGTCCCCAGATGCCTGGTACAAAAATTGGATCTTTGCTGATCTGGAACAAAAAGGACAAATGTATGAAAATTTACTTTCAAGGATAAAGAGAGCTTTATTATCTTACCATGGATGTTCCTACAACCAGAGAATTCAGCTTAAGGGCTTCTCACTTGTTTGTTTTTGTTTTTTGAGGGGGGTGTTTTTTTATGGTGGGGAAGTCACTTTCTTCCAATGAAGGGCATGGCTGTATGTGTGAATTCCTTGTTGATTAATTCATCTAGATATCAAGGGAGAAAAGGTGATCATTTTGGACACTCACCAACAAAGTTCTTCCATGCTAGCCTCCCCCCTTGTGGCAGGAATTACTGGTCTCCATCCTCCCCCACTAGAATCTACACAAGAAGATAGCTTAGATCAGCTCTATAAGGTCAGCTACCTATAACTAAGAAGCCAATATCTAAGGCATCCAGATTCCCCCAAATGATCTAGTCAAAACAAAGCACAGGGCTGGAGAGATGGCTCAGCGGTTAAGAGCACTGGCTGCTCTTCCAGAGGTCATGCCTTCATGAGTTCAATTCCCAGCAACCACATGGTGGCTCACAACCATCCATAATGAAATCTGGTGCCCTTTTCTGGCCTGCAGATATACCTGCAGACAGAACACTGTATACATAATAAATAAACCTTAAAAAAATAAATAAATAAATAAATAAATAAATAAATAAATAAATAAATAAATAAATAAATAAAACAAAGCACAAGGTGCAAATTTATAACCTTCTTAGCCTTGTTCAATGCAATTAAAGTGCCAACTCTGCATCCTTGACAGCATGTTTCCATGTGATCAAGCTATCTCTAGGCAATCAATTTAAATGATTATATTTTGGTTTTTAAAAAATTAATGTACAACCAATGCAGAAAAAGCCAAAGCGCTTCAGCCTTTTAACTTTCTAAACTGTGCTGCAGCCAATCAAGGCCAGCCTTTCATCACTTAGGTTAGGCTGAAGTCTTGCTGATCACAACATGAGCTTTTTTATGACAATAAATTTTCCCCTTAATTTGTTATATTCTGCTTTTGACATGTGGAGAGGATAGAGGGGAAAAGACTCAGCATGAAAAAATTACCCAGTGTTAGCTAGACAATGGAAAACAGGCTACCAATGAACAAAGCCCCACGGGTGAGAGTTGCTCTCAAGTTCAAGATCCTGCAATGCTATTGTAACAGGCTATTGTGGTCCTTTAGTGAAATTGAGGTGTGTAAAGAGGAGCCAGGACAGGCGGAGCTGGGCTACATATTCACTCAGCTGCAATGGCTCTCCACTACCCAGCAGAAATGCCTGCTGAAGGCAGTCGCATGACTATGGCAATGTTCCTGAGAGAGGGGCAAGAGGACTAAGCACTCACTGTCTACCCCACCAAGTTTCCAGGAATGGGATATATTCATTTATTCATCTAACAGGGATTTACTCAGTTTGGAATTAAGCTAAGCTCTTGAGATAGAGCAGTTGTAATTTCTGGCCTCATTAACTTCATTTTCTATTATGAGAATGGAGATAGACCTATAATTTCCTCAATGCCAACTATTCTGGTTCCTTTTTAACTTGCCTGCTCATTCTTCAAATCACTACGCTTTCTGACCTCCAATATGAAGGAAGCAAAGAGAGTCAAAGAGAAGAAAGGCAAAGAAACTGTCAAGTATAAGGGAACCATTATATGAGAGAGAGACATTTAATACCTAAAATATAAAAAATAATTTTAGTGTGGAAGAGACAAGTTTCTACAAGAATAGAGTTCAATTTACATGGTTATAATCATTCACACTGTTTCTCCAGATGTTTCCGGAATTCTCCTGAGACCCAGATGTGGAGCAGATACTGGAGAAAAATTTTACAAGAAGAGTGGAGTTCACATTCTCACTAATTACACTGTTTCAAGGAGAAGGCCAGAGTGGCCACTCACTTAGGTAAGAACAGGTCTTAAACACCTTTAAAACTAAAGTTCCTGGGTCATAAGAACTCCAATTCTAACAATGCCTCACGGGGCAGTTGTTTACCTTAAAACAAGCAGTAATCAAATTCTCACACAAGTGTGTGACTGCAACTTGATGAGGGAGTGAAGGAAGCAGAAAGGAATTCCAAGAGCACTTAAGTGAGGGACCTAACCTAGTCTAGGGCCAGGGAAAGCCTCTCAGAGAAGGCTGCATGTGAATTAAGAGCAAAGTCATTGGGTATTCACTCAAGTGGGTGTGTCTATGTGCTATCTGTGAAAGTGATGGGAAACACACACTAACTGACACTCGGTTTTGTCACTGTCCTTTCCCAGTGAAAGTTTTATTCTGTGCTAATCTTGGATACGCATGCTCTGAACAGACTTGTAGAATTTGTTTGGGACGAGTAAGAAAGTCCGTATTTATAGTTACTTAGGGTTCAAGGTTTAGAATGATGAGTAGATACTCACCAAGGCCAAATCATCTGTTTCTATGAGCTCTTAACTCCATCTGACGCACTAGAACAGAGAGGTTCTATAATTTGAGTATGGCCAAATAGCTGATAAATACCTCAGGTAGTATTTGATCTAAGCCAGTGTGGAGTATACTTTTTTCCCACAGATGGCTTAGGAAGGATATGTATTGCCTTAGAGAGGCTTTTTTTTTTCCTGCTATGATAAAACATCTAACCAAAAACAACTTGGAGAGGGAATAGTTTATTTCAGCTTACAGGTCTCCACCAGAGTCCATCATAAAGGAAGTAAGGGCAGGAACCTAGAGGGAGGTGCTGAAGCAAAGGCCATATAGGATCACTGCTTACTATTTTCCTCACTCGTGGCTTGCTCATATTTACATTGCTTTCTTATATCATCCAGGACTACATGCCAAAGAATGACACCACCAATGGTGAGCTGGGCCCTCCAACATCAATAATCAATCAAGAAAAGGCCCTACAGACTTACCTACAGAACAATCCTATGTAGTCATACTATTTTCTCAAATAAGCATCTATCCCAGAAGACCCTAACTTGTGTCAACCTGACATAAATACTAGCCAGCACATGCATCACTCCCTGCCTCCTACCATAGCCCCACAATTTAAAGATGCTATTATGCTACTATGGCAGGACTTCACTGAAGAGACTGCCTCTGCCACTCACAAATATCCAGTGGAGGCTTTATTTGGTTTGGTCTTGGGAGGTGGTTTGGGATGACTCTGTTTGTGATCTCTCCTTGGCCATAACACATGCTTCTCATCAGACATTCCCAGTAAAGTAAGGAAACAAAGTGTACTTCCCATCACTTCCAACCCCGTGTTCTCAGGGGAAAGAGCTACAGTTTGTTTTGAGGGAGAAGACTGCACATTTGTGTATTTATGTGTTCTTTAATCCTTCACAGTAAACATAAATATTTGAAAATATTTTTGTAAAAGCTCCTTCCATGCTGATTGCTATCTTAGCTTAGAGGCTGCTCTGTGAAGAGGGAGATGGTTGTCCACATTAATGACAGGTGTCCATACAGGATGCTAACTGCCTAGGCCTAATGGTGTTACTGGCAACAACACAGCAAGTCAGACTGGGGACTTGGGACAGGCTTTCCCCTGGTATAAATGACTCAATTCTTTCAACTCTGAGGAAGACTCAGCCATTATCCCTATTGTAAATATGTGTAAACTGAGCCAGAAATTATTAAATAACCTGTGTCTAGCAGTATGAAACCAGAAAGCAGTCAGCCTTCCTAATGCTGTGGCCCTTTAATACAGTTCTTCATGTTGTGGTGACCCCTAACCACAAAATTATTTTTGTTACTACTTCACAACTGAAATTTTGCTATTGTTGTGAATCATATTATAAATGTTTTTGGAGATAGAGGTTTGTCAAAGAGGTTGTGACCCACAATTTGAGAAGTGCCACTGTAGAGGCTTTATACTTGATTCTGACGAATTAAGATCTTGTTCCAATATTCCCATTACTTTTTTGGATCCTTCATATGCATTTGAAAGGTATAAAACAAGGGCCATCCAAGTCAAGAGATTCACTTAAAATACACAACACCCATTTCCCCTGAAGACAAGTAAATTAGGATGTATGAATTATGAGTGTATGTTTGCATTTAAAATACACATATATATTTAACACATACATGTACATCATTATTTACATCAAGCTGGCCTGGAACTTGATAGACCAGTCTCACAGCCTGTGAGTGAACTGCCTTAAATGTCAGGATCCCCGTAATTTAGCTCCCAAATACTGGGATTGTAACATGGACTGCATGCCTGGCTTAAGTTAGATAATCTTTATTTTCCAAAATACTTTTAATAATTTGTCCCTGATTGTTGTAAATAGAAGAGAGAGCACAGATTAGGACAAAGACTCATCTTGATTGTATTCCTCCTTCTGTCACATTCTAGACAAATTATCATATTAGACTTCCTGACCCTTAGACTTCTTGATTTCAAAATGGAAGGATGAATGGTAATCTCTACAAGAATGAAAGATACTTATACTTATAAACATTAAATTTTGTTACATAGACACAGCCTATCCTTGCTAAACCCCAAATCAGTGTTAGATCTCTTTGAACTTGAGGCCTGTACGACGGAACAGCAGGCAACAAAACCATCACAAAGGTGATCTTCTTTTAGTCAGTATTATTAATAATGATACTGAAAATAAGATGAGAGCAAAACAGTGCATTTTCAAAGGCAAGACCTGGAAGGCTTGCTATTATGACTTGTGTCTAAAACAATAATCAAAATGAACTCAGAGAGCTAGACCACTAAAGCAAAATTCAGTAGGCTATAAGTTAATGTTTATTTAATGATATTGTTAGCTTTCTGGCAAGTTATTTATTTTGCTTATAAGACTGGCAATATTTTCTTGCACAACCTAGGTGCAGACACAGGTTTTAGTTTTACTGTCAGTGATAATACTGAACTTAGACATTGCTTTAATCATGTGTGCTCTATATTAAAATACAAAATGCCCACTAACCCTTTGATTGTATACAATATTATCATGGGATATTTCTGACAGTCTGAGCAAGACATAATTCTGTTACTACACCCAAGCTCATAAATGAAGTCTAAGCTGAGCATGTTAAATAGCTGGAAGAGTAGTACTTCAATATGATTGTTAGAAACTTCCTACCTATTTCCCTCTCAACATTATTCCTCTCAATGATGGGAGGAGAGATGCTTTTCTCTTTGAGGTTTTCTAAGATTCCACAAAGTTGAGTCACTTCATCCCGGCTGGTCAACCAGAACACTCCAGTGAGATATTTCAATAGACTGGGTCCTCGCACAGCCTGGAGTTTATGGGACTATGTCAGTTTGTCTCTTGGGGCCTCTCCAAGTACCTACTTAATCTGTCACCCAATTAATTTGCTGCCAAGATTATTGGAAGGTCTGTAAAAAAAACTGTTAACTTTATAGGATATACTTAATGGCTACTATCTCAGACTATAATATCTCAGACATTATTAGCTGGGTAAGACTTTAGAAAACATTTGTTGTATACATACTGAGGTCAGACTACTGTTTAAAACATGAGAAGATAGGGAAAGCTAGGCTTCAAAGTTATGCTGTGTCCAAGTCCCTGTTCTCAAGAAGATTACATACAGCATAGTAGGAGCTGTGGGTTCAGGATGGGCTGGTCGTGGGAAACATTTGTGAGTATATATATTTATCCAGAATTTGAGTTTCTGTGTGAGTATGTCAAATCACTCACACGGAACCTAATTACAACCCAAAATGAACAAGGTGCATGAGCAGGCTCCTACCAGGATCAGAAATGACAGACTGGGGTCAGAAGCCACATTCCAAGTGTCCCTGCCTCTAGTCATGTCTGCTCAAGCTAGCTGGGATCAAGGATGTGTCTGGCCCAGTTTCATCTCAGGCTAACGCCTATTGGCTGGGTTTCCCTGATTGATAAAGCCCAGATGCCTGTTCACAACTCTTTGGGGGAGAGGTGACTGGCTGGGAGCAGGCAGCTACTGCAGCTCCCTCTGTTCTTTCCCAGCTCATCACCCTGAGGCTGGTCTGGCCTAACCCCCTGGCAGGACAGGAGGCAGGCTCCAGGCGCCAGCAGTCCAGTCCTGGGAGGGTACAGGGGGTTTTGCTTGGACTGTCTGCTGCCAGGTTGGGATTGCTGGAAGCAGCACGCCTGTGTGGGACTGGGTATGTCCATGGTCATCTCCTCTTCCAAATGGACGGTACTATCATCTTACCAGAGGGTGGGGGGGAAAATCATTTAAACATCTATTTCTGCCAAGTTTCTGGTGACTACTTAGCATACATACACACACAAAGAAAAAGAGTTTGGAAAAAAATGTTTATGAACAGAGGCTCTTGGTGTTCATCTCTTGGTTTGCCCTGCTGAGGTTGTACTGTAATGAGCTTCTAGTGTGCCTGTGTTTCCCAGGAACCAGTTAAGATAAAATATTTGCAATCTTCAGGGCAGTGGACATGATAGAGTATGTGAGCATTGGCTTTGGAGCTAAACAATTCTAGACAATTCTGACCAGGCCATTGGCTAGCCATGTGATTCTGTGTCTCTGAAGCTTAGTTTCCTCACACGTAAGTGGGGATAATCATCAAGCAGAACCAAGTCCAAGACTTGCATGGTACATGTGTACAATGATGCTGTGATACACCGGGCTCTTAGATTGCTAAGCGGCAGGTGGTGTAATTATACTCCTTCTTGAGATAATGGAAAGCAAAGAGTTCTGACATGGCCTCAGGACTTCATTAGTCTGTCTCTTTGGCAAATCCTTCCTCCTTTCTGTGATCTTCCCTGTCTCTTTCATTACCTACCTCTTCTCCAGAAACATCCACTCCAGAAACATACACTCCAGTGAGTACAGTAGCAATCTGGGTGCCGTAGAGTGTCACATGTTTACCTCAACTTCAGACCCTGCTCTTGAGATCCTCATTAACTAAGTGACTTGCAAGTCCAGTTGATATGTCCAAGAGAGAATCTGCTCCCCTTTCTTTCAGGGCTATTCTTATTCCTGGTCCTTTCTCAAGATTCCAGTCCTAACGTGTTCACTTTTCATCTGCCCATAACAGGTCATTCTGTTCTCCTGTCTACTCTATTCTCAAGCACAGTCTGTTCCCCATTGTTCCTGCCTTAGTATTATCCCCCATTCTTGCTTATACTATTTCAATAGTGATTAAGTTGATTTTCCTGTCTGTTATTTTCCTCCTCTCCTGCCCCCATGCTCTTCACCCCTACTCAACCCAAATTCCATATGTTCACCAAATGATCCTTGTAAAAGAAAAACCCAGTTGTATTATTACTTCATATAGATCCATGACAGATGACACACTTTCTGATCTGGCTTTGCCTTACTTGACTGACTTAAGCCCAATATTAGAGTTTCCTGATTTTCATCCCTATCATTTTTAAGCTTATCATAGACTAAACCCCATATTTATTGGACACTTGAAATTTCCTCAAGTGAGCCATCTTCTTTTCTCATCTCTGACTCCTCATAATTTTCCTTCAGACTAAAAGGCTATATGTCCTCCTGAGACTCAACTCAGGGGCTCTGGAGATGGCTCAGAGGTTAAGAACAAATCTTTCTCTTTCAGAGAACCCAAGTTTAGCTCCTAGCACACAGGTGGGGAGGCTCAAAACCACCTGTAAGTCCAGCTAGAAGGTTCTGACACCCTCTTCTGTACACCACCTGGACCCACACTCAGGTGCACATACGAATACCCACATACACATAGTTAGACATAAAGATTCAGCTCAATAATATCACCTCTGTTCTACCATCACTGAGTACCAACTTCCTCCCTAATAATTCATGGAATTCTCTTGCCTTCATCTTCCCTTAACTCTGCATTTTTTATATTATAGGTTGTTATACCATGCTATGTGTATAAGATATGTGTACATATCTACAAATACCTTTTAAAATATGTTTTAAAACTCATTGTAAATTAAGTTACTATACAAATTCAGGACATGGCCATTATTTCAATAATATGGCAATGCCACTGAAATTAGGAGCAATGACAGATGATAAAAATCCATCCAGTGGTAGAGGGAGGAGGGTATAGCTCTGTGGTACAATAATTATCTAGCATATGCAAGTCTCTGAATGAGCTTCAGAGCACCAGGGTAGGGTGAGAAAAACATGTCCTACAGCCTTCAAGGGAAACACGGTTCATAAAGCTCGGGTTTGCCAAATATTTTGTGTGGAGAGTTTTAAAGGACAATAATCCTCCAAGGAAGGGTTTGCCCTTCATAGAAACCCAATCTCTTTATTTCAGTCTGAACAAAAAAAGTTTTTTATGAAAGCTGTCCAAACGGATCTCCTAGCCAGGCCACTTGAGCATGCAGGAATGTACTGAAAAAGCCTGCCATCCAACCAAACAGTCCTTGAATTTAGGATGGTGGGGAGAGGCCCAGTGTTGCCCGTGATGTTCTGAGTTGCTTGTAAAGTTGCAGTCCATAAGTGCTGAGTTCCTCATTCTCTATCATTTCAAGAGCTACATGTGATCACAGAAGAAATTTTATCCATATGCTTCTTGTTCACTTGTACTTCACACACCCAGAGTTGCAATGCAAGACACACTGAATAGCCAACTTTCAATCTATCTAAATGTTTACCCAAGTCTCCTTGGGCGGCAAAGGAGAAGCCATACTTGACTTCCTGTATACAAATGCATGTCTGGCTCCCATGAGCTCAAATTGGTTTTCAGTTTTGACACCTCTGAGCACTGACTCTAAAGAAACCAAATCTTTCATGCACTTTTTCCATAACCCAAACAAACCGTCATGAGTAGACAGTTATGGGGTTCTTCTGTGGATCCAGAAAGGGAGGACAAGGCAGGAGAGGGGAAAGAACTAATGAAGAAGAGGTAGGATGCTCTGTCTTCGCCAGGTGGGGTCGTAGCTCTGCTGCTTCAGTGTCAAGTGGCCAGATGGACCTTCTGCTCACCTAAAAGTGAGCATAGTACTAACAGTACCATTTGCCAAGGGGCTCACAGATATAGAGAGACCTGTGTTCCTTTTATTGTAAGTTAATTATTAGGAGAAATAGCTCTCTCACACGGACTATAGGTTCAGGTGGAAGGATGCTTGGGGAGGCCTCCCAGCTGGGACCAATCAGAAGATAGCAATAGAGGGAGATTATGTTCCAATTCCTTGGCCACATCTGGTAGTCCTCTATTGCAGTGTGTTTCTGACATGCACATCCTTAGTTGTGATCACCAAACTGTGAACACTTTCAAACTGTGTTCCTTGTACTTTTGCATGTCTATGATTCCAGTGTCTGACCTTAGACACTATCTCCTGAGTATAAACATTCACTTATTTTGTTTTAATATTAAATGTTCTCTTTTAACTTTCTGTGTGGCTTTTGTTCTTAGGATCTTCATCTGAAACACAGGCTGCTCTTACAAATGTGTAACAATGAAGTGTAGCATTGTTTAGGGCTTGCTCTAGTGCCTAGTTCATTTTGTACCTTATACGAACTGTATTCTGTGTTCCATCACCTAAATACTGTTCAAGGTGTACTTTGTATTTATGACCTGGAATTCACATGAAAGTTTAATTTAAAAACTAAGGTCTGGTACTATCTAGAGGAGAATATATATATATAAATATCCCCACTATTAGCTTTCCCAGTAGCCACCAAAACCCTCACATATCAAAACATTTGGTGTTTTAATTGTGGTAAGTTTGGCTATTTACAAAGAAATTGTAAGGCTAACAGCCTCAGAGGCCAAAATGTCCAGCATATTAAGAAATATGGTATTTTTCAAGCCAGATCTCAAAATGGCTTGTGTGTTAACTCTGGGAAATACAGTAACAGCACAAAAGCAGTTTTTAGTAGTAGAAAGTTGAGATTTTTCTGGAATTTGTAAACTTTTTGGGAGAGGTCTGCATTGGACAAATGAATATATGTCCAAGAGGGACATACAAGGTAATCTTTTGCAGCCAGGAAGAAACTTTGGGGTCCAACCTCAGGGGCCCCACAGCAAAATATATGAGCTATTTCAGACAAAAGCAGCTAAGAGTTGTTACCAAGATGGAGCAGCCAAAAGTTACAAGGTTATATATTTTTTAAACTACTGATACAAAAAGCATTTAATTCATTGAAAATATCTTTGTTACTCATTTAAAAATGCAATTTTTAGTTACAGTCCATTCGAAAGCAATTATTGAAAATTGTATAGGATAATTTTGAAAAATGGAAATTAATAGTCAACGGAACTTATAGTTTTGTTTGATATTAGTTTAGTTAATTGCAGAAATATGTTATATTGAATAGAAGTTGAAGGCCTTAAAAAGGAAAAAGAGCTGGAGAAAGACTACACAGGTTTAGATCTGATGAAAGAGAAAGAGCCTGTTTCAAGAAAAAGGGTTAATCTCATTTTTTTTAACTAAAAGGGGGAAATGTGGTATGAGTTTATTAAAATAACCAATTATGTGAATGTTTTTGTTTAATCTCAAGTGTGAGGATGCTTAAGACACAGGTGTAAATAATATGCTTGTATATTTTTTGAAGTTAAATAGATGGTACACAGAAAAACAGCCAACGTTTGTCTATTTAGGTAGACAGACAGACAAGATAATGGTTTTGAAAAACCTCAGAGACCCACAGAAAATGGCATTAAGATG
This sequence comes from Lophiomys imhausi, assembly GCA_907164525.1. Taxonomy (NCBI): domain Eukaryota; kingdom Metazoa; phylum Chordata; class Mammalia; order Rodentia; family Muridae; genus Lophiomys; species Lophiomys imhausi. Next base: position 175,182 of record CAJQZJ010000585.1, read on the forward strand.
TTTTAATAAGAAAAGGTTTTTCTGAGAGAGAGAGACATCTGATCCTGGCAGTACGCCAAATATAAAAGATGATGGGCATTAAAGAAACAAACGTGGCAGGTTAGTCACTGGACAAAGAAACTGCTGATAGCAGACTGTCCAACCTGTGAACAAGCAGGACCCTGAAAAGTCAACTGACCAACGTGACAGAGACAAGGTCGGCCAGGCCTTTAATATTTGTGCTTCACAGAAAAGTTTGCCTAGTCTTCTGGATTCTGGGCCAATAGGCTGAAGACGGGATGCCCCAAAACCACAGGTGACTATATATATGGCTGCTCTTACAAATGTGCAAGAATGAAATGAGGCATTGTTTAGGGCTTGCTTTAGTACCTGATTCATTTGGTAACTTAGGGAACTGAAGGCTGTGTCACATCACTTACATACTGTTCCATATATATATATATATATATACATATATATGTATATATATACACATATACATATATATTACAATTATAATATATATTATATATGAAGAGAGAAAAGTATTAATAAAAAAGAGGATATGAATTTGAAAAAGAGCAAGGAAGGGTATATGGGAGGATTTGGAGGAAGAAACAGGAAGGGGAAAGTTATATAATTATATTATAATGCCCTCCATATAAATAAAATTTTAAAAAGTCACCATCTCTGTGCTCAGGCACCAGCTACTGTCATTTGGACATATTCCCTCAAACACCAAACAACTCACTCTGTGTCCCATGTTTGGCTCAGAAGTATTCAGGACACCTATACAAATCTAGACATTAAAAGATCTGTTCTTGACTGGGAGAAAATCTTCACCAAACCCACATCTGACAGAGGGCTAATATCCAAAATCTACAAAGAACTCAAGAAATTAAATGCCAAGAAACCAAATAATCCAATCAAAAAATGGGGGACAGAGCTAAATAGAGAATTCACAAAGGAGGAATCCCTAATGGCTGAGAGACACTTGAAGAAATGCTCAACATACTTAATCATCAGAGAAATGCAACTCAAGACGACTCTGAGATTCCATCTCACACCTGTCAGAATGGCTAAGATCAAAAACTCAAATGACAGTACATGCTGGCGAGGGTGTGGAGAAAGGGGTACCCTACGCCACTGCTGGTGGGAATGCAGGCTTGTGCAACCACTATGGAGGTCAGTCTGGAGATATCTTAAAAAACTTGGAATAGCTCTGCCTCAGGACCCAGCCATACCACTTCTGGGTATACACCCAAATGCCTCTTCACGGAATCATAAGGAAGTTTCCTCATCTATGTTTATAGTAGCCTTATTTGTAATAGCTAGAAACTGGAAACAACCCAGATGTCCCTCAACTGAAGAATGGGTCAAAAAACTGTGGTACATCTATACAATGGAATATTATTCAGCTATCAGGAACAATGAAATTATGCAATTTGCAGCCAAATGGATGGAACTAGAAAAGCTCATCCTGAGTGAGCTAACCCAGACTCAGAAGGACACATATGGCATCTATCCACTTATAGTAAGATTTTAGCTATGTAGTAGAAGGTATCGATACTACAACTAACACACCAAAGGGAACTTGGACATAGACTTCTTATTTTTAATTTTTATTCTTTATTTTTTATATATTAGTTATATTTTTTCTATTTTTTGTAGAGAGCTGCGACGTGCCGCGCCTTAAAGATGGCGCTGGTCTCCGCCTTCCACCAGCCCGACGGTGAGTGCTCTCAGTGGTAAACAAGTCCATATTTGGCAAAGACCGCTGATCTGGCTTGCTTCCGCATACGTGGGCCTCTAAGATTGCACTACGTGGCTTTACTTGATTGGCTGTTCATTTAGTATTTAGCCTGTGGGTTGGGTCTGCCCGTCCCTAATTCGGAAGACTGTTTTCAAGGGACCTGAATAAACTGCTTGAGAAGAGCTTTTGCGAGTTGCGTCGTTCTTGCCGGTCGAGAGGGACGCGACAATTTTTTAGTCTTTTTTATCTATTGTATGCTTATTGGTTTGTTTGTTTAGTAGTTCTCTCTCCCGGGCAACGAGACACTTTTCACTGATGGTACTGCTTCGTAGAACCCAATGAATGAAGAGGCTTTGGCCCTCATACGACCTCTCAACTGAGATGAGGGACTGTTATATAAGGACACCCCACCCCAGAGAAATGGGATGGAAGGGTTAGGAGGTAAAGAAAAAAAATGAAATGTGATGTTTCGGCCTTTTACTACTAATTGCCATAAACTGTTTAGGGTAATTAAGAAATGCAAATTAATGGTTATGCAAGCTGGTCATTCAGTTAGGTACTATGACAGCCTATTATAGTTACTTGCTAAGCTAATCAGAAATAATCCTGCTAAGAGACAAGCAACATCTGCTTACCCTAATATAAGAGATAGATAGGGCCTCTTCAAAAACCTCAAGAGATCTGTAGAATATGGCATTCAAAGATGTTTTCGTAACTTTAGATTTTTTTATATCAAGACATATCAACTCCTGACAGCACCCCCTATTCTCCTCCAAGTAGAAGATGAGCATCAAAGAATCTCCAGTGGGAGATGATTGAATTAGTCGCAAACCTATCTCTTGGTAGGAAAAGCCCCTTGCTCCAACTGTAGAAAGAATGCTGTCCAAAAAGGACAAAACCTGGAAGCAGGTAATTCGACAGCCTAGCTCTGTCAAGACTGGGTAGGTAAGTCCTTCATAACCCCTGCTCTACAATCAATGTCTGCCAGAGAAGCGGGGCCAAACGACTGAAGAGCGATGCTGTAATGTATGGAGAGAAAATATGAACTGTCCAGGCAGCCACTGGTATGTCATTTCTTAGTTTGGGAAGCTGCAGACCCTGTACTTCCTATAAAATCAGATATATTTATCCCTCTCAGGTCTCTGAGGTGATTGAAGAACAGATAGATAGAGTCTCATAATTAAATTTTGAGTTGTTTAGGAGTCAAGAGAGTGTTATACATCTAAGAAGATACTTTTAAAATTGTGTTGCAATTAGTATGAATGTTGAGTCAGATATAGACCTTTAAACTCATGGAGATGGTTAGATAGTAGAATGTTAAAGTCAGGTGCCAAATACATATGGACTGGACATTGGGAATGTACGTTAAGCCATATAACCCTCATAACTGTGGCCTAATTACCTCTGTTGTACTGTATTGTATTTATTATTATAAGAGAAAGAGCCATTTGTTGGACTGAAAGTGGAAACTGTAGGGGGAAATAAGATATACGTTAAACTTAAAAGAAAAAAAAAGGGAAGAGGATGGGGGGTTGAGGGTTAGAGGGTGAGACTGGAGGGGGAATAGGGAGGTGACTGCGATTGAGATATAACTTGAAGAAATAAAAAATAAAGGAAAAAAAAAGATCTGTTCTTTAGAACTCTTCCTCCAGTTTAGGCCTAACATAAGAGGGCAAGGTCAAATGGCTAGGCAAAAAGAACTAAAAGTTATCCAGTTGTGGTAACTCCCTTTGTGATTGCAAGTGTAATAAAGGAAAGTGTTTGCCAAGCACAGCTGAGAGGCCAGAGTGAGGCTCATTACATACATCTTTAAGAAGAGACCAATCAGTGCATCAGGAATGGTGATGGTGGGATAGCATGAAGTCAAGAGGAAATAGGAGGCCTAGAGAAGACAGGATGAAACCCCTATTCCTTGGGTACCAAGGACAGCACAGAAGTGACAGATGTGTTGGGCTGGTACAAGTTATCCCAGTCCTCTTTCCTATCAGCACTAGATCAGGCTCCTGACTCTGCCACACATCAGTGCTAGGAGACCTGACATCCCCAGAAGGAACAGGTGCCCGGGTCGGTCCATCTCCAAGTGCCCAGTCTTACATATCTGTCCCTAGGTGTAAGATCTAGGTAAACCTGAGTTTGTCATACTGAGTTTTTTACAGAAAAGGAAAAAAAAAAGGTTCAGAGAATTAACTCTCACGTTCCAACTTGATGTGAGTTACAACTTAGACCAAAGGAGGATTTAACCAAATCCCAGTCAAGGCCTGTCTCTTCTGAAACAATTTGTTTGATCTAAAGAAAAAAAAAGTGGCAAAAACAAGAGTCAGAGACATGTCAGACTGACATCACCTCCCTCCAGCTCAGCTCTTCTGAGCCATGAATAGATATGTACCCTGTCAATTCAACAGAGTTGTGGGATAGATATCCTGTATCAGAAAAAGTGTGTGGCCGTGGGAGGGGCAGAATCAATCTGTTATCTCCTCTCTCTTCCCTATGGTCAAAAGCTATGCTCCAAGGTTAAGTGAGCCCCTGTTTAAAGAAAAACTGTCCAGTTGTTTTACATTTAAATGAGTTCTTACGAAAAAAGAGATGGTTTGTAACACTGAGCCAGAGAGATGGGGACTCAAAGGAGAAAGGGCACTCAGGGAAAGTTGATCTGGGGTGCTTAACCCCTGGCTGTACACTAAAAAACAAAAAACAAAAAAAAACCCTACTAATATGTAAGGTATGCAAACACTGTAGAACAATCAGAAACAAATGAAATGATGGCAGCAGAGTAACAGGATTCAGCTGTGGGCAATGGCCAGGAGGCAGCTTTTGTTATGAATAGATCATCTGGATGGGAAGCAGGCCTGATTTCAACCCTTGGAGTAGGTCTTTTGGGGTATGAGAAAATACTGAGGCCCATCTGGACTTCCTTAGGAGAAAAGAGAAGGGAAGAAAACAACTGTCAGGAAAATATATGGCATAATACAGCACAGTCTCTGAGGGTGGCTTAAATGGAAACTGCACGCTATTAATTTGTATTCAGTTTGCAAAGCAATGACAATGATAATTGCTCTTATTTTTTAAATAAAAAAGCCTAACAAATGCACACACTGAGAGCAGAGGGAAGGGGAGTAACATTTGCCAAGCAGTTACCATATGCAAATGGATTTTTATTGGTAATCTCCATGGTGATCCTGGCATTTCCCAGTTTTGCTGACAAGAAACCATGCCTCTTGGAGCTTAACACCTTCCCATGGCCACACGGATGTCATGTGGCAGGAAGTAGATTTGATCTGGAACTTCACATCTTCCTGATGTAAGTGGCCACCTCTGAGCAATTTAGGAACCATGGAGTCAATAAAACATCTGGGGCTCCCGGGAACCAGCCATTCTCCTCTCTAGACTTTTATCATTTCCAGGAAAGTAGATTTCCAGGGAAGGGCTATGGACCCCTGCAAGCATGAAGACCCTACCAGAACAACTCTTTATAACTGAGCAAAGCCTGCATCAGGAGTCTGTAGACTTTCCCTCTCTCTGCACTCACTAGGCAGCACAGATAAGGAACTGGCTTGGCTTTCAGACTCATGAATTCCAGAGAACCCATAATGTCCTCTGCATGTGTTGTACCCTGACTTGCCATTGGGCTGGCGATTTGAGAACCTGGCTCTCACCTTAGGGACAATTCCAGGAGCAGGAGCTATTTTCTACTTTCCTGCTTGACTCTTTGAATGGTAAAGTGATCAAGCACAAAGCCCTGGCAGGACAGAATTTAGGATGGGAAGCTGGATACTAAGACAGGGACTACTAAGACCATGCCCTTAGACCACAATACAGAAGAGGTGCATCTTGGTCCCCAATAGGAATAACAGCTCTCTGTGGCAAATGACTAGCATGGTCACTGTCTGGCTCCCCTCTTGAAAAGACAGACAGGAATATTTTCCTGACAGGATGCTGTAAATTAGAGGCAGGTTAGAATAATAGAAAGCCACTGTGTGCTATCCTTTTTCATCTCCTCCTCAGGCGTCAGGACTTTGCCAGGTGCTGGGTATTTGGCGTTCCGCATTCTGTTATGTTACTAGGAAATATTCAATCCACATTTCTGTCTGAGTTGAAAGTACAGACTAGTCCAGTTAATCCTGGTAAGATGCAAACAGCAAAGGTAGTCTCCAGGAGGGAGGTAGCAGCTGAAAATGGAAGTAGGGTTGAGTGGAAGAAATCTGGGTCTCATTTCTTATGCTGGACTACAAAGACTGCTCATTTTCAATTTGTGTCTCTAATGGGTTGATGTAAGAAGATAACTGATGTTTACACTCAAGGCATTTGTATTAATTGATGCTCCCAACTGATCCCAGGAGACTTTACATAACAGCTGCCTCCTAGGGTTTCAGGGCCATTAACTGAGATCTTATATTCAAAGCAACAGTCTTGGTTGCTGAAAGAACAGTTGTCTGGTAAGAGGTAGGAAAGTTCCAGAAGAACCTGGAGCTCCTTGAAAATCAAATCTGTTTAGAACAGAGGCACTTCATAGGTCTTCAGTGAGCATTCCACTGAGTATCTGAGTGCCTTTCCAATCTTAGGGGGACAGATGAAAAACATACTGGCCTTGTCAACTTCTCAATGGAGTTGGGATATCTGAAGTCAACTCAAAAACGGCAGGACATTCTAGTGAGTACTTCCACAGAGGTCTATGTTCTTAGTATAAAGCTGACTAAGACACCATATTCTAGCTGCAATACAAGCAAAATATAAGAAACTTCACTATGTAGTCACAAGATTCTCAGTGTCCCAGGTTACCAGCAATGGAGCAGGAGATATGTAAAATGTCACTCCTCACGGCTAAGGAACAGGCAGAGGGCAGACTCTGAAGGCTCTTTAATAGTACTGAAACAAGTGCAAGATTTATTTTTGCTGATTTTTTGAATGGAGAAATAATCCCTATTCTCATTTTGGCTACTTTATAGTTAGAGGTCTACATTCATCTGAGTCTGTATGAGGCATGACTGTTAGTTCTGATGCCTGACAGTTTTGGGGTCACAGGCTGTGAAGGTGATGCTCCCAGATCTCTTCCTTGGCCCTGTAGAGGTTCTGAGCAGCTACACTGCGTGGCAGTATGTGTGTTTTCTTCTCTTGCTGAGTTGAAACAAAAGACACTTAATCTGAAATAAGTTTCTCCAGAAAGTCCCTCACTGCCTTACTTTATTCTTTCCTCTGACTTGGTCTTTTGCTGATCAGTAGTTTCAATTTTCCATGAAATGGGGGAATAGTACATGTTTCTGAACAAAAGAATGATATAGTCAGAGCTATGATTGAGGAGACCTCCCTGGTTGTTGTGATGAGAATAAACTGGCAGGGTCCAGGAAGAAGACAGGGACCTGGGTCAGGAGATGTTACAGCATATTGTAGGATTTTGTGTCAGGAGATGTTACAGCATATTGTAGGATTTTGTTCCTTTATCTATCTATCTATCTATCTATCTATCTATCTATCTATCTATCTATCTATCTATCTATTTATTGAGACAGGGCTAACCTGAAATTCACAATCTCTCAACCTCCAAAAATTTTGGGGTTACAGACATCTTCCACCAACTTCATCCAGCCTTATGTTGTATTTTTATAGGATGAAATGGAGACCAAGACCTATCAGTACAGGGCAGGGAAAGAGAGGAGGCAGAGCCACGTGTATGCACCATCTGCGGAAACAGCTGCATGGAGAAGCCTGGCTTTCTCTAACTCTGCTTCCTGTCACATTTGTTTCTTAAACCCCTTTCCATATTTCCAGGTTAAAATTTCAGATAGATTGATAGTATTTCCACTATTTTCTAAAATAAAAGTCCAGGGACAGAAAGATGGTTCGGAGGGTAAATGCATTTGCTGTGTAAGCTTGGAGACCCGAGTTTTATTCCTGGAACCCACAGGAAGGTAGAGAGAGAAATAACTCCACCAAGTTGTCCTCTATTCTCTACACATTCACCATATGCCCCTATTATAACACACACACACACAAAATCATCATCATCAACAACTTCAGAGTCCTTGGGGCACCTCCAGATATTGTATGCACACTCCGCAGCAACACTCCAAGTTCCTATGCTGACTAATTAAAACTTTTCCTTAGTGTAGCCATAGCTACTTTGAGGCTTAGCTACTTTGAGAACTGTAGAAGGAGGCTTCTGTCTTACCTCACTCTGCTCTGTCTGTGATGGAGCTCTTCACAATGGGGACAGACTCTAAAAATTTGTTAGTGGGTAATGTGTCTGTGATCTGGCTTCAAGTTGACTCTGAGCATGGTATAAAACTGACTCTGAGGAATATGCTTCTTCTAATCCACTAACCGGGGACTCTCCAACCATGGTGGACCTTCTGGTGGCTCAGCCCTATTTTGGGGATGGTTCCTGTCCTTCAGTGGATCTTTTTGATGGGGTCCTTTTTAAGAGCTAAAAATGACACCCTTATTTTACAAACACTACTTTCTATTGTCTTCTGTGAGCATGGACCCTGTCTCCACCTTCTGGTTTACTATCTTGGATACATCATCGCGTCTTGTTCTCTTTCCCTAGACCTTACCTTCAATACTTCCACCTCCATTCTACATACCCAGAGTGTCTTGAGATAAACCTCTGGATACTTTAGCATATCTTGCATGCAAAGTCTGGTCTCTGGGCCTTTAAAACTCTCTCAGGAAGAAAGATCGTTCTGCTGCCTGGTTACACGTAGCTGGAATAGAGGATACATGGTGAAGAGGTGGGCTGAGCTGTGAGAACAATGTGAGTTAATCTTCCTCCTTCTCTATGCAGAGATTTCCAAGTCACCAAACTTCCTAACATTGGGCATTATAACACAAACATTACATGAGATATTGTTTGAAAAGAGGCATTTACACAAAGTATAGCCAGCAGAAAAATACTGGAATTACGATGGTATTCTTGCACTGCCTGCTTTATAACAACTAGCCTTCCTCACATATTTCCCCAGAAGTGTATCTACAAGCATCCTTCCTTGGGCATCCAACTCTGCTTTTAGGAAGGTAAATTTAAGCTTGCTACTATATTCAACCCCTTTCCAACTAATATCATAATCTGGAAACTTCTCATCCCATACTAGACAATTATTTATGAGCACAAAGTCTTAATTCAGAATAATCAGTTTTAATACTTCATTCAGGACAACATATATAAGACTATAGCATGAGATGAATGGCCAAGTTTAAGGAGAAAATGAAATAAGCAATTATTCCATTAAAGAGGATATTTTATTTCTTCACTGATTAAATCATCTTTAACCACCTGGCTCCAGTTCAGACAGAGTTCAGAATCCTTAGCCGCTAAGTCTAATAGCTGGCAGCAGAGTGTTGCATGGTTCATTCATCTCCTCATATGTCACATGACTTGTTGGCCATGCCAGATGCTGGATAGAGATATGAACTGTGTCATGATTAGCTCAACTTGTTATATAGGGGACTAGAAAAGAACCAGGTTTGTTCACGTTGCAAAAAGAATTTTCTAGGTTTCAACAAGTAATTATCAAGTGCCATTCATTCATTCATTCATTTAACAAATACCAAATCCCTAAGTAAGTCCCAGGTTCTGTGCTGGACACTGGTGATGAAAGAGGGTCAGCAGTCCCTTTTCTATAGAGGCTGAAGTCTATGACAGAGCTCTGCAACAGCAGAATGTCGTTTTCCAGAAGAATCTTCAGTGCTAGTTAAGCATGGCCTACTGACCATCTGCTCTAAGCACTATAGAAATCATTTCCTCAAGCCATAAAACATATACACATCTTACATAACCTCTATATCATTGGAGAAAATTTAATAAATCATGTCTTAGATGAAAATACCTCTTATGAACATAATAGGTCAAAATAATACTGGAGGTCATGGCAAACACAATTAGACAAAAGAAGAAGAAATACAGTGCTAGAACAGTGCTAGAATGATGGGTTAGCTGTAAGAAGTACCTATTGCTCCTGCAGAGGACCTAAGTTTGGTTCCTAACACCCATGCCAGTGGGTCCAGGGGATCCAATGCCCTCTTCTGGCCTCTACAGGCACCTGCACACATGAGGCATACACTTCTACAATCACATACACACATACACATAAATCAAAATAATAAAAATAAATTTAAAGGAAGAGACAAAATTTATAAGTCTAAACAACTCATACTATCATCTTCACCTAGATTGCATTTTTCCTAATCCAAATGTCATAGACAGAAACTGCCTCACCAAAGCGTTCACAGAGCATTCGGACCACACCTAACTCTCAAGTTAACCTGTAATTGGTAGCTAAAAGAGGGGGGAAAAACAAGAACTGTAAATGTGGTTAAGATCCTTAAAATGGGCAGCTAATCCTGAACAAATGGGGAGGGGCATCCCAATCACAGCCATAAGTAACCGTCATAGAGGAGATGATGGATAGAAGAGCAAGTGATGGCCACAGAAGCCAAGACCAGAGTGACATAGTGACAAGCCAAAGGACACATTAGCCACCGATGCTGAAAAAGGGAGGGGACCTCCTACGGGTACATGGTTCTGCTGATATTTGATTTCTGCTGAGTGAAAGTGATTTTGGACTGGGACTCTGCAGACAGACTGAAGTCTGTGTTGTGTGTGTGAGTGTGTGTATGTGTGTGTGTGTGTGTGTGTGTGTGTGTGTCTGTGTGTATACATGTATATATGCTTATTTAAGCCACGAGGTTTGTGACAATTTGTTATAATAACAACTCAGCTTTCTGACTCTCAGTGCTTGAAAAATATGATCAAGTGTACAATTCTTATTGGAAGAAAAAAACCCTTGATCTGTTCAAATTACACAATCCTGTTCCATACAGTAAATTCTAAAACAAATTCTTGAGTGGAATTCGAATAGGATACAATCAATGACACAACAATTTATCAGGATAGTTATGATAAACACAGGCCTGACCTTCACATTGCTCCCTCATCCCTTCCTGCTCCTGTTTTACTAAACCTTTCTCTCTCCCTTCTTTCCTTTTTGATTTTTAAAATGCTTTATTCAACAATGAGTGCACACTTAATAAAAAATGGGTAAAACTCCAAGGAATTTCTGTATGTCCTTCATCATCCACATATTCCCAATATAAGCATGTTGTTCATATTACACACATAAGCATATGCACAAACTAGTGCACACATATGTATGCTGTATTACATAACTTTTTTCTGGACCATTGGAGAGTGAGTTGCAGGTATAAAGTCTTATTCTTCTTACATGAACACTTCAGTGTGGAGTTTATAAATACAGGGTATTCTTGTATATAAACACACACAATTACCTGGCCAGGAACTAAGTATTGGTGCAATTCTATAACCTAATATACAAACCTTACTAAAATCATATCAATTGTCCCACTAAACGCCCTTATCGATTGTAGCCATAAAGAATAAAGAAGTGTCTCTAGTAGAGGATGCAATGACACAGCATGGCTCTTCAGCTGCTTCCTTGGCAGCCATCACTGTGGAACCCTTATGGAGTCTCTCTTTATCTTGTCTGACCCTGGTATTTTACAGTGAAAAGGCAAAATAATTTTCTTAAAGGCTTCCTCATTTGGGCTTCTGACATTTCCTCTTCCTTATACTTGTGTTATGTAGTGGGGCAGGATGATGACCAAACTAGAATTGTGTCTACATGGCTGTTTCTTGGGAGGATCTTTGTTAAGAGGCAAGGGCCAAACTTGTAAAATTTCTCATATAAAAACCTATTAGATAGTATTACGAGAAAAATCTCTCTCCTTTAAGTTCAGCCTGCCCAAGAAAAGTCAAGTAGTCCACTGCCCTCTCTCATTTCTGCTTTTGCCAGGTCGTAGAGGGTTGGCATACACAGCAAAGGAGCCTCTACTGCATCTGCTCTCCAACCAAGCTACATCTACTGCATCTGCTCTGTAACCATATTGTTTTTGCTGCCCCTAAGTGCCACTGGGAGGAGCTACACATCTCTCAAGTGTCTCCCACCATAACCTCCGACGAATTACCTTGACATCCTCTCAATTTCCAAAATCCTCTACTTGGCCTCTTAGCATCCACTGAAGTATCTCTTCAATATACTCTGAAAACTGCCACTATTTACATGCTTGGTAGACCCAGCTGTCATTCCCTGCGCTTAAATGGTGATCACAAGCCTTAACAAAATGTTCACAGTCCCAGTCCATTGTGTGCTGCCTTCTCCAGCTTGTCACTGCAGCCTTCCCCTAACCTCACAGCATGCTGCCAGTGCTCCCCATATCTGCTGCTGCTGCACTCTCCATTTTTCTCTCCATGGCCAGTTACTGCCACACACACCCTTCCCACTCACCACTGGACTAAGCTTAGTTACTTATGTAGCTCCTGAGTTCAAACACCATTGACTTATTAAAGCCTTCTCCACAGCCCCAACTACCAGGCACATGGCTCTGTGCCATACGGTGGGTCCTGTCAGGGTGATTCCAGCACACATATCACGCATAGAAAAGGAGATAAAAACTTACAGGACACCTTACAAACTGATAACTGCTTATGTGTCCTTCACCAACAAACAGCAGGTCCATTAGACTACTCCTGAAAGCATTTATCCCCCTCACAGTCATCACCTTCAACAAATATAATTCACTAATATCTTAATATAGTATCTGTGACAATTATCCCGTTGTCTTCCTAGGCTCAGCACAAATTCCTAAGTTGTATCATCTGTTTTTACTTCTTTTAGAATTTCTATGGATGCAATAATTCTGTATCTATTACTTTCTTTTTTTTTTGTTTTTGTTTTTGTTTTTCGAGACAGGGTTTCTCTGTGTAACAGCCCTGGCTGTCCTGGACTTGCTTTGTAGACCAGGCTGGCCTCGAACTCACAGAGATCCGCCTGCCTCTGCCTCCCAAGTGCTGGGATTAAAGGCGTGCGCCACCACGCCCGGCTCCTGTATCTATTACTTTCATTTCTTCTTTCTTTTACTTTTTGTTTCAATTATCCATTATATGCATTGCACTTTCTTCATTAAACAGGTACATCAACATATGAATATAATAGTTTAGTTATATATTCTCTACTAATGGAAATCTGAGCAGGGGATATTATGATACATGATCCACAAGACTAGGTTCTGTATGTGTATATTGGTACCCAAGTGCAATAGTTTCCCCCAGGATTTTACTTAGGCATAGAATTGGTAGAGGGTTGAGCACATGCATACTTACATATTTTATGATTATGCAATTTATATTTCCTCCAGGAGGGTATGGAAGCAAAGCAGTTCTCACAATTTAGAATTGTACACCTCTGATTACTGGCTTGACATCCATCTCTTCCATTGGACTGTAACTCCCCCATGAGACTTGAGTCACATTGGACTGTAACTCCCCCACTAGACTTGAGTCACAAGCTCTACTTCTATTCATCATTGCACTCATGCCTGGCTCACAGTAGGTGCTGAACAAAGGAAGGCACCCCAAAGCAAAGGCATTCTGTATTTGAACATAGGTCTCCCTACCTAATCACAAAACCTATGGTTTTTTCCTACCACTCTTTCCTCATTTACAAAGATGATGATCAGTTGTATTAACTAGATCCCAGTGTAACAGGAGTGATCAAATGAGATTACGAACACAGAGGTAACAAGAACAAGTATGTCAATTGTTACCAATGTTTCTTCATTTTGCACCTGGAACAGAGGTCTGAGGATGGGGTATATGAGAGATTATCAATGGGAAATGCCCCACGCATGCATATGGATTAATATTACTTTGTGGAGGGAAGTGGGGTTTCAAATATCACTCCAAGGAGAATAAGGAAGACCATTAATGTTAGTTAGTCCAAACTACACCTGTGTTCCCAAATCATTCACCAACATGCAAGAAATCCTGACCAAAACAAGCATCTTTAAGTGCTTTTATCCTGTGCATGGTCTTTTAACTGTGCTCCTGCTCAGGCTCAACAAAGAGCTGGGCAAAAAGCTGGATTAAGCACTGCCCTCCACTCAGCAAGGCGGGTTCAAAAGTAAAGGCCAATTCTTATTTACATGGAAAGATCTTAGGCTTTTGTGGCTTCCTGTTGTGCCCTAGTGCATCTGCACTTTGGTTTCTGAGTTTGTCTTTAGAGAGATACAAACAGGCTCTCTGGCTATTCAAGAGAACATAAAAATTCCACGGTCTGTAATTGCTAGCAGATTTTACCAGATACTCTGTCATGACTCCTCAGAACAGCTGGGCTTAAGCCTACCAAAGGACATCTCTGAAAGAATGGAGTTTTGAGAAACCCCATGTAGTGTGCCCCAAAGCCATCCAGGATGGGTTCCCGAGCTTGATATTATTCGTATTTTATTAACACTGCACCCATTTACTTTCCTCTTACAAGCATCTAACATACATCTAGGCTTTCATCTATGTAAAGGGTTCTTTGCTAGGAACTGCAAAAGCAGTTATGGAAAGATACAGTTGTCCTCCAATGACATTTGCTGCATGCCTTTTTAAATTCCCCAGTAGAACAGCCTGTGTACACATTACAATTATAGATTATGTGGCTCATGGCATGGCTTGGTAGTAGAGCACATGCTGACCATGCACAAAGCCCTGAGTATTAGCCTGGCACTAATAAGTAAATAAATAAAATAAAGTAAAATGAAATGACAGATTGTATCTACTGCTTCCCAGAAGACCTTACTAAATCAGCATTCATTGGATAGCGCTGAAACTTCTAGGGTCTTTTTTTGTACACATTAGCTAAGCTGCACCGGCTTATACAGCTCAATGGAAAAGTTAGAGAGGGTAACAATTAGTGATATGTAGCCTGGAGTCCTCCCTGTAACAAACCAGTCTCTGACCAACTGTAGGATCCTTGAAATCTGAGCAAACAATGAAGAAGCAACTAAGGATGCCATGGAAATAGCTTAGGGGTTTGCTTAGATGGGCACCCAAGTTGTTGCCCTTTCACTTATTAGCTATGGGACATTTGAGAAAAACATTCAGTTTCCTATGTACTTTCTTTGCACGTGTTCTGACTGCCATCCTGCACTCTGTGCATCACGTTCCTTAGACATTTTACACACTCGAAAGCACTGAGACAAAGTTCTTTATAAGGTGAAACCCCATAAGCAAGAACAACTGAACAACTACCAAGAACAAGTCAGCCCTTATCACTGGGGATTTGCTCATGTGTTCTGCTTTCTCTCTATGGATTATCTGGTTCCTTTCATGTTCTAGCAGATTTTCAAGAGTAATCCTCACAGCTCAAACTGGTCACAGGGACAGTCATAAGATATTCATCCAGAACCAGGGTGTCTCTCAAAGAATGTATGTAAAAGACCACATATACCTGTAGTCTATATGATGCTACTTCGTTTATATGGGGAAATGTAATCTATGTAGTACTTTATGTGAGCCTCATCTTAAGACATAACTTATGTTTAATTATAATATATTTTCATTACCCTTTATTGTCTGATGAAAATATGACATTTTCATCTTTATTACATGGCTGTGAATGTTTCATCTACTATGGGACACTAACATAGTTGTTATAGAGATTCTATATACAGATTGCCTGGGAAAGAAGTTGGCACATAATAGTATCCAACACATCCTAGGTATCATTATTCTTAAACGTAAGTGTATCCTTCATATTTGACTTGTACAATGAATTCTCCTTTACAAACCATGCACGGTGCCCTGACACTTTAATCCCTGCAGTTGGGAGACAGAAAAAGTAAAGCCTCTATGAGTTTGAGGCTAGCCTGTTCTACACACATTTTTTAACTAGGCCTACATAGTGAGAAACCTATCTCAACAACAACTATAACAACAATAAAATGTATAAATGTAGGTACCTTTAAAAAAATTGTTCTTTTTTAGAATTTATATCCTTAAATTTGTGATTTGATGTTTACTATCTATTTCACTAGGGATAGAAATTGTCATCCAATAAAATATGCCTTGAAGCCGGGCGGTGGTGGCGCACGCCTTTAATCTTTAATCCCAGCACTTGGGAGGCAGAGGCAGGCGGATCTTTGCGAGTTCGAGGCCAGCCTGGTCTACAAAGCGAGTCCAGGACAGCCAGAGCTGTTAAACAGAGAAACCCGGTCTCGAAAAACCAAAAAAAAAAAAAGAAAAAAAAAAAGATATGCCTTGGGTCTATAATTTTTAAGCCATGTGTTAAATTTTTACATATGCCCCAAGGACAGACTAATGAAATAGACAATCCCTCAACTGTTTAGGGGTTTAGGCTCATTTCAAAGACATGGACTGAGAACCAGTACACCTGAGCTCTGCTAGACTATGGGGCAGGGAACGACATAGCAAATTAAGGGTGGTATAAGAAGAGAAAAAAACCTTCATAGAGATGACAGCTGTGCTAGAACTCTTAGGAAAATATCAACCAGTGTTGTGGCCCTGGGGTTCCTATAATATGGTTTCAGCTCAGTTCTTCCTCTTCCTATATCTCAGAGCTCTCTAGCTTTCACTTCCTTCATCTAACCACTGCCTCACAATATAATGATTACTATGTTTGCTGGGGTAACAAATAACACAGTAAGTGTTGAATATGTGTGCTACATAAAGGTAGTAAAGGATAAAAGTTTACTCTCTGTTTAGGAAGAGCAAATGTAGTCTAGAATATGTGTTCCATCTACAAAACTACAAATACCAAAGGTGATCAGTAATTCATTTGTCTAGTATACAACAGTAACTAAAACAAACTAATGGTTCTTTATGCTTAAACATACCTGACCCAATGAATTTAGATAAAAGGATGCACCTGGTAGAAAGCATAATAAAAGGTGTGGGGCACCAGACACCAGGGTGAGTGAAAGTTGCACAGGGACTATAGCAAAGGATCAACTGTGCTAAGCTAGGATTCCGAATTGTGGCAGATCGGATTCCAGGGAGAGTGAAGCCATCTGTCCTTAGTATTCATGGTCCACTTCTTTATGAGCTGATCAGAGTGTAATTCTGCATATCACAGAAAAACTAATTCTTATACAAACATAACTGCTCATTCCTTTTGTGGGTTACAGTTCCTTCTCAAGGGACAATGACCAACTTTATAAGCCTCTAATTAAGTCTTCAGAAATCATAGCAAAACACACAGCCAGGAGTTACATAGAGACCTGGAGGATACTCAGGTAGCCAAATGAGAGAGGAGCATGAGTCAGAAAAGTCCTGACCCATCTATGCCAGAAAGCACCAAGAAAGGAGGCTCATCATTCAAAAATATCTTTCCAGGTATAGGGTTCATTCCTTGCATGGCTTCATATAAAACAAAACCACTTGTTGAAAACCCAATAAGAGTTTTGGGAACTGGAGCTGGTTGACACTTTCATTTGTGTTTGTTTTTGACCTGCTTTAAGATATAATTTAGTGACTGGTTCAGTTCCCACGGGGTAGTACCAACCTAGGAGTCTGTGTTGTGTAGAGATGGGTCTTTAATCAAGGGAAGAAGGCAAAGCCTTACTCACCATGAACTGGCTATTTCATATGCTAGAGCCTCCAATGGCTGTACAAGCAGTCATTCAACCATAGTTTGAGACATCAAACTAGTGAAATGCAATCTGTTCTTAAGCAAACGTCTATAGTTACTACCTTATATTTTTCTGTGTGTTTGTTTGCTCATGTATTCACTTAACAAATACTGAGATTCTACCATGCATCGATTATAATGCAAGGAACATATTAAATAGAAATGAACTGTTGGGAGGGTTATCCGTTCATGACTCCCAGGTGGTATAAACCACATGCTGGCACTGTTCCATACTTTAACCCAACAAGTGGGTATTGAATCTTTTTCTTTCTCATATCACTTCACTTAGTCCTCCAGAAGTTCGAAAATACAAAACAGCACCACAGTGACTTGTATTTCTTGATGCTTTAAGGCTGAGTTCTTTTGAGGTGAATATATTCTGAATTCTTAAGTCCATAGGCAAAATATCCACTCAGTTTTCCTGTTTGAACTGTACATCCTGTTGTCAGGAGGGAAACCTTGACAGTTCCTTTTGGGGGGGGGGGATTTTCAACCATGTGCTCAAAAATCTAACTTCTGTTTAGCTCTTTAGTCTTTTAGATGATATTTCTTCTGGGGCTCTAAACACTGGCTAAGTTGGAAAGTAGATAATTTGATTCTTATGGAAAAAAATCAAAGGATTGAACATTTATTAAACATGTAGAATTACACAATAGAAGTCTGTACACTCCAATTGAGTGGGGAAAGAAAACTTTTAAAGGAAGAGTAACAAGGCAGATTATTAAACCCTGAGTTAAAGCCACATGGGACTCAATGACTTCATGTCTGTCACAGTACCTTGTATCTTGCACAGTGGTCACTCAGTACAGGCTCCATAGTGGCTGCCTTGGGCATCAAGTCCAACACACTGAGCCATTAGAAAGGTACAAATTATTCTATCACACTGCTATGTGTCCCCTCAGCAGTCATAGAACCATTAACTCACTAAATAGGAAAAAGGAAAAGAAATCAATGTGTTTTTAATTTCATGATCATCCACAAAAACATTTTCATGACTTGGGAAGCTGGTGGCGTGTTTTCAAATTGCCAGATTTAGTACTTGACCACAAAACAGCAGGGGGAAGAAAGAAGATTAAATAGAGTCCTATAAATGTTGTGTTCCCAGGGGAGGATGGTGACAAGTGATGCTGTTTATTTTCATTGTTATCTTTATCCTAATGGCCTCCTGAATGATAGTGATTTGGAATGCTGGCAAGAAGGGCAAATGAGCATTGTGGTATAACATGGTCTTGCCTCAACTCTACAGTTCCCATCAGCCTCTGGAGAAGATATGTCTCATGATGTTCTTGTTTCTTTCCCACAAAATATTTGTGTACAGAGCCAACCCAGCCTCCAGCCTGTCTCCTGTCTCTACTAAGAGCCTAGAGTAGGAACTCTGTAATCCTACAGCTGGAGTTGCAAGCCTAGCTAGGTATTTGCTAACTGTCTAACCTTGGTAGTTAGCTTCTCTCACTGAGCCTCAGATCAGTCCTTGTATGCTGAAAAGATAATTCTAATAGCTGCATGAAGTTATGATGAGGATATACTATCACAGGCTACTATAAAATGTGATAAATATTTGCTGTTATTGTCACTCTATCAAGAGTGTCCTCTAGAACTTTCAATTTTCTGCTGTTTTCTCCATGTCTTTGGGAGGGGAATACATTTGATATCCCATTCCTCAACTACTTGGAGCTCATCAGAAGGGAACTAAAATAGGTAAACCATTTTACTAGTTAAACCGTTCCTTCGGCCAACCTGGACTCATTTGATGAAAGCAAGGCTCAGGGTAGATGCCAGATACATGCTCCAGAGGCTTTTGTTTCTGACTTTTGCCTGACTGTTGTATTCCCAATGGGCTTCTATAATCATAGTGCTAGATAGTCTAGGCCAGCCTTCATAAGAATGAAATGGCTGGATCACACCACAGGTATTACTGTTAAAGAAACTGATGTTTTTCAAATTAGTTGTACTATTCACAATCTTAGCAGTGGTGTGTGACTTCTAGCTTCCCACATTCTCACCATTCCAATAAGCATACTATGAATCTCAACACTGTGGTTTTTTAAATATATGTGTGCATGCGTGTGTGTGTGCGTGTGCGTGTGCGTGTGCGTGTGCGTGTGTGTGTGTGTGTGTGTGTGTGTGTGTGTGTGTGCTGCATATTGACCAAGTGTGCCTGTGTGTGTAAAGACTAGAGGACAACTTCTGGCGTCATCTTCAGGAACAGCCTATACTTCCTTTGAGACAGGATCACCCATTGGTCTATAGTTCACCAATAGGTTTAGGCTGGGTTGGCCAGTGAGCCCCAGCAATCCTCCTGTCTCTGTTTTCTCTATGCTGGAGTTCAAAGCACAGTTCTCTATGCCTGGTACTCTGGAATTTTTGCATTAGTTCTGGAGAATGAACTCAGATTTTCTTGCTAGCAAGGGGAACAGGCTACTGACTAACCTATTTTCCCAGACCTCACTATAGTTTAATGGGCATTTCCTTTTTCCCTGGCAGGTGCTGCATATCCTTAGCACCACTAGCTAGACCCAGTTACCCTTAGCTTTGGGGGCATGGGGAGGGTTTTCCTCACATGGTTAGAGACAGCTGCAGTGAGCACCAGTGACACTACTCAGCTCTAACAGCATAGTGTGCTCTAAGGGAGGCTTTCCTCTGTCTAGGCCCAGAGTCACCAGAGCCATAGGTTCCATCTGTCTTTCCCAATAGCACAGTGGTAAGGATACAGGCAATCTAAGTGCTTCTCAGTGTGTTGTAGAGCCTTGGGGAGGAGATCATTGGGCATGGTGAAGGGAATAGAGGAGGGTAGGAGACAGAGATTGAATGTTCTAGAGGTCTGTCTTGGTGTAGGAGAGAAGAGATTGCAGAAGTGGATGCCCTCTACCTCTGGTTTTATGCTTCACCATATGATCTCACCAGATGGCTGGCACTCTTGCCACTAAGTTACACACAATGTAGTGTTCCCACCATGGGGCCCCTTACCAAAACCCACTCCATCATTCTACACTCAACCTCCAAGAAGTATTAGCAAAATGCCCCTTTTCTTATAAAACACTTGGCCCTGGGTGTTTCGTTATATCTGTATATTCCATGCCCTCCAGCTGAATGAACAGGGGTGGGTATCCTTACTACTCTTTATGCATGTAACCATAAGCATTTGCTAGGTTGAGCTAAAGAGTACTTATCACAACTAAATGTTGTGATATCTTCAATTCCAACCTATTACCACAGGGATTATATTCTAGCCAGAATGAATAATCTTAAATAATATAACATGACAGCTTTAATTTTGTGCCAGGGATTCTGCAAAGTTGTTCCTAAAGGTGAACTGTCTAAATTCTCTACATTACTATGAGAAGATACCACTGTGTCTGGATATAACAGATGAAGAAACAGAAGAAGCACTGCAAGACTAAGTATTTTACCTGAATTCCCTTAGTACGTAGCAAAGGAGCCTATGTGTATGAGGCTCAGGGTCCACTCAGTGATAGAACATACTGTCTCTAGGTTCACATCAGATGGAGCGACCTTGAAACCTCCCAGTTTCCACCAAGCCTCCATGGAGAATACTCCTACCCATTGGACAAGCTAACTGGAGAACTCACTGCCAAGCTGTTGAATGGCTTGCTGGCTCCTGAAAAGGGGTGCTGGAGCAGTGGCAGGGATTAGTTTCCTCTGACCCTGTGACTTTTTGGCCTCCCCCTAACCCCTGCTGTGTGTGCTCCTGCATTTTGAAGAGTTGGTAATGATTAACTCTGAGCAAGCAGCTCTGCTTTCATAAAGCTAAAAAAGATCAGCGTTCCCCCCTTGTTAATTAAATCATGCACAAGGAAGATGAATGTGCAGCCCACACTTCTATCTTCTAAAATATCAAAGGGCAGATTAGGATGTCTTTTGCTCTGCTTCAGGCCCTTTTTCCCCATTCCTGGAAGTGACAGGGACCCGGATGTGAGTGTCTTCTAAGAACTTACCCATATCAATTATGTAGTCATTCATTTATTCAGTTGTTATTTTGTGGTGACTCCAAAAGAGCCAACCTGGATCAGCACAAAATATACCAGGGAATTCGGAGTCAATTCAGCACTGAGCTGAAAATATCAGAAATGACAGATGGGGAGAAAGTGAATACTTTAGGTCACATTTTAAACCACTTTTTGACAAATCCAGGGCCCTCTTGGTACCTGTGTTCTGTTGGTGAATTTTTCCTGACAGTTGGTGGTTTTATTTGCCAAACCCACAACAAAGGGGTCCTTGAGCTTTCCTGGGAGTGTTTCCTCAGTCCTGTGCCTCTCCTGGACCTCACAAAGACGTTATTGTTGCCTGCTTGCTGTGCTCCTAGCACCTGAGAGAGATCAAAGGTACTCAAGACCACAGTCTTGCCCTCTTGACAAAGCATTAAAGCTGATGATTAATCCTTTTAGCCTACAGGCCTCTTCCCACTAGCAAGTACAAAGCAGGGTGGTGGTAGGGACTATATTTCCAGTCCAACACAAGACAATAAACTGCCATTTTATGACTATCCTTCACTGTATCCAACTGCAGCTGCCCATCGAATTTGTTAAGGCCCCAACAGTTGTCCCATGTAAGCTATTTATGCCACTGGGACATTTTTATAAGTATCATCACTATTTTTGAGTGTCTATAATGTGTATGTCATATTGAGATAAAATGTACATTATCCAAAAACTTTCTGGTACACATAGCCTCCCTCATGTAAGGTATGAAAAATCTGGGGCTCAGAGAGGATGAGTAGTTCACTCAGGTCACAAGGTCAGAAAGGGTACAAACAGATTTTACAACCTGCATCTGGAAACCGGAAAGCCTACAACCTCTCCACTCTGTAATGGGCATCAATAAGAGCACGTGGCGCCCTGCTATACTGAAAAGGGGGAGCTTTGAAACCAGGCAAAGGAAGCTTTAGAATCTTTGTTCCAGAAGGAACCATCTTTGTGACCTTGAGAAAAAGCACTAGAGTTTTATGGCTTTATTTTCTAAATTGTAAAACCTCCATATAGTAAGAAAAGCCAGTACTAACCAATGAAGATAAGGCACTGAGGGAAGCTATGGAGGTGTGAGCTCCCATCCACTGGGATTGCTTCGGCTCAGAAGTCTGACTTGAAGGGGCAAAAGTGCCTGAGACTCAGACATGGGAAGCTAGATGAGATGTGTCCCAATGAAGATAGTGGTGATTTAAATCATTTCAGTGAGGACAAGTTGGCAGCTTAGACCCATGTCAAGGGAAAGGAGAGGGGGCTTGAGGTTCTTCTATACTTGTGATGGAAGGAGATCTAGCCTTTGTAGGTTTGTCCTTCCAGCACAAGGCTGCTGAAAGGGAGTGGGTGACACTTCTAAAACCAGTTAATGACACGTATATGTATATATTTATATGTATATGTATTAATACACACACACTTTGCATAAATATTATGGTTTCCAATTTTGTGGGATTTTTATGGGATTCCTGAGGATGTGAACAAGTGGATTTCTGTGTCTATATCTGTTTCTTGGGCTCTTTTCCTTCTGTTTGTTGGGATTGTGCTATTCTGATGTATATGTTTTATCTTATTTTATTATTATTATCCCTTAGAAACTTGTTTGTTTTCTAATAAGAGACAGAAAGGTGTTGGAT
This sequence comes from Lophiomys imhausi, assembly GCA_907164525.1. NCBI lineage: Eukaryota > Metazoa > Chordata > Mammalia > Rodentia > Muridae > Lophiomys > Lophiomys imhausi. The sequence continues at coordinate 198,010 of CAJQZJ010000585.1, forward strand.
GGAGAAGGGAGGAGAGATGAGGAACAACTAGGAGAAGTAGAGGGAGAGGAAACTCTAATCTAGATACATTATAGAAAAAAGTATCTCTTTTTAACAAAAGGAAACAAAACAATATTACCTTGCCTAGAATTCAGAGAAGCATGAAATAAAATGTGGTTCCTTTAAGTTTGGGCCAAGGGTCACCTCGGTAAGATTTCTGCAAAATCTTAGTGGGTTCCCAACTAAGTCAGTCCCTGTTTCCTTTCAGCTCTATGAAAACAGGATTGCTTGTACAGATCGCTTCCTGAGAGAATTACTCACTCAGTTCTCATGCTTGGAGGCAGGAGCTAGAACACTCAATATTCTTCAGAGAGCTAGGACTTCATGTAGGATTGGGAATCAAATTGGCTGGCATGCTCATCTCTATACAGAGAACATGGGTCAGAATAAGTGCCTAACATAGAACAGATATGCAGAGTTGTGGTCTCAAGCCGAATCTGCTCTCAAGGACCCTGAGCCTAACATTTTATTATGAGTCCAAGAGTTTAGTAGCCAGGAGAAAAGAGAAAGTTTCAGTCAATATTATCCAATCAAAGCAGCTACCTATAAAGAAAAGCTCAGTTATTTAATAGTTTTGCTCCCTCGCTCAGAGATTCTGCCCTGTTTCCCACTCCATTCTCTATTCATCTCCTCCTCCACTTTCTCCTTGGTTTTACTCATCTGGGAAAAATCCAAGGAGTCGTCCATCCCAGTTTAACAGAGTAATGACTTTTAAATAAAAATATGGTAGAAATGGGTACTTATTGAAATGGAATGCTTTCAGACTCAAGCATTTAAAAAAGATATAAATTTTAAGGCAGGCACTAAATTTTACTGCAATCTTGGAGAAAGCCTTTCCACTAATTCATGGAGAAAAATTAACAAAGTGAAAATTGCTTATCAGTGTTCTTTTGAAGTCATGATATGCAGCCTAATTCTATAGATCATCAGGACACTCCCAGGGAGATGGATTTATATACATGGAGGGAGAGCTCAGGGGCCAAGGAAAACAGACACCCATTTGCAGGAGAGAGGTAGCCACCCTGTGCGGAGAGCTGTTGGATGGCTTTGACAGCTTTGGCGCCAAGCTGCACTGAGTACCTTTTCATCTTTTTCAATAAGTTGGCCTCTGGAAAAAGACCTAGCAAAATGTAAGTCAGCGTTGGAATGGGGAAGGGAGAGACAGAAAGAACAGGAGGAGTAAAGGAGCCAGTACAGTAGTTCAAGATTTTACCCTGAGCTGCCTCCATTGTATGTGGTGGCCTTGCCTTTGTGTGTGTCACACTTACCCCCATGTGACAAGATGATGTTCCACAGATGACAGCCAGCCGTGATGTCACTGGTTGTCCCTCACAGATGAGGCCATGACCTCTCACATCTGCTCCAATGACTCCTGTGAAAAAGTAAAACCAAACAAAATCCTCTTAAGAAAAGAGATGGGAGTGGGAGTGTAAAAAAGCTAAAAACAAGCAAGAAATAGTTTTAAAAAAACATTTCAATGCTTAGGCCTTAGCTGGGCAGACTATGGACTAGCTCACCTAAATTAACCCAACCACCTAGTTCCTACCACCCATGTGGTTTTCTGTACCTTCTGAGCCCACAGACACATCTATCTTCTCCATGTCTCCTGGTGAAAAGAAAGCTTCTTCTACATCTTCCCAGGGTTCCTTTCTTCCTTCCAGGAAGTCCCACATTCCTATACTCTTTCTGTCCAGCTAATTGGCCATCAGCAACTTTTATTATTCAATCATAGAAGGCCTCAGATAGGGCATTAACTAGATCTCAGTGCACTGAAATCAGCTTTTGAAAATCATACATAAGACCTCCAATCTCCCCCTTTTAGTCTAATAAAAGGCTATTTTTCGTTTAACAATAAATACAGTACAATACGAACAATTAGGAAATAATTATGAAAACTATAAGGTATGACATACATTTCTGATGTCCAGTCCATATGTATCTGGCAACTAATAATATTCTATTATCTATCTATCTCAATCAGTTTAAAATTCTATACCTAACTCAATTTCCATCCTAACTTGCATTAACAACTTAAAAACATCCTCTTAGACCTAAAACATCCTTTAATTCCTACAACTTAAAAGTTAATGTGAGACTATAACTATGAAGTCTTCAACTACATCAGAAACCTGAGAAGGATAAATATATCTGATTATACAGGAAGTGCAGAGCGAGCAGCTTCCAAAACTAAGAAATGACAGACAACTTTCTCACCAGCTCACTTAGGGTGAGCCAGTCTGCCCAGCTAAGGCCGAAGCATTGAAACATTAAAAGGTCTTGGTGTATTTATTTTATGGGCATAAGTGCCACCCAGGGTCTCAGGCTCTTTTCACCTGAAGACATAACTTGGGCCTATTACAACATTTTGGTTCCCAATGTGGAGCAATTAGAATCCATACTTACAGCCTGAGAAGGCCTGGGTAAAAGGCGGTTTCCTAGCCAAAGAGCAGGGAACCAAATCCAAATGCATTTCAAAGGTGCAGCTCCCTTAACAGAAGCTGCTGCTTTGTAGCAAAGATGGAGAGCTAAAGCTCTCCTTATGTACTAAAACACTGGCAGCCTTCTAGACAGAGCTTGGGAGCAGAATTAACTGCCTAGATTAAAAATGGAGAAACTTATAATGTTTTGATACGTTTGGATTCCATTTGAATTTGTTTCTCTTAGCATGCAAATGATTTTTACACTGACAATTGTGGTTCTGTGTATCGTTTTTGAAAAAGATTAGACTAGGATAGGCTCAGAAAAAATACTTTAAAAAAAAGGACACATAACAAAAAGTAAGAATTCCATATGTAGTCTCAAGTAAAAACTACAAAATAACAACAAAATCTTATTTGCCAGCCAAGGGCAAACTGTGATGTGTATATTCTGTTTTTGCTTTACTCTGGTCCATGTATGGCATCTAATCTAATTGTCAGAACAATACCAACTATAATTATTTACATAAAACAGCATCCATAAGACATCTGTGCCCATTAAATACCATTCTCTATGCTGTGTATTACATGGATCATTTCATATTAACACTCTCTAGCAGATATAATTAAAGCCATAGACAGACACAAAAGGAAAAAAACTGAGATCTTCAGAGGTTAAGTGACATGTCCAAGTTCAAAGTACTCGTAAGAAGCAAGCCCTTCTGGCTGGGATCCTGTTTAACACGTGTATCCCAGTGTAAAAGAAGGCAAAAGCAAAAGAACAGTGTGACATTTGAATCTTTTTGACATTTGGGTCTCCATTCTTATTTCTACTACTTGCAAAACCCTAAGTGTGAAAGACCCTGTTGTAACGCCATGCAGCAGACAGCCTTTCAGCAGCAGGAGAAATAGGGGCTTTTCACATGGCTCCTCAGGATTTCCTGAAACCTGAAGAGCAAATGTGGTTAGTAATACAGAGTACTCCTCCACCTTCATTTACTCAAATAGCCACCAGGAACAGTGTGTGTGTGTGTGTACACAACATGGCATGAGTATGATATGGGACCCACAGACACGAAAATCTGCATGACTAAAATATGAAGAGGAGGTGACAGATGAGTGGGGTAGGGCAGATGCTGGGATGCAGAGAGAACAGCTTGAGCTCATCTTATCAACTCTGCACCACCCTGTTCTCAATCTACAGAACAGCATGCTCATTCATTCATACCTCAAGACCTGTGTTCTTTCCTCTGCCTGGAATGCTATTCTTCAACCTCTCTCCCAGGCTAACTCTTGTTTATTCTTAAGACAGTGTTACTATCTCAGAAAGGATTTCCTGATTACCTAGGAAATTTTCAGTCTCACTGTTGAATGTTCTCATGTACCTTGACTCCTCTAGCACAAGATACTACAAATTTTGAAATATCAAATTTCTCTGATAAAGGCTACAAGAAGCCAGTACTGTCTTACTCACATGCCTAACAGCCCAGAGCCTGCAGCAGTTGCTAGCTCAGGGCAGGGATTGACAGTAAGAATGCTTGTAAAAAGACTGTGCACTCCCATGCTCACAGTATGGCAAGGTAGGGAGAAACTTAACGGAGAATTGGAACCCAGAAGAATTAGTTCACATGAAAAACCACAAGGCTCAAATTCCGAATTCCCCAGGACTTTCCACGTGAAACCCAGAGTAGGTAATACATCAGACAAGGAGTCTGCAGATTTTGATGGAACCAGTTTCTTGACAAAGCAGGAAAGAAGGATATAGGAGTGGGGAGCAGTAACAGCCTCTAACATCTTTCCCAAGTCTACCCTCAGGGCCCAGCTGCTCAGAAGCCCAGCAGCATGGGAAGTCTGGCTCTTCCAAAGATTCTGTGCTGGTTACCACAGTAAGTCAATCTCAGCAAGTAGGTACCTGAGGCCTGGGGCCTGAGCCTGCAAGGGTCTTGGGTCTAATTGTTCTCAGATCAAGCCTATTGTTCTGCTCTGTAACACAGAGTTTGTTCCTGTAGGCTACAATGCACAGTCTCAGTCCAGATCAGCCCTGCCAGGAGATGTAGGAGCTGGAGGAAAGGTGCCCTCAACCAAGACAGGGCTCCATTGCAAGATGCATTTTTGAGGACTTCGACTCTGTAGACACAGGTCACTATGACTCCAGTACCTTCTAGTGTCCATCACTCTCAGACTACACTAACTCAGCCCTCTTTCTCTGGCTGGCAGACTGCAAGGCACCTTCTTACGTGCAGCATCTGCTGACACTTTTGTGTATGAAATTCCGACTCAAACACATAGTACTGATGTTTTCTTCTGTGAGTTCCGAGTCCCCTTTTTAGGACATCAGAGCTTTGGAACAGGAAGAATCTCAAAATAAGAGCAAATTTTAGCAGTCTTCACTATATGACCTGGCTATAGAAACCATATAGATATGGTTTTATTTGGAAAAAAACAACCTACTAATGTGATTGGGACTATTATCTTCATTTTACAAATGAGAAAACTAAGGCTCAGGAAGGAAAAGAACCTTCATCGGGGCACAGGACTACCAAAAGTAGGGCTGTGATTCAAACTAAGTATAACTTAACTTCTAAGTGTTGGTCTTCATCATGAAGACTCAGGTTTTTCTCTAAAAGCAAGTCAATGTTTACTGTCTATACATCTCAAAATACTGGGATCTCAAAAGTATTGATGTGAGATTCTTGACAGAAAGGAGGATGACAACTACTGATCCTCAGGGTAATAAAAACTCAGGGGTTCCTGCCAATGGAGCTTACTCACTAGTTCCATTTGAATGAAGTCTGGGCAATTCTAACTTCTAACATTACAAGGTCATTCAATTCTAAGTCTCAAAGTAGGGAAAGAAGAAAACTGTGAAAACGTTTTTGTTTGTTTCTTCTCTGGCTAGTAGTCACAATGGATTTATCTAAGCTTAAAATGTAATAATTAGGAAGTTAAAATGAAAAAACGTTGGAACTTGAAAATAAATATCTCCTATAAAATGAGACAAATAATAAGTTTGCTGATCTGATATTGAGACAATATTCTCAAAACAAACATCTAATCAGCAGTTGACTTGTCTGTGGTATGAGTTCATTAAAATAATCATTTATGAGGATGTTTTTGTTTAATCTAAGATGTGAGGCTGCTTAAGATACAGGTGTAAAGTATTAACTGTCTCATGAGCTAGCAGGGGCATGGCTTAACCAGAAAACAAGATTAACTCAGAGGACTTGAGAAAGGGATAAAGCCAGAGCTCCAAGGAGAAGGGGGGTTCTATAAAGAAGTAGTAGAAAGGGGGGCTTCAGGAAAGAAAAGGGGATACAAAGAAAAAAAGGGGTACAAGGAAGAGAGGGAGTTACAAAGAAGAGAAAGCTCTACAAAGAAGTAGAAGAGAGGGAGCTACAAAGAAGAGATGGGGCTCTACAAAGAAGTAGAAGAGAGGGAGCTACAAAGAAAAGACGGGGCTCTACAAAGAAGTAAGAAAGGGGGCTCTACAAGAAGTAGGAGAAAGGGCTACAAAGAAGAAAGAGGTTGCTGCTCTCCTGGCTGTGACACTTCCCCAAACTGCTGCTTGTTCTTCCTGCTGCGGTCTCCTGGTTTGCTGGACTTCTACTGAGATTGGTATTACCCCAATGAACCCAAGGACCCTTATCAGCAGGAAGTAGCCTAAAGAGAACTGTATTCCTTTTCCCTCTAACCATCTTTCTCTTCCACCTAGGGTTGGGGGGTTGGAAGGAACAAGGGTTGGATGGGAGGCATAGGGAATTAAGTATAGTAAAATTAAGTAAATAATTACATATAGTAACAAAAATAATAAAAGCCTCTTGTTACTCTTGTCATCATCACCAACACTATCATTACTCCCATCACTGTTGACCCATCTGAACTACCTCTAAAGAATCAACTATATTCTTCCATTGCTTCAAGCAAACATATCAGGCATCTAAGATAGTCTGGATACTATGGTTAAGTCCTTAAATACTCTGTTACTTAATGATTACAAATTGTTCCTATTTGCAAAACATTCTTAAGCAGTGAATATATTTTCTTTCCTTTGATAAATAATGGAAACAAAGAGTCAGAGTGTTCAGGTAATTAGCATTTAGGGTCAAACAAACAAAAATCAGTGCCAAGATTTGACATTGTTCTCTGGGGCTCTGAAGCCTGTGATTTGTCTTTAGTTTTTTGTTTTCTTTTCTTTTCTTTTTTCTTGTTTTGTTTTTTCATTTTATTTTTTATTTTTTTATTTCTTCAAGTTACATCTCAATCATAATCCCCTCTCTACTCCCCACTCCAGTCCCACCCTCCCCCCTCAACCCTCCCCATCCCCTTCCTTTTTTTTTTAAGTTTAAGGTATATCTTTTCCTCCCCCAACATCTCCCCCTTTCAGTCCAACAAATGGCTCTTTCTCTTATAACAATACAATACAATACAAAACAACAGAAATAATTAGGCCAAAATTATGAGAGTCATAGGGCTTAGCATACAGTCCCAATGTCCAGTCCATACATATTTTCCACCTGACTTTAACATTCTACTATCTAACCATCTCCATGAGTTTAAAGTTCTTTATATAACACAGCTTCCATCCTAACTTTCATCACAATTTTAAAAACATCTTCTTAGATGCAGAACACCCTCTTAATTCCTAAACAACTTAAAATTTAACTATGAGACTCTAGCTATCTAGTCTTCAACCACATCAGAGACCTGGGAGGGATAAATATATCTGATTATATAGGAAGTGCAGGGCAGCAGCTTCCAAAACTAAGAAATGACATACCAGTGGCTCTCTGGACAGTTACCAATTTCTTTCAATACGTTAGAGCATCAATCTTCAGCCTTTTGGCCCCATTTCTCTGACAGACATTGATTGTAAAGCAGGAATCATGAAGGACTTGCCTACTCTGTCTTGGCAGAGTTAGGCTGTCGACTTACCTGCTTCCAAGTTTTGTCCTATTTGGACAGCATTCTGTTTACAGTTGAAGCAAGGGATTTTTCTTTCCAAGAGATAGGCTTGCCACTAATTCAACCATCTCCAAAGTTTTTTTTAATTTTATTGTCTCAATTGAATTGTCTTATATAAGGTAAATGACTTTGGAAATATTTTGTACCATGTTCTGAGTGTCCTAATCAACATTTTGAAAAAACCCAAGTTTCAGTAAGCCCTAATTCCACCACAATTTTGAACACCCCCTCTTTTTCCAAAATGAGAGAATGGGGCCAAATGATAGTACTTCCTCAGCTGTTCTTAGTACACAGTATATTCAAGGCTTCTTCTAAAAGGCTGTGTGGAAACATAACAAACTATTCCTTTTAGGGCCCTGAGACACAGATACCAGCCATACTTAACTGAACCAGCAAGAAGCTGATCTTGCTAGTTTTCCTCAGGGAAGGTTTCTGTTCTGCCTGGTGCCATCTTGAACTCAACAGTAGCACATAGGTAATGCACTCTGACAGCACATGAATCTGATTAGTGCCATTTTCACCTTCCTAAGGCCATTTAGAGCTTGGAGGGGCTCCTGCCCCCAAGACATGAAGTCCAAATGCAATCAGAGAATAGTAAGACATGGGTGGAGTTGGACAGGCTTTCTCCTTTCTGAATTAACATTTCAAATCTATATAGAAACCACAGGTTACACGCATACATCAGGAAACAACTCATGAGATGAGATTTTAATAAGCATAGCAGTAGAAAAAAATGGCTAATTAAATGATTTATCCAGTACTTATATTATCATTAAGTGGTCAACGATGATAATCCTTAACCTGCCATTATAAATGAATACACACAGACACTGGATGGATTTTAACAAGCCTTGGCCTGAATTGTGCAATCCTAGTCCATCTAAGCTAGCTCATAATTCTATTACCCAAATATGGCCCCATATATACATACAACCCTTTGGACTGCTATTTTCCATGCTATACAGATGTTCCAGGCCATATGGAATGATCTTTTTAATCTATCCCATGGCTTCTGTTTCTTCTTCCTGCTCCTGGCTTCTTTCTGAGGCTTCTTCCTTCCAAGATGCTCTCTGTCTCCGAAGCCCGCACACCTTAGTCCTGCCTACCTCCTTCTTTAGCCAATCTCCAGGCCTAAGTATTTATTTAACCAATCAGAGACAATGTAAATAACAAACAGCAAGCAGGACCAATTAACATTTAGAATGCTTAACACTACCCCATCACATAGTCTTCAGTAATGCTGGGGCCTTTCATATAAAGTACAACTTTCAGTTTATTCTGAATTCCTCAGAAAGCTTGCTTGGAAAAGGAATTAGCAGCTGAAGAAATAAGCTCCAACATAAAGTAGTCAAATTTTTAACTGTGTGCCCTCTGAACCTTGCACAATGCCTAGCTGATGACAACTGAACAATCATTTTTTTTTTTGGATGACTAAAAAACAAATACCAAGAAAATAAGCATACTGACTCAGGGAGCCAATTCAAGAACTACCATTTCCTGACTATTCTAAAAATTCAGATATGTTTCATATCAAGTAACATGATTAAAAACAAAATTTAAAAGGAAAAGTTAAAACAACAGGCAATTTTTTTCTTCACCTCCTTGTGCTACCCACACTTCCCCATCTGTCTTCCGTACAGACATTCATTGAGCACCTACTATTCTTACAAGCAGAAAAAAAGAGATTTTGCAAATATTATGATTTAAGAGTCCATTATCCTGTAATTTATCAAACCACAACTGCTTTGAAATTTTTATAGGGTTATATGGAAGAAAAACAACCCAAGTTCTAGCATTTGTGTTATAATTATGTCCTACTTTATAGCTATATAACAGTACTTTAGAGTTTGCAAGCATCCGCCAACACTGCACCCTTTATTCCAGCTCAAATTGAAAGAACTGAATTTCAGAGATGGAAAATAAGTTCATCATATGTTGCTTAGAGGCAGAGGTAGGGCTCACATGGGGATTTATTGAGTCTCTGAGTTTTAAGTGCTGGTACCCTAAAATAAAATTCTCTTGACATAACAACTTGAGACCCTTCACTGAGGAAGAAAAAATGATTTTTTAACACGACTTGAGACTTTATCAACTTTTGTTCAGTCATTAGAAGGAATGGGGTGACTAATAAATTCAATTGAATAAGTTGTTCCACTAAGCAGTTTGGCATTCTTGGAAAGACCACTCCACATGGACCACCAGCCTCTGTGTGGACAATCTGAGGCAGCTGCAAGGTCCTCGAAAGGCAAGTGTCACAACAAAGGCATTTTCTCTGCAAAAGAACTAGCTCTGCTCTACATTTAGACATTTTGTTATATTGAATAATCTCTATACTACATATAACCTAATGTAACAGGTTGACATATGGAGATTTAAAGACTCATCTATCCTGTGACTTTGCTTAAGTTTCCTATATTTTATTTATGCCTCAGTTTTCACATACATACAATTAGACAACACCTTCCTCATAGGATTGTTACATACATGCTAATACATTTAACATATTTAGGTCAGTCCTGTCAAATAGTACAGTCTTTGAACAAGAATATGTTCTGTGTTGGAATTGCCCAGTTCAGCAGTTAGCACTTGCATGTCACTACTGATCAACTGAAACATGGTTAGCAAAACTGAGCAACTACATTTCTATTTTACTCAATTTTCATTTTAATTAAGTTAAATTTAAATCGTCATATTATACTAGTGATTTATCAGGTAATACAGGTTACCCCATGCTTCACACTGTATACACATTTGTTGTCCCTTTTATAATTTTTGTCATTGTTGTTATTGCTGTTATTTGGTTTGTTGTATTTCCTAATACTTGGGCTTCAATTCTGCTTACTTGACTTTGGGTAATGCTTTGAAGTACAGATATGAAACCTTAGCTTCCATTTTGGAAGACCTTAATAATAACACACACTAACAAAAGAGCTATAAAGATAAACAAATACAGGAAGCACACTGGTTATCATCAAATGGAAGCCATGCAGTTCAGGACCTATATCCGTGTCTGAACAAACAGTACACCCTATAAGATTTTTCATGGATCCTGGAGTATGTACCCTTTAGTAGTTTGAATGAGAAGTGTCCTCACTGAGCATTTCCTCATACTGCTCATACTATGCCTAAAGTAGCCTTTCCTGCATTACTTCTCATAAATCTATTCCAAAGCCTCCCTTTTGGCATCGGAAACCTTTCTGGATCATGTCCCTCTGCATCTGCCAAGCATATCAGCCAGGCAGAACATCTTTTGTGCCCCAATGACTGATTCACAGCCTCTATCCTTGTATCTATTCATTTGTTTATCTTCAAGCTGTCTTTCTCTGCTAGGTGATAAGCAAGCTAGAACCTAGGAAATTATCTATTAATTAACATATAATTACTGCACATGAAGTTTTGAATATGTAGAGAGTTTATAACCTTTTTCTGTTCTTGCTGATGAATTGATGACTTGTGGGAACATACATACTCTTAAGGTACTTTTTACATGACAATACGTACATTGATTGTGGACAACTATTTGAAGTTTTATGCAAAAAGATGCAATGAAGAGATTTGTAATATACAATTATACAATTAACAGAACCTCACACCTTACCTTTTAAATAATTGCTAAGAATCACTTATAAAAAAAAGTTTCTCTTGATTATTGGAAGGTTGTTTTGTGTCTAACACTTTGCAAATAGAAATTCCATAGGAATATCTCTAGGTGATTATTGTCACACAGGTCTATAAACAGAGGAAATGGGACATTTTCTTTTAAGATTTACTTGATTTTTAATTATGAGAAAGAGAGAGAGACAAAGAGGGAGACAGAGAGAATGAGAGAAAGAGAGAGAGGAGAGGGAAGGGAAGGGAAGGGAAAAGGGCAGGGAAAAGGGAAGGGAAAAGAGAAGGGAAAAGGGAAGGGAAAAGGGGAAGGGAAGAAAAGAGAAAAGAGAGATCTCGTAACTGGAGGTGTGTGTGGAGGCCAAATTAGGGCACCAGTTCCTCAGGAGGTAGAGTTACAGGCATGTGTGCACAGCCTGATGTGGGTGCTAAAATGGGAATTCCGGTAATCTGTGAAAGGTGCATGGGGTCTTAACTGCTGAGCCATCTTGCCAACAACAGAAAAAGAAAAAAAAATAACTTGGAAATAAGTTTTCCAAAGTCATCACTCTTACAACAGGAAAGGTGGTGGTATATCCATGTCTATCTGGCTCCCACATAGCCCCACCCTACATTAATTCATAGTCCTTAAAAAAAAAAAAATCAACCAAACAAACAAAAAAAAACCCTCTTTTCTTTTAGTTACTTACAATGATAGTCCCAGAAAACACAGTTGACAAAACCTCTTTCAGAATTTGCCATCACCATGCCACTACAGCAAGCCCAACAGGTTAACCTGGAGACAACAAATGCTAAGAGGCAACACAGCTAAAAGGGTATCTAAAGTCATGGTGTTCCTAAAGCATTGTTTCAGCTTTGAAAGAAGTGTGCTCTAGAACTCACCCAACACAGATCCTAAATCTAGTTTAAAGTCAAAGGAGTCCTATGTTGAAGTACATATGAGCAACGCAAAATGATTCAAGTAGACGTAATATACATGCTTATATGTATATGTATATATATTATATATAGGTTTGTATACAGACACACAATAATAATTAAGTAAGAAGTCATGAATTTGGGAGTGACAGGGACATGGGAGGAGTTGGAAAGGAGGAGGAAGGATGAGCAGAGATATAAAAGCAATGTGAATGTACTACGAAGTTCTCAAAAAGTAAAGTTAAATTTTAAAATCTCCTGTGATTTAAGTCTAGGGAGACTTCATACACCTTCACACTACCATCATTCACTCCTACTGTCTCATCTTTTCCAGAACTTAGAAGATGGTAAGTCTTGTAGACTTGTGGATATTCATTTAGTATGAATCTGAGCCCCTTGCATATAGTGATTAAGAAGGGTGCTCTGATGACCAGGTTTTAAGCCTGGCAAATGAGAGAAATCTTATAACCTTATTATGCCTCAGTTTCCTGAACTGTAGTAGTCAGTAGCCTGTGGGTGTCTATGAAGATTCCATGAGTGGAAAAATGCCTCCATACACTGAATTTTTATCCCGGTACCAGAACAGCTCTGTATTTCTAGTGTTGGAAACAGGGCTTAGCCTGGCAGCTCATTGCTTTAGCTTGATGTACACATTGCCAGATTTACTTCATCTTATGCAGATGGACCAGAACATCTGCTTTCTGTCCTTCACATACAGTTCATGACAGAACAATGGAGTGGGGGATAAGGAAGATGAGATAGTTACACAATTTAGGCTACTGTTGTAAACATTAGTAAGAGTAACTAAAAATGTGTTCATATCTAAAGCCACAATCACACAAATTATCATTCAAGCTACAATTCCACTTGTGATGGTGTTAATTGATTATTTTTGTCTTAATGACAGATTCTTCCACAAATTGAAATAATAGGAAACCACTATGAAGGCCTAATGGAAGTTTAGGAAACAGAAAGCAATGAACAGACCCTCAGATAATGAGGTCCTACTCCTTTGTTCCTCGCTTCTACCCAGACAGATCAAATCTCAAAGGCTGGCTAGTATGTACTAGCTTGGTAATGTGAAACTTAAATAACATGAGCAAAATCCCCAGTTATGAAAAAGGAAAAGTCTGATTTTTTTCCTAACCTTGACAGGACATCCAGACGGCAGGTACCTCATCACCCATACCTTCACAAAAGACTTGCAGGGGTCATGCACAGTCAAGTGTCAAGTTGAAACCCAGCCCTACCCATTAACCCACAAAAATTACCTTTTTTAATTAAAAAAAATATAAGAATTGGCCTAAGTAACACAAATGTTTACTACAGAATGCCTTTAAATAGACTCAAAATTGCAACTCTAAAAATCCTACAGTTGTCTGTTGACATCTTCCAAATGAACTGTCTAATACAACTACTTATCGATCCCTAACAATAAGCCAGATATCCATTATGAAGTGCTAAAACACTAAAGAGAAGTTGTTTCCTTTACAAGATTCCAGTTTACTAGGGGTGGAAGATACATGAGGAGACACTGACAAAACAAGCAGTCAATGAGCTAAGTCTCAGGGGAGGGTGGGAATCAGACTTGACCTCTGCGGGACAGCCAAGAGTTCTCTAAAAGAAAATGAGGTAGGAAGAAGTATGGCAGTTAGCAGAGAAGAGTTTGAGGAGGAAACAGGGATTCTGGGTAGACCTTTAGGCAAGAGACACTAAGCCAAGGCACAAGTAAGAAGACTGGTTGCTTAAGAGTCTGCTGGGTTACCATCTGAAGTGGATGGATGGACCTGTATTCTGCAGAACTTGGTTGGTCTTGGTCTGATGCCAGTCAGATAGAACCCTGATTCCCAGCTTTACCCCCAGTTCACTGTGTTAACCTCTACAGAAGATTCATCTCTTTAGTAACAGCTTTCTCAGCTATAGGCTACAAACACTGTCTTCTACTTTATTAGGTCATTATTATCAATATCTGTGTTTGATGTGGTGTAGGAAATGCCATCTCAGTATATAAGTGCACTGGGGTCTTGAATATTATGTGCTGATGGTACTGGAAGGAACCTTCCCACTGTAGGAAGAAACAGCCCTATTTTCATCTCCACCCAGACCTTGAGGCAGGTTGTAAGGCTTTCAATGGTTTCATGTGAAATATTCCCTTTGAGAGGTCAGCCACATCCTTTTATCCAAGGAGAAAGGTTCACAGAGCAGCATCTGAACAGAGGCCTCACTGAGCTGCCCACAGTTCAGCACTGCTGGCCATACTTCCTGCATGCTCAGACTTTCCAATTTTTCCTTTAAAAAAATTAGCCTAAAGCATTCAGTGAACTGTTTCCTTGGGTCTTCATGGCCTTAGGATTCCCACATCACAAAAAACTTACAGTAAAGCTCTGTGTTTCTTATCTATCTAGTGCTACAGAGCCCTGTCACAAGCCCAAAGTAGGTGAGGAAAAGATGTTTTTCTTCCTTCCACATCATGTCCAGAGTCTCTGCGCTTTCCTTAGTCCTGGGCAAATTCAAATAGTCTGTCACTATGTGTGAGACACACAGTCCTGTACCTGTGACATGGGAACTATAAATACTTTCTCCTGGGCAGAAAAGACATCGGTTTTCTTTAGCAAAATTTCTCTTGCCACTGGACAAACAGGTTCATGTATAAGAATATCTGAAATTTCTCTTTCTGGAGGTGGAATAAGGAACCAGCAGTCCTTGCAAAGCTTTCTAAGACCCTTCAGGAGGAACCCAACTAGACATGGGGGAGGCTTACATGGATTCCTTAGAACATGTGAGCTAAGGGAAAAGAGCGGAAGTGTCAAAGAAAAAGACCATAATTAGCAGGCTAGCTCTCCTCTCCCTGCCTTCTGACTGCACCTTCTTGCTTGGTATGGATTTCAGTTCTGCTAGAAGCTTCTAGAGGTTTTGTGGGTTAGTTGAACATTGACAGAGCAAAACTTGGAATTCAGTCTATGAGCCAAAACCAGGTGAGGCTTCTACAATGCCAGGAGTTCCCCTAGAGAGTGTCAAGGGCTCCACTCTACCTAGACTGATTAATCACGCCTGGCCCCAAGCTTCAGACGATAAAAGGACTGAAAAGAAAAACAGATTCTAAAGCTGGATTTTGATTCTACCCCTATTTCCCCATTCCCAGGAGACTGGGGGTGGGGGTGAAAGGTGAACCTTACCCATAAGAGTCAGACTGCAGGGCTCAGAATAAAATGACATGTAGACCAGCTGAGCTGGCTTGGCTAGGATAAAGGCCCAGGGTTGTAGCACAATGAAGGACATGTGGCTGAAAGAACTTCAAAAAGAATAAAGGCTTAGGTAAATAAACAGTAAGAAAAGGGGAGGAAAAGGAGAATTACAGAAAGTCTCCAAAGGAAGGCACTGGCAAGTCTCAAGAACTGCAAGGAAAAGGCAGACTATGAGATCCTCCCCTCCCCAGGGGGTTCTACCCTATACCTGCTCCTCATGCTCACCTTCTCTCCTTGCCCTACACCTGACTCCACAGCTAATGGGACCAGTCAAAGGGGTCACTGGATTTGAGGGAGAAACTTCTAGATACTACCATTGAGTCTCATTTTAGGCATAAGTGATGTTCCAGAGCCTGGTATTTTCGGTAAATGGAGGGGATGATTTAAAAGTGAAAAATAAAAGAGAACAAGAGAAAGCTTGTTTAGACAGAAGGGCACTGACTGGTTCATGTCAGGCCTTAGTCCTGATGCGTATATCTCCTTATCTGTCCATAGTCTCAACTCCACACCCATCTGCTGAGCCCAGCTGCAGGGAAACAATGCTTTCAGGAAGATAACCACTGTCTTCCCTGAGTTCCCAGCATCTGAAAGGCCCAGACTCTCATCCCTCTGCAGAGGTAGAAAAAGAGTGCCTCCCAGAGACTGTCAAACTAGGGTTCTTGTAAGATCAGTTAACTTACAGCCATGTGGTCCACGAACAATATTTCTGAGATCCTTTCCTTTGAGACCTTAGGATAAGAGCTATCCTCAACTCACTCCCAGTGCTGCCAGAAAAAAAAAAAAAATCCTTATATTCCTTGCTGCGGCCTTCACCACTACCACTATCATCACCATCTTCATTGCCACCACCACATCACCACCGACACTATCATCACCACCACCTCAGCTGGCAATTGTGTACTATTTATCTGCTACAGATCCAAATAGTTTATGGAAATGAAGTTATCCAATCCTCATAACTGTTGCTCTATAACCAATGGGTACAGCAACTAACAGTGATACAAAGAGAGAATGTGATGGCATGGGATCTGAGTTCAGGAGTCTGACTCCTAGAATCATCCTTTGCAACCCTTAAGGATAGTGTTGGAATGGTGTCTATATATTTTGTGCATAGCCTGTGGACCCTTATTTCTATTCAGTACATGCTGCATATCCATATTAGTTTTCACTCATATTTGGCTATTTCTCCTTCTGAATTTGGTATTTCTATCAGAAACCAGTGTTACTTCCTATTTCCATTTTGCAAGATTGATAAACATGAGTTATAAACAAAGGGAGATATTTGGTTCAGAATCCCCTTTCTAAGTGAAGAAAATTTTAAATGAGTTTGAAAGATCACATTTAGCCACCTTAAAGCCCCACAAAGCAAGCTAGAATGTGACTAGGTCAGTTCAGTTTCTTTGTTCTTTGGAGCACCACTCCTCAGATGTCTATGTAGGCTAGGGAAACAGGATGTGCACTTGATTGAGGGCTCCAAACTGCACTGGCCCCACAGTAGGTGCTATGCTGTCAGGGGCATTACCCCTTAATGCTAGCCTGGGTGCTTCCTCATCCGTATCTTTCCTTCTCCCTAACATGCTTGTCAACTGGCAGCACCAACGGTGGCAGTCCAGCAGGTAGATTTTCTTATTTTGAAAACCATTCTCTTTATATATGTATGAGTGTTACACATGCAGATAAGTTTATGCATCACATGCATATCTGCTACTTGGAGAGGCCAGAAGATGGGGTCAGACTCTCTGGAACTGAAGTTTCAGATGGTTATGATTTGCCATGTGGTGCTGAGATTGAAACCAGTGACTCAGGAAGAGTAAGTAGTGCTCTCAACCACTGACTCATCTCCAGCCTATTCAGTATTTTTAACCATTTCCAGTTAGCATGCCTTTGTTTTTATTAATCTATAGAAAATCGTTACATACTCATGCTACATGTTCTATGCTGCAGGTACTGAAAATATGTAAGGCCTGCATTTTCATTCTTCTAATTCTTTAATGAAAAATTGTAATTTTAATGTAGCCTAAATTACAAACCTTCCTTTTATCACTGTGTTAATTCTGGGGTCCAGTTAAGGAACATCTGCTCATCTCAGGGTCATAAAGATTATCTTCTGTTATTTAATTCCTTTTATTTCACATATCATATTTATGTATCTGGAAAATCCATGTGGAATTTATTTTTATGTGAGGCATGAATAAGGTGACAAAATTAACTTTCCATGTTGATATGCAATTATCACTATTTGATTTAAAATACCACCCCCTAATCACAGTTCTGCAGGGCCAGCCTTATGACAAACTACCCATACATGGATGTTTGGATTGGGACTCCATAATCACCCTATTCTGAAATGTTCTGTGGAAACTTTTATGTTTGGAAGTTGGATGTTTATTTTTAAAGTTGTCTTTCCATTGTCTCTTTCCATGTAAGATTCTGAAATACTTCTAATCTCTAACTCTTTCCATACAAATTTACTACAATCTGAATTAGACAGCATTGAATCTATAGAACATTTGGAGAGAACTGTCACATTACCACTTTCAATATTTACCTATGACATTGCTATACTCAAAATGCTTTAGAGCTCCTTGTATTCATGTCTTCCTCACCATTACTTCTAGGTATGTGCTATTATTGCAAATCATGCTGTAGAAGGTGTATTACTTTCTAAGCAGCTGTTTCTGATCATAGATGTAAGATTAAGTTTCATGTTCTTTTACAACAGCAATCTTGTTAAGTTACTATCACACTAAGTTTTACTGTATATGCAGATTCCTTTGACTTTCTAAATGCATATGATTGTTGTATGTGAAGTCAGTTTTATTTCATTCTACTTTTTCTCTCTTTTTTTGTTTTTTTGTTTGTTTGTTTTTTGAGACAGGGTTTCTCTGTGTAACAGCCTTCACTTTCCTGAACTTGCTTTTTGTAGACCAGACTGGCCTCAAACTCAGAGATCCACCTGCCTCTGCCTCCTGAGTGCTGAGATTAAAGGTGTGCACCACCACACCCAGCTATTTCATTCTAAAAATCATATTTTAAATTTATTTTCTTAACCTGTTGCATTGGCTAGGAGTTTCATTGTGATATATAGTAGACATACTGCACGTGGCAAGATTTTCAGAAGAGATGCCTTAAGATTTTTATTTCTATATATCCTTAATAAGAATAAAGACCTTTGCCTGCACTGAAAGAGAGGACCAGTGAAGTCACAGGAACAGTAAAGATCAGATTGATCATCCTGGTAACAAAAAATGGTGGTGGCTGGCTGGGTTGCACTAACTCCAGAGGACACCAGGAACAATCAGCTAAGGACAACCAGATGGCTAAATGCTAGCAAAAGAACAAAACCGACAAAAGTCAGGGAAATATGACTCCAACACAAGTCAGCTATTCTAAAACAGCAAGCCCTGACTATAAACAGAAGAAAATGACAAAAAAAATCTTTACTTATCAAAATTACAGAGGCCTTAAAAGAAGAAAATAAATGCCTTAAAGAATTTAAAGAAAGGACAATGCAAGAGATGAAAGCAATGGAGAAATCCATTAAAGACATTCAGGAAACTGAATCCAACAGATGAAAGTAATGAAAAATTCCATTAAAGACATCCAGAAAAACTCAACCAAACAAGAGAAGGAAAGGGGAAAAGCCATTAAAGAAATATAGAAGAAGAAAACCAAGCTGGAGAAGGAAATGAATAAACCGGTTCAAGACCTGAAATTGGAAATGGAGGCAATAAAGAAAATACAAGCAGAGACAATCTTGGAGGTGTAAAAACTTAGAAAAGAGAGCAGGAACTACAGACATGAGTATCACCAATACAATACAAGAGATGGAAGACAGAATATCAGGCATGAAGACTCGATTGAAGAAATCAGTACAACAACCAAAAAAAAAGAAAGAGAGAAATCTAAAAAATTCCTCACCTATAACATCCAAGAAATCAAGGACTCAATGAAAAGGTGGAATCTAAGAATTATAGTAAAAGGTGAAAGTGATGACTACTAACTCCAAGGACCAGGAAACATTTTTAATAAAATCATAGAAGAAAATTTCCCAAACCTAAAGAAAGAGATGCCAATAAAATTCCAAGAGGCATACAGAACACCAAATAGATTAGACCAGAAAAGAAATTCCTCCTGCCACATAATAATCAAAACTCCAAATGCACAGAACAAAGAAAGAATATTAAAAGCCGTAACAGGAAAAGGCCAAGTAACATATAATAGCAGACATATTTTTGGTTGTGAGCCTAGCCTTTAATGGCTGAGCCATCTCTCCGCCAAACTCATTCTAAGAGGCCAGAGTCCCCCAGATATCTAAACCACACAAAGTCCCAAAAAAGAAGGAGAATTTCAGACCTATCTTCCTCATGAACATGGATGCAAAAATATTCAATAAAAAACATGCAATCCAAGTACTAGAACATATCAAAAGTATCATACACCATGATCAAGTAGGCTTCATCCCAGTGATCCATGGATGATTCAACATATGAAAAACCATTAATGTAATCCACCATATAAACAATTTGGAAGAAAAAAAAAACACATCATCATCTTACTAGATGTCTAAAAAGGATTTAACAAAATCAAACTCTGTCATGTTATAAATCTTAGACAGATGTAGCATACAAGGACTATACGTAAACATAATAAAGGCAATATACAGCAAGGTGTTAGCCAACATCAAATTAAATGGAGAGAAACTTAAAGCATTTCCACTAAAATCAGGGACAAGGCAAGGATGCCCACTCTCTCCATATCTCTTCAACATAGTACTTGAAGTTCTAAACAGAGCAGTAAGATAATGAAAAGAGATCAGGGGATACAAATTAAGAAGGAAGAAGTGAAAGTATCCCTATTATTTGCAGATGATATGATAATATATATAAGTAACCAGGAAAATTACACCAGAGAACTCCTACAGCTGATAAACACCTTCAGGAAGGTGGCTGGATACAAAATTTATTCTAAAAAAAATCAGTAGTGTTTCTTTACATAAAAGATAACTGGACTGAGAAAGAAATGAGGGAAACAATGCCCTTCACAATAGCCACAAATAATAAAATCTACCTGGGCGTAACCCTAATCAAACAAGTGAAATACCTGTATGGGAAGAACTTCAAGTCCTTGAAGAAAGAAACTGAGGGGGAATCTACCCATCATCCGGAGGTGGACAACAAGATCTCAGGATCATCCAGCCCCCAGAACAGGGGGTTCTCCTGAGCACCAAGGCAAACTGGCATCAGGAACAACCAGACAATGCCAGGGTCAACCAGATGACTAAGATACAGAATACTAAGATACTAAGATGCACAAGAACATGATAAAAAAAAAAAAAGCAATATCACATCTCCAGAACCTAGCTATAATGTTACAGAAAATCCTGGAAATTCTAACATAACTGAAACAAAGGAAAATAACCTTAATCCTACGCTTATATTAATAATAGAACCCTTAAGGGGAAAAATCAAATACATCAGAGACCAATAACAAAATACTGCAAAACTAAAAAAAAAAAAAAAAGGAAGGGAAGAGGATGGGGGGGTTGAGGGGGAGGAGGGTGGAAGGGTGGGACTGGAGCGGGGAGTAGGGAGGGGATTGTGATTGAGATGTAACTTGAAGAAATAAAAACTAAATTATTAAAAAAAAAGAAATGAATAAAGCTCTTAAAGGAATGGAAGAGCTGAAAAGGGAAGGTGAAGCAATAAAGAAAGCACAAGCTGAGACATCCATGGAACTGGAAAACCTTAGGAAAAGAAAAGGAACTTCAGACATAAGCATCACCAACAGAATACCAGAGATGGAAGCAAGAATCTCAGGCATAGAGGATAAAATTGAAAAAATAATACATCTGTCAAAGAAAATGTAAAATCCAAAAAAGTCCTGACACAAAACCTTCAGAAAATAAAGGACACTGTGAAAAGATGAAATCTCAGAATAATAGAAATAGAAGAAAGAGAAGATTCCCAGCTCCAAGGACGAGAAAATATCTTCAACAAAATCATAGAACAGCCTTTCCCAAATCTAAAGAAATGCCTATTGCTATACAAGAAGCCTACAGAACTCCAAAAAATTAGACCCAAAAAGAAAATTCTCCCACCACATAATAATCAAAACACTAAATGTACAGAACAAAGAAAGAATATTAAAAGCTGCTAGGGAAAAGGGCCAAGTAACTTATAATGGCAAACCTATCAGGATCACACTTGACTTTTTGTCAGAGACATGAAGAGCCAAAGGGTCTGGACAGACATCTTGAAGACCCTAAAAAACCACAAATGCCAGGCTAGACTACTATTTCCAGCAAAATTGTCAATTAACATAGATGGAGAAAACAAGATATTCCATGACAAAACTAAATTCAAACGATATCTATGCACAAATTCAGCTCTACAAAATATTTTAGAAGGAAAACTCCAACCCAAAGAGGTTAACTACATACAAGAAAATACAGGAAGCAAATAACCAAAAGGCAGCAAAACCAAAAGCAGAGAGGCTCACTCACATATTACTTCCACCAACATCAAGATGGCAGGAAGTAACAATCACTGGTCATTCATATTGCTCAACATCAATGGACTCAATTCCCCAATGAAAAGACACAGGCTAGCACAATGGATGTAAAAACAGAATTCTGCATTCTGCAACTTACAAGAAACACAACTTAGCAAAAAAAAAAAAAAAAAAAAGATAGGCATTACCTCCAAGTAAAGGACTGGAAAAGATATACCAAGAAGATGTACCCAAGAAGCAAGCTGGAGTAGCCATTCTAGTGTCCAATAAATTAGACTTTCAACCAATGTTAATCAAAAGAGATGAGGAAGGACACTACATACTCAACAAAGGAACAATCCACCAAGATGACATCTCAATACTGAACATCTATGCCCCAAATGTAAGGGCACCCACAATTGTTAAAAACAACAACAACAACAACAACAACAACAAAAAACACTACTAAAGCTCAAATCTCACTTCAAACCCCACACATTAATAGTGGGAGAATTCAACACACCACTCGCACCACTGGACCAATCATTGAGGCAGAAATTAAACAGAGAAATAATGAACCTGACAGACGCCATGAATCAAATGGACCTAACTGATATCTACAGAACATTTCACCCCAAAACAAAAGAATTCACTTTTTTTCTCAGCACCTCATGGAACCTTCTCTAAAATCAACCATACAGTCGGTCACAAAGCAAGCCTCAACAGATACAGGAAAATTCAAGTTACCCCTTGTAATTTATCACACCATCATGGAATAAACCTAGAATTCAATAATAAGAAAAACAACAGAAAGCCTGCAAACTCATGAAAACTGAACAACTTTCTACTCAATGACCTCTGGGTCAGGGAAGAAATAAAAAAAAAAAAAAAAGAAATTAAAGTCTTCTTAGAATACAATGAAAATGAAGGCACAACATACCCAAACTTATGGGACACATTGAAAGCAGTGCTAAGAGGAAAGTTTATAGCACTAAGTGCCTCAAAAAGAAACTGAAGAGTTACCATAATAGCGACCTAAAAGCACACCTGAAAGAGCTAGAACAAAAAGAAGCAAACAGGAGGATCCAAGATGGCATCATCCATAGAGCATGGTAACTGTGTAGTGGGTGAATGAGATTAGTCACTGTGGAGTGAAGGTGAGGTCCTACAGCCCACTGTGAAACACAGACAGGGTTTGAATTTCCATGGTGAACATGCGACTGGTCACCACAAGAAATAGTGCATGCAGGCCCCAGAAACATCACCCTCAGATCAGCCAGCTCTGTCACCCATCTGGAGAGGAGCACCAGCCAGAGCAATAGCAAACTCATTCTATGAGGCCACCCACAGTCACCTTGATACCTAAACCACACAAACACTCAATGGAGAAAGAAAATTTCAGATCAATTTCCATTATGAACATGGATGCAAAAATACTCAATAAAATACTTGCAAACCATACCCAAGATCACATCAAAAGTATCATCCATGATCAAGTAGATTTTTATCCCAGGGATGCAGGGGTGGTTCAACATAAGAAAATCCATCAATGTAATCCACCACATAAACAAGCTAAAAGAAAAAAATCACATGATCATCTCACTGGATGCAGAAAAAGCATTTGACAAAATCCAGCACCCATGTATATTAAAAGTCTTGGAGAGATCAGGCATACAAGGATCAGACTTTAACATAATAAAGGCAATTTACAACAAGCCAATAGACAACATCAAACTAAATGGAGAGAAACTTAAAGCATTTCCTCTAAAATCAGGGACAAGGCAAGCTGCCCACTCTCTCCATAGCTCTTCAACACAGTTCTAGACAGAGCAATACGACACTTAAAGGAGATCAAGGGGATACAAATTAGAAAGAAAGAAGTCAAACTATCCCTATATGCAGATGATATGATAGTATACATAAGTGACCTCAAAAATTCCACCAGAGAACACCTACAGCTGATAAACACCTTCAGCAAGGTGGCTGGACTTAAGATTTTTTTGACATGAGTTAGACTTCAGCCTTTAAGACTTGTGCTGGCTAGTCTATCTTGGTCCCACTAAAGGTCCAGAGTTTCTAGTACTTTTTCTTTTCTTCTGATCTTCCAGTTTCAGCTTGTCCAGATGTGTGTCTATTTTCTCAACCTGTGAAATGCAGATTTTCAACCACCAGATGATGAATCTACAAGTCTAGAAATGTTAAACTCAGCTCTAGTCTCTTTTCTGGTCTTGGTTCAAAGAGTACTTTACCAAGTAGCTCTTGAAGCCTTCTAACATGGTGTGTGTATGTATGTTGTGTGTGTGTGTGTGTGTGTGTGTGTGTGTGTGTATGTGTGTATTTGTGTGTATGCATGCACATGTGCATACACACAGCATTAGCTCTATGTGTACATATGTTAAATTTCATGCAGCTTTTTTGATTCTGAGGATAGCCTAATCTTAGAAGAAACAAAAATGCTCAATAAATTCCACAATGGATATAAAAAATACTTTGCATTTATGCTGACCACTATTCCAATAACAGTATTTTAAGGACAGGAAAATTTCATCATATCAAACACACACACACACACACACACACACACACACACACACACACACACACACAC
>CAJQZJ010000585.1:222309-233340 GCA_907164525.1 Lophiomys imhausi
CACACACACACACACACACACACACACACACACACACACACACACACTGTGAATGAAAAGAAAGTATGACCTGTGATCTTCATCTTCTGACCTATGAAAAGCTAGACTTAACAAAGCATCCTATAGAGTCACATTGTTACTGGTAAGGGTAAGTCTGAGATTTAAATTTAAGCCTGTATGACCCCATTGCCTCTGCTTATTTCTGCCAAAGACAATCATGCTATTGTTCCTGCAGTGGAAAAGAATATCTACAGTCCTCTTTGACCCTGACAATGGTCATAACTGCTCTTTAGCCTATTTTAAAATTCTTAACTCTTTGCTCCTTTCTACCTTGTCTTAGTTCCAAGTCTTCAATATCTCCTACTCAGTGTTCTCCACTGATATGTTGACCCCCTGCCTTCCAAGTCTCTGCTTAAAAACTATTAAGAATAAAATTTCTAAACTTTTTAAAAATACAAGTAAGCACCTCAATTTTTTTTCTCACCCGTATCCCTCCACACTCCCACATCAACACTCACACTTAACAGCACTTAACAGCTGCTGTGCAATACTCAATGGGTCTGTGCTTCAGAGTAACAAGACAGGCTGTCCCACCTTCACCCATCCCCACTCCCCATCCTACCTCTTACCTAGCCTTCCTCCCAGCTACCTCATTTTATCATCTCTCTTACATGCCTTTAGGTGCACATACAACACCAGCTTTGTCAAGTGAGGTGGAATCTCTTTGTTCTTATTAAGGCAAGATGAAGTTAGACCCCTATAACACCCCCCACATATTTTTATTTGACAATCCCCTGTAACAACTCCCCTGTTTTAATCACTTTTCCTTTCCTTGAGGTGAAGGAAGTGGATTCAGGAATAGTCACATCTTTATGTCTAGCACAATGCTTTGTATTTACAGAGGACTAGTGTGTAGTTACTGCATACCTAACTGAAAAACTTGTTTTACAAAAAACTGTTAAGCCTAAGAATGGTCCTTGGACATTCCTATAGTATGTAGATCCCGCAGCAGGCATTTTCTCAGCTTCTGAAAGTTACTTTCATTTACTAATTTAACTTCAGGAATCAGAGCTCTGGTCTAAAGGGACTACTGGCTGAGTGACAACAGATAGGAATGAAAGCTGGACTCTGAGTCACTCTGAGAAGTTTGGGGCTGTCATTCCTATTATCTTCTGTAAAGTGTAAAAGAAAAAACATTTCAAATAAAAAGGAAAGAAAATTTGTTTAATAATAGTCAAATAGAAGGAGCCTAAAGAATAAAAGGAACACCCAAATCTTAAGTAATTCTTGTTCAATACACGGATCTATGCTAAGTAGGTGTCAAATTCCCTGTCTTCCTTTCAAGACCCATTATCACAGCTTATATCAAACAAGCCCTTTTTGCACGTGCACGCACGCACGCACATATCTCATTTTTTTTAAGTATTGTGTTTGCCACCTTAAATGGTCCAGTATTTAGCATGTTGCTAAGCAAACTCATTCATGCATGTATATATTCATCCATTTACTGAAGTCATTACTGGGTTTCAGAGCAGAATATAAACAGATACCATCGCCCAGAAGCAGCTCACAGGGCAAGTGGAGGAGACAACAGGAATGTCACTATGTATTTAGGTGTTTAAATATTATTGTCTATGTGTTATACTTATGATGGAGATATATACAAGTGGAAAGAATTATTGCTTCTTATGCATTAGTCTGAGAATAAGGTCACATCATAGGACAGCAAAAAGTATATATGAACTACTTTCTAGAGTCATATTATTTGGGGATATTTGCTATATTTCACAGAATCCAATTGTGTGGGTTTTTCTTTACAGGTTTCAGCTGTGAGAGTCCTGTTTATAGAAGGTGTGGGAAGTGTTCACTCATATTAACAATACCGGTAGGAGATGGCACTACAGGGCCTCATGGTGAGGACTCACAGGCTGACACACTTTTAAATCCCTAAGCTAAATTCATCCTGTAACAATATAGATCAACAGCCTAACACATCATCTTAATATAAGTAAGACAGGAGAGGTTTTGATTTAAGCAGAAAAACAAAAACAAACAAACAAACAAAAACCCCTCAACAAGTCTTTGAGCTTTTGAATATATGTTCAAATCTAATACAGACAAGTTGGTTAACATGGCTTGTTTGAAGCTGTGTGCTTTGTAGTGCTGCAGTCAGATACGCCATAGCCACCAGGCTTGCTGTCAGTCACTGAGGAAGTGCAGAGATCACACAAGTGCAACAGACAGACAACCTCTTTGGGCTCCTCTTCTGAAACACCACTGTTAAAATGCAGTCCTCCTGTTACCTGGGGTAATGGCTGACATTTCGGGGTATACACACAACCTTCACGGCGATCAACTGCAGCTACATTCATCTTTCTCATTATCTTTCAAGGTACCTGGGTGAAGACTGCCAGGTCCACATGGAGGGATGACATGTGAGGATAACAAGGCCCCCCCATTCATCCACTGATGAGAAGCTGTGCTAGGGTGCAAGGCGAGCCACTGACCTGTATTTCAAACTACTTGGATGTGACATTAGTTACTTTTCTGTTTCTGACAAAATTACTGACATGGACAACCTAAAAGAGGGTAGATTTATTTTGGCTAATGGTTTTATGAGGTTTAATCTGTCCTAACAGGGAGGCCATCGTAGGGTAGTTCAGTTCTCCTTATGATAGGCCAGGAAGTAGAGAGTAAGACAGGAATAACATGCTCCGGAGGACCCACACCAGGAATTTATTATTTCTAGCTTGGCCTCATCTCACAAAGATTCTAGGCTTCCTCAAATAGTACTACCCTCTAGTGACTAGGTTTTCAAATTTTGAGCCTGTGGAAGATATTATATATTCAAATGTAACAGGTGACCAGACATGTACACAAGTGTGGAAAATAGTATAACCAGTAAATAAAGCTAGAAACCAGATAAACTCCTGTGAGTCGTCTTGGTTTTTAGTAAAAATAATCTCGTTTCCTTTTTTCCTCACCCATATTGTGAATTCATTTACTGTGACTCATTGGGAGTTATCTAAACAGTCAATGTCCCCTACCATCCCTCCAGGCACTTTCCAGTCTCTGTCTCCAGTAAATAGTAATGTCTAAGTAACATGGGCAGAGGAAAGTCATGGGGGGTAATGTGTCACTGTCTCCCATAACTGAAGATGGGAGCATTAAGTATGAGTCCAGACACCCTAACGGTTCTGGAAGGCTAGTCACCAGCTCACACAACAGCAATTATGAGCCATTTTTACATATTTGTTTGGATTTCAAGACCAGTATGAGATAGTAGGGGAGGAGACTAAAGGGTGAAGAAAAAGGGACAGAGAAAGTTCTTTCCCCACAGACAGTGGTGGAGTCACGAGTGGGGATGTGGGTGGTAAGCATCAGCACTGACCACTCTCAGTTGAAGCAGCTGGAAACAGGACTGTTGAGAGCTGCAGCGAGAGACGTGGATGCTCGGTATCCTGGCAAGGCACCCTCCTGCAGACTGCACAGGGGTGTTGCAAGTCTCACCATTAAGCACTGGATGGGATGCTCACCTCTCCGTTCAGAGCCCTGCCAAAGTATAGTTTGCTCTAAGCTTAAAATGAGATGGTATCTTTTTGACTGTTTTAACCATGGCTTCCAGTCTCAGCACTGGCATGAGAATACACAGCTACACCTCCAAAGTGCACACGCTTCATGCAGGACATTTCACATATCACTCATGTCACAATCAATCAGTGCTGAGGAAGCTACTGAAACAGAGTTGATTCAGATTCATTTTAACATCCAACCTCTTTGGCTCAGAATTCCAAGATTTCCACATGCAGCTTACAGACTGGCGTGGCTAAGCCCACTGAGGCCGTCCAGTATGTTAGGAGAGGCACCTGTACAGTCATACCCAGGAAGCTCTGCTCTCACCCCACTGAGAGAAGGAGAGTCAGGGGCACAGAGCAGTTATACTCAGTAAAAGGATATGACCTCAGGCCTTGGCTCCACAGCTCCAGTTGTGCCTCTCAAGCACAATGGAAACTTGCCATGCTGAAACACCCCTTATCTACACCAGGCCTTTTAATATTTCCAGGCCCTTGCACGCACATGCTGTTCCTGCTTCTTGACACGCAGAGCCCACTTTTCATCCCAGGAGATGCTTTTCCTAATTTATTCCAGCCAAGTCAGTGAATCCACTCCCTGTCCACCACACCTTCATCACTCCCAGAGGGGCAGTGTGTGGCCTACGCCTACTTTGCTTTGCACACACCTTTGCCTTCTACACTGGCTGCACATACACTTCGTCTTTAAACGTCTCCAGGGGGTAACTACTGTTATTGTTCTTATTTCACAGGTGGCAAAAACAAGCCAAAAAATGTCAAGTGATTTCCTAGGGGCCAAAACCTGCTGTAGACTCAGGGCCTGGGTAGCTGTTAGTCCTAACTACGCTGTAGTGTTACTTCTAAACTTCTCATTCCCACTGGCTTCGAAGTCAAATTCTCCTATTAGAGTCACAGTACACCATAGAGAGCAGCACTGTGGAAAGGTGAGTTCTGCTGGGTGGTAGAAGTGGGGTCTGAAGAGGTTTCCCTGTCTTCCAGCAATCTTCCTTAGCTTTTTCAAGGCACTGAAGCAGGACGGGGAACTTCAAAAGCTCTTTCTCTTTACTCGGACACTGTGCTTGGACACTGACGTATCTGAGTGCACATTTAGGAGAAAACTGAAAACAAGCAAATGAAGTAGCAGGCCTGCTGGGAGTGTCTGAGGAAGCAGGCAGCAGTCACATCCTGCCGTGGGGCAGCAAGTGGGAACATGCATTTCCCACCATAAGTTGCTGATGTGTCTCACAAAGTAAAGAGGAGAGCATTGGGCCCATGTGCTATGAGTCTGTGTGGTGAGAGACAGCCAGCAACAGCAGGGAAGTCCTAAAGGCCAGCCCTCAAACAGAGTGGGATCCCCTAAAGGGTGGCTGTCACAACTGGGCTGGGCAATTATGTGTTCTTTTGAGTTTCTTTACTAAGCTCAGGAATGGAAAACACCAGCTCCCAGCCATATACCCATAAGTGAGAAGGTAACTGTGGCCCTCTGGATACAGCTCCTCCCAGAGAGCAGACAGGTGCTGGGGTGATGACAAGGTAAAAGGTGTGCTGCAAACAAAGAGTTCCATTCACATTGGGTCAAGATATTCCCATCAATTTACTAGGCACAGCTTGTTCGCTGTTTGAAGTAAAGAGCGTGGCAAGGTAGACATGAAGACATGGCTGGGCACACAGATGGCGTTTGTCTGAATGCAAACCCTCCTGGTCCTCAAACTTCAGCTAATTCATTTCCTTCCTAATGTATCAATTTTCTCAGCCACTAAAAAGAAACAACTGCTCCTTGTTCCTGAGCTTTGAAGATGGCCACATGCTATACAAATAAAACTAGTATGAACATTAACAAAATTAATATGACTATTCCTTCTACCCTATTTCTAGAGTTGTTTAACAGACTTTGTATGATAGAATCTGGGCTCTTAGGCTGCTTAGACTGCCTCTATCAAACTCACTTCCTTGGCCCAGGCCCCAGTTTTCCCATTCATAAATGTGTCTAGAAATGCAATAGCTCCAAAGAAAGTAATCTAGGAGTACTGCCCTGTTCGAGACACTGCTGTGCTGGTGTCAATATAGGCTAAGGTAAGTAAAGGCATGGACATACCAAGACACATATGTATTCCTAAGCTATATATACAGAGAGAAACTTCACAGGATCCACAGTCAGATAGCCTGGGTACAAGATCTAACTGCATCGTGTTTTAAAACATTACAATGAGCAAGTTAATAAACCTTGAGTTCCTTGGGCACTGAATGCAGAAATCAATGGTACCCTACAGAGTAGCTCCAAGCTAAAAATAGTGACTGTTAAAGGCCCCAACCAAACACTTGGCAGAGAGTACATGTTCAATAAGTTGTAGGTTGAGCTCTCCAGAGGAAGATCATCAGTATGTATTTTTATTATTGACAGTTTTGCAGGAGACATTTTGGAGTTTTGTAGATATTAACAACAAAACAAAGACCTTATTCATATATAGCTTAGAAAAACTAATTTACCTATTTAATGGCCAGCTATGACATGGACTTCAGCCATTACA
Organism: Lophiomys imhausi; assembly: GCA_907164525.1. NCBI lineage: Eukaryota > Metazoa > Chordata > Mammalia > Rodentia > Muridae > Lophiomys > Lophiomys imhausi. The sequence continues at coordinate 228,410 of CAJQZJ010000585.1, forward strand.
TAGGATCTACAGTGAGGAATGGAATAACATACCAAGACTCCTTTTTTTCCTAATTTGGTGGTGGTGTTACATAATGGAACAGGGCCTTGGATGCCCCGCCAAGTCAAATGAGAACACACAGATTTTCAATTCTGCTCTGACAATAATTTTCTACTATAGCCTAGGGTGATGGATTGTGTTTCTGAACCTTGGTTTTCTCATCTGCAAATTAAAGAATTTGGTATAAAAACTCCCAAACTGTGTGATCTCTCATTATCCAAAGAGTAGTGTGTGTATGTCAAACTGCAAACATTATGATTCTGCAGCAGGGTCACAGCTGCACATACTGAACTATGTGGCACCAGATTTAAAGAGTGGCGAGCTAGAAGAACTGGCTGCACACCCGAGGCCTGGATCTCTCCTAGCTTTCTGTCTACAGGTACGACAGGTCACCTGGCTCAGGCCAGTTCTTCTATAGTTCTCCATGAAAGCCTTGGAGCCTGGGAACAAAAAATGCCCAAATCTTACACCCCAAGTGCCCCTGTATCCCTCTATTGTTTATGTTCCCACCATACCCATATAACTGCTGAGATCTCACTTAGTAGTGACTCTCATTAAATCAAATGTCAGCTTAAAAGTCTGAAATCATATTAATGCATTCTTCTGCTTCTGATCATACCCAGAAACTCCTTGAACTGTGCATTCTCTAATTGCTTGGGGCCAGGCACAGCCTTTCTCCTCTCAAACTCCACATGTGGCTTTATCAGTGCTTGGAATCCCCTCCATTTCTTGTGGACTTTCTGCCTCGTTGGGTGCCCTTTGAAAGAGTTTCCTGCTGCCCCCCCACTCTTGCCCAGAGTCTAGACTTGGCTCTTTCAAAAAAACCACTCAGCTCTGGTCTCATCTCCCCACCTGTCAGTTGAACACCACTAATGCTCTGAATCCATGTTCTCAGTGCCAAGGTGTCCCTGTATTTTGGGCTCTCTGGGTTCCAGGTATCATCTTGTGAACACAAAGCTAGATTTGGAATCTATATTTTCAAACTCACGCTTCCTGGACTTAGCAATTCCTAATTATAAGTTCACAGAACCTTTTCATAGTTGTAATGTCTGTAGGATTTGTGCTAGATGACAGGCATACAGAGAAAAGCTGAAATAAGTAGAATATATATGGAAGAAACATATATGAGAGAGGGCACCCAATACTCTTTGAACAGTGTGATTTGGAGAAGTTATAGCAGAGGTAACATCCAACTATATGCTGATGACTGAGTAGGAATGCTTCAGGGTGGGGGAGAAGGAGGTACCCTAAGAAATAAAGCACAGGCACAAAGGAAAGTAGTGCAAAGCACATGTCCCTAGGAAGAAGATCGAGTGTCCCAGAAGCCTGATGTCAGGAGGACAGGTACTGCAGAAGCCATACTGGTCCCAAACCCTCAATCTTCACTTCCATTTCTTTTCATCACCTGACTACTTTTACTGAGGAATTTATGTCTCAGAATATTACTTTTAAAAGTACAACATGGGGGGGGCTGGAGAGATGGCTCAGTGGTTAAGAGGACTGGCTGTTCTTCCAAAGGACCTGGGTTCAAATCCCAGAACCCACATGGCAGTTCACAGCTGTCTTTAATTGCCCAGTGTGGTGGCGCATGCCTTTAATCACAGAACTCAGGAGGCAGAGGCAGGTGGATCTCTGTTAGTTCAAGGCCAGCCTGCTCTACAAAGTGAGTCCAGGACAGCCAGGGCTACACAGAGAAACCCTGCCTTGAAAAACCAAAAAAAAAAAAAAAAAAGGTACAACATTAGTAAAACCATTATTTTGGCTTAGTTTTTGCTTCTAGAGAATAACCTGAATTGATAATGGGATATATTATCTTTGTAGATGTTTGGAGATGGAGCAAGGCTACTTACTCAGCAACAACGCCAGTAATGTCCATGGCTGGGAGAGTCTTCCTTATGGGGGTTGGGCTGAGCATACAGTGTGGCTGGCAACATCGCTGGCTTCATTTTGCCACATATCAGTGATGGTTCCCCCTCCTCAGATGTGATAACTCTAACTACTGCTAAGTGGAATGTGGGTGCCCAAAGTCACCCCTGTTTGGATCCATTATCCTACACAAAATAATATAAGCTATAGAGTCAATCTCAAGCACAAAGCTAGCTAAGACACTAGTTATTTGATTCTGGAAGTGTTACTTTTTGCCTTACTAACTGGGAAATAATCTTTACCTAGTAGCATTGCCATAAAAAGGTAAAAATGAAGTATGTGAAGCACCAGAGAGAGTCCTGGGGCCTTGGAAGACAGGCAGAAAGTGTCCAGGTAGTACTAAGAACTGAGGTTCTTACTAAAGATGCTGATATTATCAGAAATAAAGCCTAATTAAAGTTCAAAAGTGACTGAATAAACACATTCTACTTTCCAAGATGTAACAATGGCATGACGTGCTATGAGCACGATTCTAGACATCACTTGTCCAGGGATCCTTCTGTAATTTCCTGTCTCAATTTTGAGACTATTTCACATTTTACCGCAGCCTTCCACACTTAGCACAAATAACTGTAATTACGGTACTCACTTGCCTGTTTACTAGGCTACAATTTCCCAGAACTAGACTGCTTCTTCACACCCACCTTCCATCTCCCTCAGCTCGTAAAGCTGCTCATCTGTAGATACGCACTGAAAGGCTTTTCTCAAGATTTGTTAGTTATTTAGACATTCCGTGGGACACATTCGAAAGTAGACCTACCACATATTAATAGGCCTGTCATTCCACATCACACGGTGATAAATGTGAGAGTACTGGAATCTGACAAGACAGGCTTAGTCACAAACCTTTACCAAACTACTGCAGTGTACTTATGCAGTCATATGAACCACTGTTGTCTCTTTTGACAAATGTAAGGGAGAAGAAGGGCTGCTTTCTGAACTATGTGTTAGATAACACGTAGAAGTCTGTTCTTGGATCCATAACTCAACTCTGTGACTTGGGTGCTCCCACGGTCAAATAAGGGCTCACATGTCTGTCCTGTTAAAGTACAAAGTGTCTCTGAGGGGCCAGGCAGACATGTGCTTCTCCAGTCTAAAGTTTAGAAATGTAAGAGACCATGTGGCACGTTATGAAACATAAGACATCTCATATACATGTGTGTATATTAATTTTAGGTAAATACTCCCCAAATCACATTATTGAAATGTGCTGCTTGCCCACTCTCTCTTGGAAAATACAGAAAATGGTGAAATAAAAAACTGGCGAGCTTTGTTGTTCACTAGAACTGTATTTAGTCCTAGCAAGAACCAGAAGTTGTCTTCCTAAGACTGGCTAAACAAATTCTTCTGCCATTAAAACAACAACAACAACAACAAAAGAAAATACAAAATCCTTATTTTGTTGCAACACTGCAACTCAGAGGAGCAAAAATGTAAGCCAATGCAACAACTTACAGAGAATTCAAAGTTGAGAATTAAAGAGTCATGTTCAACCTAGCAAAACAGTATGATTTTGACCAAAACAGGCTACTATGAATGTAAACAAATTATGGAGATTTTCAGACATCTAAGAGTAGATGAGGAATTTCTCACACTTAACAGATTTTCCTGAAGAAGTGAACCAAGTATAGCCGTGTAGTTTTTGACAAAGTTATGTAGTTGCTACCATACAGGGCCAGCTGCCTCCCAGCTGAAATAAGTATCCACTGGTGGGGGAATCCTGTTCTTTCACTCACTCAATAACTGTGACACTGGCTGCTCAGGATAAAATGACAGTATGCTACAAGGACTTACAACATATGAGTGAATGGGATGACAGTAACAAACTACCAAACATAAGTCAAGAATGTAGACAAAAGAGGGCTTCATTTAGTTTGGGAGTCAGGGAAGGCTTCCCCAAGAAGATGGCACCAGCTTCAAGCTTTGATGGATAGTCAAATAGAAAAGATATACTGAAAGGAGAAGGGGCCTGGGAGAGAAATGAGGCTGTTATTTCCTTTCAGGACAGTTGGGGCGCTGGAGCCAAGAAGAGACCTGGAACAAAGTTAATGCTATTTTTACAAGCTAGAAAAATACCAGCAGCAGGAGTCCTGGCCAGAACCGCCTCCACAAAGTGCAAACAAAACTACTCCTATCTGTTGGCTGTCCGCTGGAGAACTCACTAACCAGTCCCTCAAGAACACACTGTTCTTTTATCTTTGATTTTTTTCATCCCCACAAAGTCCTTCCTCCTCTGTTTCCAGAGCTGGAAAACACATGAATTGAGTTGTGTTGCTCTTTGATCTTTATCTTCCCATCCCAGGCTGTCTTTGGGAATGAGAGTCCATGGGGTATTTCTGCTAAGAGTTGTCCCCTCCTCCTGGTCAGAATAGCTGATTATGTCAGGCCAGCATATGGCATGCCATAGTTGTCAGGGCAGCTTTGTGAGAAGCCTGAATGGAATCCCACTCCAACTACAAAGCTAAGCTCTTATTATTGACATTTGGGGTTCTCTCAGCACCAACTTCATCCAACCAGTTCTAATGGCTGTTTCTCACTGACACAGCTTAGAGTACTGAAGCCCACATTCTTTTAGAGGACATGATAAAGAGAATCAGGGAAACTTCTGAAAGACCCCAGCTTATGCCTCTCTGTAAAATGTCATTGTTTGCCTAAGATAAGCTTATGCCTCTCTGTAAAATGTCATTGTACTGTTGCCTAAGATAAGGGACCTTCCACACCGGGCGAGGCCGGCGAAAACAGGATATCTATGGTTAAACATCTGCCAACTGACTCACCGGCCCCAGGAACTGGGGAAACCAAAAAAATGTGCTATAGCCTTGTGGAATGCCGAGTTTGTCCTTAGCCTGAACCCATGGCCTCATTTAAATCAACCAATGAAAACCCTGTAACTATGCTTCTGCTTCTGTAAGCCCGCTTCTTGCCACCCCAACCCTATATAATCAACCCCCGTCCTAGCCCGGCAC
>CAJQZJ010000585.1:233350-273544 GCA_907164525.1 Lophiomys imhausi
TGGACGCTGGGCCCCAGGGGCGGTGTCCCCGTTTCAGGGGTCTTTCACTTCTGGCAAGACAGAGGTAGTCCCCTCAAGTTCTTTTATGCCTGCCTATCCATAGAGAAGAAAGTTTTTCTGAGAGATCGTTCACACCTGCAAGGCAACTCAAATGCCCTCATCCACAAAGCTCTTCCTTTGTAATATGCATTTTGATTCTGGAGTGAGAAAACCAAAGAGAGAGACCTCACTATTGGATGCCTAATGTGTGTGGCAGATACTATATTATTTGCTTTATGAGGAGTGTGTGTGTGTGTGTGTGTGTGTGAGAGAGAGAGAGAGAGAGAGAGAGAGAGAGAAAGAGAGATCACCAGTTTTCACTGGGGAAAAACATGAAAGGCCATTGCTAGATCTTCCCATCAAAGAAAAAACAAAAGTTTAAGAAGTAGCCTGTTGGTAGGAAAAATAACAATTAAGCCTGGTCAGAGATCTGCTATCTCAAACCAATACTATGAAGCTACATAAACACAGAGTAGGGAGAACAATACAAATCTCTCCATAAGGCATGGTACTTGTCTGGGTTGTGCACTGCTGATAATCTCCAGCGTCCAGACCCAGCACAGACAGGCCTGCACACATGTGATATACATCGTTAGTCCATCTGTGGCCACATGGTCTTTTCAGGTCTCTCAGGCCTCTGTTCTCCTCTACAACACGGCACTACAGATAGTGGATTGAGTGGAATTTTTGCTTCCAGTCTTCTTTACCTTCCCAGACATCCTTATCCTGATCTGGCTACAAGGTGACGGGAAAAGAGGCAGGGTAAGAAGCTATAAGGACAAAACTTCATCAGAATTATCAATGTTTTCCTGTCCCATAGCAATGGGAATCCCTTACTGCACCTTACCCTGTCAAACCTGAGTTCTGTTGCTTAAGAACATGGGAATTTATTTTATCTTTGCACTTCACAAACTTACTTTTAATAGGTGAGGAACTCATTAATATGGGGAACTTGAGCACAAAAGACATAAGCCAAGGCTTCTGGAGGTAAAGTCTCTGTCAGTGAGCTCTGTATTTAGAAAATAAACGGGCTCATCTGGGAGTTTACTCTCTTACTTAGTACAGAGTGTCCTGGGTAGATACAAGAAGGTGTGTTTTAGCACGTCCTTAGGGAGGCCAGGGAAGCTGAGAAGGAAGTCACAGCGCCTGTGGGTACCTAATACAAGGCCCTCTTCCCTGTAGCAGGTAGTGGCCCCAGCCAAGTGTTTGTCACCTGGTGAGGCAAATGGTTGAAATTGTCACCCCAGGGACAATTGCAAAAGATGATGAAGAAAGCTTCCCTGAGCGCCTCCGCCAGCTACACTCTCAGGGTAGCTGTGAGACGGGAACTTTCCACGTCTGTCTACACTTCCAGCTCTGTGTGTGCTAATACTTTAAAGCCCAAAGCATGACATTCTACCCAGAAGCATTGCTCACACTGGGAAGGGCTGGAGAAAGACAACCTTGCCTGTGGTCAGAGCCACACCATGTATGTATCACCCAATTATCCCATCTGTTGTTTATTCTTTTCTCTGGGTCAGAGCCTGAGAACAGAACGATGAACAGGGACAGAGCTCTCAAACTGATAAGTGCCAGCCAATCCACACATCAGGAAACAGATTAACCTCCTCTCTAAAGTTAAAGTTTACTCAATAAATTTATCAGCCACCTATAAAAATACAATGTGAGGCTCACCACTAGGAATATGAGATGAATAATGGGATATCCTTGTTCTCAAGGAGTTTAAAGTCTAGTAGAAAAGAAATCAGATCAATCATGAAATTCCAACACAATGTGATCATTTTTTCAAATAAATAAATGTGACAAAAGGAACACAATTAACAGAATTTCTAGATTTGACCTTTCCACTGAACACCTTGCAGTGGAGAAAGCTTTTACTGACCTTCAAATTGAAGGGAGTTACCTAACTGGTAAATGACTATGGTCAACAACACACTCCCCCATTGGGACAGTGTTGAGAGGCTGGAGCTGTAAGAGGGTTCAGTATGGTGAGGGTGGATTAGGTATTAATACAAAGGGCTTCCAATGAAAGCAGCCCCCTACCTCTTTCATGTGCAAAATGCTTCTTTGTTGATCCACCTTCTAACACAGACAGACCTTTACTAGATGTGAATCTCTTGACCTTCCAGGCTACAGAACTCTAAAAAATAAATCTATACTGTTGATATCTTTGGCCTCAGATATTCTATTACAGCAGCATAAAGTCGACAGTCTCTAACAGTCATTTCTAGGCAGAGAACACATGTGCCATGACAGAGATGTAATGGAATAAGATCAGTAAACACATTCTATGCAAGTCCTTGAAAGATAGAGCTCTTGACTGTAAGTCAGAGGTTCTCAACTTTCCTAATGTTCAACCCTTTAATGCTCCCCATGTTCTAGTGACACCCAACCATTAAATTATTTTCATTGTTACTTTGTAACTGTAATTTTGCTACTGTTATGAACTGTAGTGTAATATCTGTTTTCTTTCTTTTTTTTTTTTACTTTATTTTTTATTTCTTCAAGTTACATCTCAATTGAAATCCCCTCCCTACCCCGCCTCCAGTCCCACCCTCCCACCCTCTTCCGCCTCAACCCACCCATCCCCTTCCTTTTTTATAAGTTTAAGATATATCTTTTCCCCCCAACAGCTCCCCCTTTCAGTCCAACAAATGGCTCTTGCTCTTATAATAATAAATACAATACAAAACAACAGAGGTAATTAGGCCAAAATTATGAGAGTTATATGGCTTGGCATACAATCCCAATGTCCAGTCTATATGTATTTGGCACCTGACTTCAACATTCTACTGTCGACCTATCTCCATGAGTTTAAAGTCAGATATATTTGTCCCTCTCAGGTCTCTGAGGTGGTTGAAGAATAGATAGCTAGAGTCTCATAGTTAAATTTTGAGTTGTTTGGGAATCAAGAGGGTGTTCTAAGAAGATGCTTTTTAAATTGTGATGAAAGCTGAGTTGGATATATCTGTGTTTTCTAATGGCCCTAGGTGGTTTGACCCCAAAAGGGTTGTGATCCACAGACTGAGAACCAGTGCTCTAAAGTAAAGTGTGAATCAACAATTAAGACTTGGAGTTTTCCTATACCACCTGACTAGCTAAACTCTTCTTAAAACTACAGGTATGTGTCACCACCCTTGCCTAAAGTTTTTTGACTGTAATCCATTATAAGAAATTCATTTTGGCCATGTCCTAATATATATTGAAACATAGTACTTACTTACCCTTATCTTGTGAGACACAGTTTGCTGTTTTCTACCTTGTTCTGATCTATTTTATACAATTCTATTTTGAAAATTCAATGTCATGTATTAGTACATTTGCCTGATGGATTACAAGCCAAACTTTAAAACAAATGCTGTTGTACTAAACGCTAGGGAAAATATGTGACTACAGTAAAATTGAGAGATTCTGAGAATCATAGTATCCATAAAAGAAAATAAAGAAGAAAACTGCAGTAAAGATGAATATGATAACAAAATCCTCACACTTAACTAGAATTCTTTGCTTCACTGTATTTTTCCTATTAAAATTCAGGAAGTGAATTTGGTTTTGTTTTATTTCATTTCAGTTAGATAGTTTTGAGGTGCTGAAAACTGAATACCACATCTTGTGCATACTGGGCAGGTGCTTTACCCCTGAGCTCTAACACCAGCCCTGGGCTTTTGTTTTATACCCACCTTGCGTTAGCACATTGACAGAGTGTGGTAAGTATTTAATGGGTTTTTGAAAAATGAATAAACAAATGCATGAACTAAAGACTTGAAAGTTATATAAGAAATTAAATCAAAACTTCAATCAAGTAATTGGATTTGGGAAAAAGCCAACTATTTTATTAAATAAATACATTATGCTTATAAAGATTTTTCAGTACCATTAGTCAAAAAGAATATTTGAAAGTACTCTACCATCACACTATAGATGGAAGTGAACATATGTTTTTCAATTTTTCAGCAAGCCACAGAACCATCTAGATTAATTTCTATATTATGATGTATTAAGAAATTAAATTTATATGTACATGTTATATTTGATTAAGAGCTTTCTAACTCTATTTAAGTGCCCACATGTATAAAGGCCTCTCATTATCACACCTTGATTCACCAGCCCTTGACCTTCGCTATGCAAACACAGAAGAAGGATCTTGGGTTGCAAAAGAACCATCCCACAGAGCTGGTGCAGGGAGGGGAAGAAGAGCTTACCTAGTCCTCCTGCATGGGCGTCAATGAGTGAAGCTGCCACAGCAATTCCTGAGGGTAGACCCAGCTCTTTGGCTGCCTCTGGTGTGAGCCCACTTCCAAGAGAAGCTCCAGGAGGCAGCACGAAATTTCCTGGGTAAACATGAGAGGAAACAAACACCCATCAGTCTGGAATACGCTAAAGGGAAGAGGGGGTTTTCTTAAGAAAACCTTTTTGCTCCATTCTCCTTGTCTGCATTTTCTCAACTTCACAAACACAGAAAACTATGCAGCCATGAAACGTCCTTTTTTTCATTTCGTGACCTTGGTATATGTCTTTGATATGCATGCAAACACTTACTCCAAAAGAAACAGAAAATGACTTCTGTAGTTGCTTCCTAATATAGGGAAGGAAATATTTTGTTCCAAGAAGGAATTTAAGTTCTGTGTTCCAGTTGGTTGAGATAGCCCAGTTGAAACTTGGGGGGGGGGGGTGGTCTAGGAGGCCACTGCTTACACAGAAACAGTTCTTTGGAGTTTTGTAATGCAGTGACCCTGCTATTTCAAGTGACCTTGAGCTCTTACAGTCAGGCAGGCTTTAGTTAATAATTTATTAGTTGTCTAGATTTGTGTGGGTGCTGCTGGGCTCTAAAAGGGCATTCTTGTTTTCTACCTAGTTAGGAAGATGAGAAAAGGACACAGAAAATCATATGAGGCAGAAGAAAATAAAATGATCTATCTGTTGTAAGGTGTTTGCAGAGGCTGAACCCCTTCCACTCTAAGAAATATTCTATGTGCATTTCTGCACTGCAGGGGTTCTGTAAGACTTACATGATATGTACTGCATGATACAATTTCTTTGCGTCTCATGATTCTACGATTCTGAATGTGTCTTATGAACTTGTTGAGTGTGAAAGCATCACTTGTAATTGTTTAGGGAGCTCCAGAGCTGGGCAGAGGTGACTTAGGATTTCAGCACAGAAAAAGGTAAGTGACGATGGCAAATGACTCCAACAGTCAGTCCCTCTAACTGGAAATAAAGACCTCCCTTGTCCATGCTTTTATCTACTTGAAACAATAAACCTCCATCTATAACTAACTTAGAATAGGTTGGCCCAAAACACTGATATCACATTGGTAGGCTTTAGATCTTCTTTATTCAATACTGATTATAGCTAATTTACATATAAAATTTCAAAACTCATTGAATTTTCATTCTGAAAATTGAAGTAAGTTTGGAATAATCTGAGTGTATAATTTTATTATTCCAGCATTCATTTAAGAAAAGATAAAATTTCTAGTGGAAATCTAGAACATAGCATGTATCTTGTCACTTCATTTTGCTAATAACATTTATGAAGGGGGCAATAGTATCCATTCTGTCCCCATCTCATAGGTAGGTATCAGAAAACAGAAGTTTTTAGAGAGTAATAGCTTGAGGGTTGGAGGTAGGCCTTACGTTCCCCTCTGACGTCAAATCTTTACTCTGATGTCTGAAGCATGAATTTTTCTCAAACATGATGTGAATAACTGAAAGGATCAAGAGAAAGTATTTCTAAAACAAGCATTATCGTACATTTTTAAACTACCATCATTTGGAAATCTTGCCTGCAGAGGCATTTTAAGGGTTGATTTTTATAAAAATAGAAACTCTGGTCTACCTTCATCTCCAAACTTCACATCTTAAAAGGAGTACCTTAAATAGACGATTTTATTTTTTTTATTTTTATTTTTATTTATTTTTTTTTGGTTTTTCGAGACAGGGTTTCTCTGAATATCTCTGGCTGTCCTGGACTCGCTTTGTAGACCAGGCTGGCCTCGAACTCACAAAGATCCACCTGCCTCTGCCTCCCAAGTGCTGGGATTAAAGGCGTGCGCCACCACCGCCCGGCTTAAATGGACGATTTTAGACAAGAGTGGAAATTAATAATGTGGACATCTTTTCTCGGTGAGATTTAAAAAAAGGACTTAACTGGTAAATGACAAAATATGGCCTCTTAGAGGCATCTGTGAGAAGGGTCCTGGGCAAGCAGCAGATCTGATGTCAGTGTACACATGGTGGGGAGATCTCTCAACAGGCAGAGAATCTTGAACAAGAGCCAGGATAGAAGAGAGGAAGTACTGCGGATGATCGGTCCAGGGCTGGGAGAAGGGGGTGGGATGCAGGTTGGGTTGGAAGTGGCAGGTGACAGTCAGAGAAGGTCAGAGAAGCGGGCCTTGCAATAACGTTGCAATGCACAGACACCACTGAACAGGTGATACAGGAGAGTGCTGGCTCGATTTGCAGTTTTAGATGCTCATTCCAGCAACATTTTCAGAGAGGATATGTTTGAGATTAGGAAAGAAAATAGTTGTAAAGCTGTTCAGTCATCAGAGATGGTAGGGTCATTAAGGTAAATGGGATGTAGGAACAGAGAAGCCATAGAGAGAACAGAGATTTTGTGGAGAAAGAGATAAGTGATTATGGTGGTGGTAGTAGATTTGATGTATGGAGTATAGAGGAGGAGGTGCCATGGCTTGTATTCCCTTATCAAGGAAGAAAAAGCTGACTACCTCTAAAGATTGAGTGTGCAGACAGTGGCCAGCTGCCAGTCTAAAGTCCCTTGGTTATCCTCAGCTGCAGATGCTTTCCAGAGGGTTCCTTGTCCTCTGACTTAGTGAAAGAAGGAAGGCTGTCAGGTGCCACTCACCCTCCAACACTCTGCTTGGCTAGTCAAGGTGATGTGGAACTATATCCACTTATGCTCCCCTCCCCTATCACAGATAACCATTCTCAGTCAACAACTCATACCATGTCTGTTTTCAGCTCTGTTCCCAGAGAATTCAGCCCAGGGCAGTGAGCCAGACTTCTGAGGCTAGTGATCTAGGAATGAAATTTAATGTTCACCATGATGAATATCCCTCCTTAAATTGGAACCACAGCCTTAGGAATCATCCGTCTAACCTCAAACAAGAAGGAACTCGGTTATCCAAACCAGAAGGACAGAGCATAAAACAAAAAGGTGGAAATAGGTACTGAATTCAAGAAATCTCCCTTTCACATCCTTGTTTTCTCAGCCAGAAGCATCTTAGAGGGACTAAGGCTGTTAGATGCCACCTGACAACTTTTCGCAAAAGTTTTAATTCACCATAAAATTTAACAAACCACAACATTGCTCTTCCCATAACTAATCAAGATGTCACTGCCTCAGCATCTGCAATCTCTTTATGCTTCTTCAAACCACTCGTTCATGTGTTTTACAAACTAGTTAGAAACAATGCTTAGAAGACAGTCTACACTGGTATTTGCCTACCCTGTGCCAAGTTCCAGGTGCTGGTAAATGAGTGAAAGCAGACCCTAGGACTTCAAATGATTCACACCGAAGTCTAGAATGAAGATGAAGGGAAATTAAGATATTAAACGATGGAGAAGATATGAGAAAAGTAGAATGTATATAACATGTTTAAAGAACTGAGGAGGGTTCCTTACACTGGCCTGGACAATAGTTGGGATAAGTTCCAAAAGTGGACAATAGATGCTATCATCCTAGAATTACAATGTTCCTGTTAGTGGCTCCATGAAAACAAGCAGTGGTTCACTGTAGGGAGCCCAGAGGGGCCAGGAGTTGAGGGGTGTATCCAGTCTATTATCAATATGAGCACTGAGAAGGGGTAGAGAACAGGGGTGCCATGAGAGAGGCAGTACATGGCTGCAGATAGCAAGGCAACAAGGACCTGGCCAGTCTTGACCCTCAGATTTGGTTTTTAAAAAGAGAAATCTACAGTGTGAAGAAAGGCTAGCATAAGAAACATTATTTTTATCTTTCAAACACCTTAACAAGTGAAAATGCAGGCTGCAAGATATGTAGAAGAATATGACTTCATTGCAAAAGTAACAATGTTGGTAAATGAATTTATAAAACCACATTCCTAGGAGGTAAAACACAGAAAATAGGTTTCCAATGAAGGTGTGGATGAACTTGTACTTTTTATTAACCTGTGATCTCTCCTGTTCTTCTTTGAACAAACATTTCTTGTATAATAGTTTTAAAGGTGTCTCTCTTCTAGTCTGATGAAAAGAAAGAAAGAAATTAAGAAAGAAACCAACCATTTCATCTATTCAGCAGAATCCCATATAGTCATTAAAATACATGAGGAAGAATTAAAGTATGACTCTAGAAAAAAGTCCAAGATAAACTACGGGACAATGCCAGGATGTGGAATGGTGCTCATCTGATGATAATATCTGTGATCCTTTTAGAGACTACAAGCATTTAAGTACATGTACTTCCAGAATTTTCTAGAAAAACACTGACTACTGTAACATCACAGATAGGACATTGTGAGGTACTCTCTTTAACCATTTGTGTCCTTCCAGATCATGACCTTGGTTTTATGTTTGTTTGTTTGTTTTTTTGTTTAAATCAAACCAAATGAGCTTAAGTTTACATAAAAACAAACTGAAGGCAGATCCCTGCATCACTTCTAAGTCCTGTTCCTCAGGCTGAAGACAGGAAGGAAACCCATGGGTAACACACTCACTCTGATCTGCCTGTGTACACACGTTTACCTTGGGATGTCTTTCAGATGGCCCTCAGGTTCCTGGGCTCCATGAATTCCCATCTGAGTGGGCAGATTTGGCTTGAGTGGTCAAATCTGGAGCCTACAATTATCGGGTGGCGGCAGGGGCTCTTCACAAGCAGGGGCTCCTATTACACCAAACCTTCCCCTACCAGTTTTTCAATTATCTATGACTAATGAGCACTCTGGGAACAGTTTCAGACACACACATAATCCTCTTTCCTGATGTCAGCAGCAGAAATTAATGACTATGTGGATTGCTGGGAGACAGAAGATGCATTATAATGGTCAACAGAACTGTTACCCTCTCCAGGAAGGGGGAGGGTGGTGAATTAACTGGAAGGTTCAGTGATCCTTTGTATTCTGAGAGGGAGATGAAACACAGAGGGGGATTTGGCTCCAGGCCCACAGAAATGTCAGAGAGGTTTGGGCGTGGGTGGTATGCAACCCTGTTTCCTTGTGCTCGGCTGTGGAATGCTAGTACCAGCTCATTTGGGCAAGGTTAACAGGCCAAACAGATTGTGTCCAAGACTGTGCTAAAGGGCAGTTTGCCCTGCAACTGGATAGAGTCCTGGCATCCTTCAAACTCAACCTACTACTTTCTATCTGATTTAAAAGTGAGTAACAAAGCTGACAACATACAATTCTCAAACACTATGCAAGAGACATTGAAAAAAAGTATTCATCGGCAATTGTTAAGTTTGGTGCTTCAAACAGACATGGCACATGCTTGGGTGGTTCCAGAGAATGGTAAGGCCTAACTTGACTCAGATCACATGGTTAGGTCAGCTCTGGGGATTTTTCTAGATCTCGTATAACCAGTAAAGGATGGCTGAAAGATTCCAGTAGTCCTGGCCCCTGAAGTGCAGTTAAACTTGTCCAGAAAGATTCACTCAAATAGAAAATTCCTAAGATACCAAAACCTAGTACTTTTCTATCCAGTTTTTAAGGACAGCTTTTGATTGATAGGCCTCCTAGAAATCATGTCATTGTAACTAGAAATTAAATTCCATTTTCATTGCTGATTTCACATCAAACTGTATGATATTCTTTATCACTTACTAAAGAAATGGTGAAGAGACATGTACCGGGTGCCACATACTGTTCCACAGTAGAAAATAGGTCAAGGATCAAGAGAGAGGAGATCTTTGTAGCAGGCACTAGTTCTTTCTAATACCACTTCTGAATTACATCTGTTAGTTAAGATGTTTGTCAAGTACTCTATGGTTTGGACCATTTGATACATATTAAGATCCTTGATTTTTATATTCTGACCTACACTTGGTTATTAATATATAAGCACATCCTATACTTTAAATCTACTTTCAAATAACCCTTACATGCTGTTTTCCTATGCTAAGTTCTATCCATCTCTCCCAGTAGAAAGAAAGTAGCTCACAAACTGTTTTATTTCTCTCCACATCTGTTTTTCTCTCACTCCCAGGTATCTATATTATACATTATTTTTAAAAGTAATGCTGTCTTATCAAAACTTACACATTTTATTTAAAAAGACCTTAACAAAGAGATTAATCAACTTGGACAAAAAGGTTGCAGTTGCCCACCTGCACATGCCCATAGATGCAGAGTATCAGTAGAAAGTAAATAGAAGAACATTAAATTTAACACTTAATCCTGTATGCTACCAGCATAAAGAAACCAATATAATCCCACCAGGAGTCCACATTCATTTCTAACTCAGGACAATGAGACACATCAAGGGCAGTGTACATACCCAGAAAATGACAGCAAGTGTGCTGCCACCTCTCCCTAGGCACAGAGGATGCTGTGGCAGCAAGAGACTGTAGATGGTATGTTCTCACAGGTTACAGCTCTTATGTCCTCCCTGCTGGACAAGCTGGTTCAAAGAGTTCAATTAGCAACTAGTTACTGCAATAGGTCTGTGACTGAAGGGCAGTATATACAGCTTGTATTTCAACAATGTCATTATTCAAGTTTATAGGCCTTTGGTAACTGTTCTTGGAACATTTCTGTTTGTATAACTTGCCATCCTAGTCACAAATCAATGACATGAAAGCTCTATTGGAAAGCAATAGAATTAGGTTCTATAACTTGGAGTCTAGGTATTAGAGTTTATTACTTTATGCAATAGAAACAAAAGGACAAAACAATTTCAAAATATGTCCAGTTACATAAGGAGGTAATTCATTGAGTATTAGATTAGGGTCAGGATTCAAAAGTCTGACTCTAAAGTTTGAGAATTTCCCAACATACCATGCAATTGTGGAAAATGGGCTCGGTGTGGACTGCAGTGCATAGAAAAGCAAGGCGTGTGTATATGAACAAAAATCACAAGGGCCACAAAATTCTAACATGCTCAAACTATCTACCTTCTCCTTTCCTAGAATGGGCCTTCCAGATCAGGAAGTGAGAGAGGAAACTGGCTCTCTGGAGGTTAAGCAGATATAGGAGAACAGTCTGGATTCAACACAGGGCTCCTGGATCATAAGGCTTCCTCTACTTTCTATAATCCCTACTATAGAATGCCTCTCCATTCCCTCCCCAACATGCAGAAGGAAGTCAGAGTGAGAAGTCACATGGAGTCTAGAATAGCTGGCAAAATTCAATGGATGACAGAGGTGTGGGAGGCAGTTCTGAACTATTCAGGGCATAGCTGTAGCCTTTTAGCTTGAAATCATCAGCTCTGACACCCACAATGACCTAATTCTCTAGATAATTGCTGATGACCTATTTTTTTCTCACCTAGCCTAAGGCAACCTCCTAAAATCCTTCCCTAGGTAGATCCTAATTAATCCCTCTTTCCTCTAGAATCCCACAGTATGGTGTCTGGAATTACATTATTCTGTTCTTCATAACACAAAGATTTTTTTCCTTGCACCCAACTCTTCTAATTTCAGTGACAAGGGCACAGCTCTTTCCACAGTGTTGTCACAGCCAGGCAGGTTAGCATAGCTTGTGGAGTTCAGGTTAGGTAACACACTGGCTTGGATGTAGTCCAGGGCCTTACTACTCTCAGGGTTTATGACCTTGGGCAAGGGATTTCTTTCCCTTGCAAACTTCCATGCCTATAAGAATGTTACATAATATTATTTTCCTCCCAGAGTAGTAATGATAATTCATCATGATAATGCACATTTGCTGACATCACACACACAACAAAAGACCAGCAACTGTAAGACACTTACAGCAAGTATGACAACTTACAGTTATCACAACTCCCTGTGCCTGGTATGTTGGATACTGCCTAGAACAAAGGGGTCACATAATTCATTCTGGCTGAGTCTGAAAAGCTTAGAGGGTCTATGATGTTAGTGCATGATGAGATATATGAGTTTGAGGTCATGAGAGCAAGCTGCAGAAACCATGAAAGGTGTTAAGATATTCACAGAAATGGAATTCAATTTCCTAGCATAGAAAAGTGTCTCCCTGTGGTCATGTATGACAGCCAAAGTTTTGTTTTAAGTTTTAATTACTGTGCCTAAGAGATCCATAAAGCTAAAATGCCTCTAACCAGTACCCCTTGCCCAAGGACAGATACTTCCTGAAATGCTAGAGACCATTGTTTATGTTTTCACTCCCCTAAAGTTTGTTTGACCCAACTACACTGAATGTGCTTGATCACATATAGATGGGAGGTACAAAGGCAGGAAATACGTCAGGAGGCATGATTGAATGTAGGTGGGAGGCATGCAGGCAGGAAGTATGTCAGGATATATGCTCACCCTGACCGGACCTGACAGGAAATAGGAAGTCTTATGGGTTTGCCTTTTTAAGCCTCTGCAACATGTGACTTGCTGCCATTTTCTGGGAACCCTGAAACAGTGCCAGCCAGGGTCCATCATTCTGGACAGTATTTATTTAAAGATTGCTTCAAATTTGACTCAAAAAATTGTGGACATTGTCTTTGTCTCAAGATTTTCAGGTTTAACCCATGTTTTTATGCTGTCTTCAGAATGAAATGTTTTAAGGAGTGTAGAACATGTTCTCTTTGGATTATTTTAAGCACTAAATGCTTGTTTCAAAAGGAAATGTTGTTTTGTCCGGGAAACACTGGGCTGTCAGATAACTATGGCTTTCTAGAGCTATGTAAGCAGCTCAGCCATGGAGAGTATCCCCATATCCAAGAAAAGGCAGAGTCAGAAAAGAGCAGCTTTAGCCATCGTTTTTCTCCAGGTACTACATGGTTTGAAACAGGGGGTTCACTACTTATTTGTCGCTTCACAGTGCAATGAAAATTACATATTAAAAAAAAATAGCTTACAGACAGACTTAGGTTTCTCAGGTTTAAGCTTTTGTCACAATGACTTTTTTTTTCTCACAAACCCTCAATTCAATAAAGGATAGAATGTTTGATCACTAAAAACGGAAGTGATTTACCTCAAAATAAAGGTCACTCTTTTAATTACTGTGGTTCTTTTTGTGATCCCATTTACTGACTCAGCATAACCCAGTGAACACTTTGTCAGAGGCCAGTGTGGGTGAGCAGTCTAGACTCCTCTTTGCACACGGCTGGTTCACAGATGATAGCAACCTCCTAACAATGGCTGCCTCTATGGGATGTCAGACAGCAGGGCTGGTGGTAACGATACAAGGCCAAACATCTGGAGATTTCAAGACATCTGGGGCTTTTCGATCATGTAGACCAAACACGATTCAGGTAATTGACCAAATTTTTCACTTTCCAACCAGATGTCTTACTGTCATAGAGAGGAAGCCAGACTTGTACTTTCATGTGCAAATAAGCTAGACTAACTTCACCCCCAGAGGGCAGGATTAATTGCTTATTCTCAATGAACACTAAATTACATATTATTTCTTTTTTTTCCCAACTGTTTTACCCTTGAAAAGGCTTTCTGCTATTGTTTTGAAAAGCATATATTTCATCTTAGAAGTGCTGTTTTTAAAGCCATAGTCCTCACATTTTTGACAGGGAGCCAGAGTACTATTATTACGAGTGTGATTTCGGTCAGTTTTCTCTGGTTTTAGTTGCATGCCTCAACTTTCAGTGCTTCAAGCCCCTTGAACTCAGATTCTTTGAGATAAATATCATAAAATCCATCTATAAAGGTAATTATGAAGATGGAAGACCACTGTCCTTTCAGTGTGCCTTGAGTGCTTCTTGTATCTGGTATTGAGACTATGGAGGACCAAAGTGGAGCCCATCTCACAGGTTCTCCATCAAGAATAAAGTTAGGGTTCAGGAGAGGTTGTTAAATATGTGTGTGTGTGTGTGTCTGTGTGTTATGTGTGTGTGTCTGTGTGTGTTATGTGTGTGTGTGTGTCTGTGTGTGTGTCTGTGTGTTGTGTGTGTGTCTGTGTGTGGTATGTGTGTCTGTATGTGTGTGTGTCTGTGTGTGTTATGTGTGTCTGTGTGTGTGTCTGTGTGTTATGTGTGTCTGTGTGAGTGTGTCTGTGTGTGTTCTGTGTGTCTGTGTGTGTGTGTTGTGTGTGTGTGTCCGTGTGTGTGTCTGTGTGTGTTATGTGTCTGTATGTGTGCATGTGTGTGTGTCTGTGTGTGTGTCTGTGTGTGTTATGTGTGTCTGTGTGTGTGTCTGTGTCTGTGTGTGTGTCTGTGTGTGTTCTGTGTGTCTGTGTGTGTTCTGTGTGTCTGTGTGTGCTATGTGTGTGTGTCTGTGTGTGTGTGTATCTGTCTGTGTATGTGTGTGTCTGTCTATGTGTGTGTGTGTGTCTGTGTGTCTGTATGTGTGTGTGTCTGTGTGTTATGTGTGTCTGTGTGTGTGCGTGTGTCTGTGTGTGTTTGTGTGTGTCCATGTGTGTGTGTGTCTGTGTGTGTTATGTGTGTGTGTCTGTCTGTGTGTGTCTGTGTGTGTGTCTGTCTGTGTGTGTCTCTGTGTGTGTGCATGTATCTATGTGTTGTGTGTGTCTGTGTGTGTTATGTGTGTGTGTGTGTCTGTGTCTGTGTGTGTTGTATGATTCTGTGTGTGTGTCTGTGTCTGTGTGTGTTGTATGATTCTGTGTGTGTCTGTGTGTGTGTCTGTGTGTGTGCGTGTCTGTGTGTGTCTGTGTCTGTGTGTGTGTGTTGTGTGTGTCTGTGTGTGTCTGTGTCTGTGTGTTGTGTGTGTCTGTATGTGGTGACTAGCATATTGTTGGACACAGGTTATGCTTATTAACTCAGCATAGTCAATATGATCATGAGCAATACCAGTGGTAACAAAGATTGCAGACTTCTTACAGATTCTTACAGAAAAATGCCACGTTTGTAAGGGGAAGGGTGTGTCTGAAATATTTTCTCTTCTTTAACCCTTATATGGATCCTGTGCTGGAACTTCTATGCTGTTATCCTGACAACCAACCATTTTACTGGACAGATGATGAAAGAAGACAACAGTGTTTCTCACTCACTTCAGTCAAGTTTAGTTGGCAAAACTCAACAGCACAGAAACAATATTGAAGAGACAAGAGGGTCTATATGTGAACTCCTGAAACAGAGGACAGATGTATGAATAAGACAAATGGGACTCAGAGCACACAAGAACATAAAGAGAGGCTCCTGCTACTTGTATATAACAACCATTATGTTTCAAAAGACAGGATGTAAGTAAACATTGAACATAAAAACAAGAGTGCCAAACTGGGCATTGTTTAGTTCTCCTGACAGGACAATAGTTCCTTTCCTTATCCTAGATTTCACTAGAATTCAGAAACATCTCAACTATATGAAGAAACAAACTATCAATATGGTTTTTAAGACTTTTTCCTCTAACACCCAGTATTCTTTTGCCCTGAAATGGAAATTTCTGCGGCCCTAAAATACTTCTGCTCCACTTCAAAAACGAGAAGGAAATGCCCAAAGGCTGATGTAAGCATTAATTCTTGCATTCCAAGGATCCAGATACAGGAGCTAAGACACTGAGGTTTGATTCTAGAACCTAACCTCCAGCATCAGACTATCCATGTGGAGCCAATAAAGGAATGGTGATGTGGGATGTGAAAAAAAACCCTCCATTAGGCTTCCATGGAAGGTGAAAGAAGAACCAGAGGATAATGGCCAGAGTCCAGGTTAAGGAGCATCTTCCCTCCAATACAGAGGAAGAGTTGACCAAGTTGGCATTTAAACAAAATGTTGAGTCAATCTGTGAATTCATGGGAATGTAACAAAAGAAGGTTCCAGAGTGATTCTCTCACTTCACAGCACTTAAACTCTATCTATGGGTTACCTGTGGTGAGGGTAGCATACAAATTCTGGGGATAATGGTCAAGTGATTTGAAAAACAATGGAAAGTTCAAACTTTATAAAAGAAACAAAACCTAGTTTCTCCATTGTAAATGCCTCATTCTTTGTGTGGAGGATCTGGGAAAGTGAACAGATTTTAGGCAAAATGATGAAAGATAATTGGCTCAAAACCCAGAAGAGTCACCAGCTTCCTTGTCCATTTACCCAGATCACAAGAAGGTCTCCCAGAGGAAGCTTGACCACAGAAAGAACAGACACAGACTCCAACAGACTGGGGGAGGGAGGAAAGAGAAAGAATGGGGTATGAAGGAAGAGATAAAGAGGGGGGAGGAGGGAGGAGAAGGAAAGCTGGAATGGGGGAGGAAAGGAGCTAAAAGTCACCTTTGGGGGTTGTTTCCCAAGATGGCATTTGGGGTTGCACATCTTCTTGGAGGTACTCAAGGTTGAGTATCCATAAGAGCAGTCCACTGAGTCCCAGCATAACATTATAAACATGGAGAACATGAAGTTGAAGGTGGTAAAACTCCATCATAGAAAATACAAACACAAAGAGTGAAAAGAGAAAATCCTTTCCCCTTAAATTTCTCTTTCCCAGAGATGACTAATAATAAAATATGAGCAAGTATCATCACCTAATGCTCTTCCACAATATTAAGATATACCTTATTTGATTCTATGTGGAAGAGTTAAGATGTTTATACCACCTTAAAGTCTGTGTCTTAAGCTCAACAGATTGCTTTCCTAAACAATGGGTACCATACTTTCTTTTAGGAAATGAATCATGATGCTATGGAAATGACTTAGTTGGTAAAATGATTGTTGGTTAATCGTGAAGACCTAAGTTTGATCACCAATATCCAGATTTAAAAAAAATCTAGGAGTTAAAGTTCAGACATCTCTAATCTCAGCTCTGGGCAACAGAAGAACCTCGAGGCTTGTTTGTCAACCAGTCCAGTGATTGGTGAGCTCCAGGTTCAGGTCTGACAGAGAGATCCTGTCTCAAAAAATAAGGTGGAGATTGAGAAGAGTTTGTTGACCTCTGTATTTTACATGCATATGTGCTCACATACCCATGTAAAATATGCATATAACTCATACATACACCACACACAAACACACACACTGGGTGGGGGAGAATGTATGTCATCTTATTTAACCATTTCTTGGAACTGAATACTTGACTTTTATTTTCTGTTTAAAAGCTATCCAGACTTAGGCCAGACTTTATTGCAAAGTATACTATAAGGGAAAAGGGGCAATCTGACCATGAAATCTGCAAATCTCAAGGTTAGGCAAAGGGACTTTTCTTTCACAAGGAATTCTGTGGTTTAGATCTTCAATGCCCTCCAAAGGCCATATGCCATACACTTGGTCACCAGCCTCTGCTGCTGTCACAAGGTGGTGAGACACTTCATAGTTGTGGCCTAGGTATGGATATAAAGGCAATAATGGCCCCTTTCCCGTATCTTGGCATCCTAACAGTCATAAGGTAAGCGGCTATGTTATACCACACCCTCCCTACCACAATGTTCTATGTTGCCACCTGTCCCAAAGCCACAGCCAAGCGACTATGCCCTGTCCTCTCTGAACTGTGAGGTAGATGAAATCTTTCTTCCTTTGGTTTATGTTAGGTGTGTTTTCTGTGGAGTAGAAAGCTGACCTATAAAGACAGAAATAAACAAGGGTAAGAGATGAGATGAGAGGTGCGATTGGCTAGTAAAAATGATTTGTACTACTCAGCCTCCTGTCAGGGAGAAACTGAGAAACTCTGTTGCATACATGGTGTCTAGATATTTGATCAAACAATATTCCGAGTATTTCTGTGAGGTATTTTGGAGTGAGGCTTATGTTCTCATCTGTGAAGACCTGAGGAGGTTCACACTTCCCAGAGAGGGACTGTACTTCCTGCCTGGTAGCTTTCCAATTGGTCAGCATTTTCCACATCTCTGGACTTGAAGTACTGATCTTCCTGCATCTCTCTTGAGTCTGCTGGGACTACACTGGAAATAAAACATAGGCTCTCTGTTTCTCAGGCCTTGATGTGAGCTAGCTCTAAACCAGCAAGTCTAGGGACTTGCTAGACCCCACAATTCTCTGAGATAATTTTTCACAATAAGTCCCTTTCCATCCATGCAACAAACACCCTCACCACTGTTTCTGTTCTTTAGAGAGTTCTGATTATCACCAGGCCTTGCAGGAAGGGTTGTGAGCTGGCTTAGATTCATATCAGGAATGAGCAGAGTTCAGGGTGCTAGATAAGGTCAGAATCTTACAGTTGGCTCATACACATTTTGTTCTAATTGATTTGTGACAATAACCAATTCAGTAAAGCATTTGTAAGATAAAGAATGAGGTCGGGCGCTGGTGGCGCATGCCTTTAATCCCAGCACTTGGGAGGCAGAGGCAGGCAGATCTCTGTGAGTTCGAGGCCAGCCTGGTCTACAAAGTGAGTCCAGGACAGCCAGGACTACACAGAGAAACCCTGTCTCGAAAAAAAAAAAAAAAAAAAAAAAAGATAAAGAATGGGAATTTGGATGGTCTGTATCTGTCCTTCTCAGTGGCAAATGGGAGCCTCAAGGAGTCTTTTATATGTCAGATGGGGGAATCTGACACCTTTTTCAGGTTTCCTTGGGTACCAGGCATGCATGTGGTGCCCATACATACATACAGGTGAAACACTCATTACATAAATAATTTATTTAAAAAGAATGAGGATGAAGCATTTAGATCTGATGAGTAGAAAGGGAGAAGAGAAATGAGATGCAGGTTATTGATACCTAAAAGGCAGCTAGTAGAAGCTTCATCTGGAGAAACTGAGCTTACAGCTTGGTAAGTACTAAAACAGGGAACTGATGGCAGCTGATTAAACCCAAACCCTATTCCAATTGCCTAACAAAAATGTTTGGTAACAACCAAAACAAACCTCATGGGCAAAGGGGGAGGAAAGAAAGCAGGGCAGAAATGAGGAAGGGCAAAAGCAGAAGGAAGGGGGAAGTATTAAACCCACTCTCCCAGAACTCCTGTGTTCTCACTAGCTTAGCCCCTCATTTTTCATCTGTTTTTTTAGACTAGTTTGAGAACAGCGGGTGCCACAACTCCATGGCTGCCATACTGAAGAATCACTTAAAAACTTTAAAAAATATACCTGCTTGAGCCCCATCCTCAACCACTGAAACAAAACCTCTGAATCAGAACCCCATCACTGGCCGCAAACAGGTTCTAATGCATCAAGTTCCCTGAGAGTTAAGGAAAACACAAAGCACTGAGCCTTATCGGTGACAGCAGTTATCAACTGGAACTCTAGGATCTATGTTTTTAAAAGGTCCCACAAAATCTTTATGCATCAACCACAGTAAGTAAGAATCCCCAGAAAATAGATTTCAGCAATTAGAACATTCAATGGAATTGTGTAGGGAAGTGGAAGCTTTCTACCTCTAACCTCCAAGTAAATGATGGCCTTGTCCCTGACCAACTGAGCGACCTGAAGCTAGCAACTCTCTATCCTCCTTCCCTTTGTTTCTAAACTAATTAATGACATACTTTTTAGGCAATTGAAAATAACAGAAAACCTTTGGCACTGTGAATAGGATGAGGTTCTTCCATTAGTCACCTAGTGTCAATAACACTAAGCTAAGCTTTGTGAAATCCATTGTCTTACATGGCATGCCAAGGAGTCTTTGATGCTCTCTTCCCACACAGGACTTTCAGCTCCCACCTCTGGAGTTTGGGGAGCTCCAGTTCCTTCAGTTCTACTGTGTGTTAGCTTACCCTTTTCATAGAGAAATGTGATGATCTCTAATTATGCAAAAATGACCCTACATAGTGAGTAGACCCTCTGAGGCCATCCATATCCCACTCATATCACTCATATGATCCCATCATCCTAGGGGTTTGATTCTACAGTCAGGCCATAGTGTGGAAATTCCATTAGCCAGAATTACCCTTGAAAATATCTTTGGGAACCAACTCCACATTGGAAACTGATAAACTGTCTAAATTAAGTCCAGCACAGATAATCATTCTAACATAGATATAAATTATGTATGTGTGTGTATGTTTGTGTGTATGCATACATATTTTTAAGTAGCCTATTTTGAAGTTTGGGCTCGGTGAAAAAAAATCTAGACCTAATGTAGCTTTCCATGTACCCAGGAAGTGTCATGAATGTGGACCATGATACAAATGGCCATATTTTCAGGCTGTTCACTATACACTGAACTGTACACCATGGACCGATTTGGAATATGTAGCAAGAAGAAATAGATAAGAATATTTGAAACTAGCCGGGCAGTGGTGGCGCACGCCTTTAATCCCAGCACTTGGGAGGCAGAGGCAGGCGGATTTTTGTGAGTTCGAGGCCAGCCTGGTCTACAAAGTGAGTCCAGGATAGCCAGGGCTACACAGAGAAACCCTGTCTCAAAAAAAAAAAAAAAAGAATATTTGAAACTGAGGCTAACAGGAGATTTAGGGTCATTTTATTCAAGTTCAGGAGGATGAGAACTTGGCTAGGAATAGAAGGTGGGAAAGTGACTAGTGAGCAATGTGTGTGTGGGGAGGAGGTGAGGTATGGAAGCTTGCACTGTGTTTTATGAACCAGTCCTTGGGCAGAGAAAGAGCAAGAGGAGAGAGCCTATGTTCCACACCCAATACACACATTTTATCAGACCTTCAAGGCTCCTTCATTTACTAAGTCAACCGCCCTGAAACAGCACTCAGTGTCTTCCTCAGTCTTTCAGTCTCAAAGTACCTCCCCTTTTGACTTACAACACTATTTCTTATGCTTACAGGGCAGTTGATCATGTGCCATCACTACATTTGCAGAAACTTTTGTTGGCTCCTAGCCACATACCAAATACCATGCACTTTTCTGGACATGCTAACATGACTGTTCTCAATTTCCTTACTGTTCCTTCACTTATGATAAGTGTCAGGTCCTGCCTCACCATCCAGCCTGTGACCTCTTCTGGATCAGGACATTAGGAACACACCTGTGTACTTAGCATTCTGCAAGGTGCAGGGTAAGCAACAAGAACTGGAAGTACAATCATAGCCTCTTAGAAGCAAAGCTCTGAGGCAGAAGTCACTCACATATCTAGTAACAAAGCTTGGGGACAAGCATGCACACGAACATGGAGAAAAGCTAAGGATTTAGCCCAGCTCCTTTTGGAAGTCAAGGTGCTTTCCCAAGGCAATATGACAGTTACAGAGCTAGACTCCCTGGCTTCAGCTCTTGACTTGGATGTGTAAATCTTGATGATTGGTTTAACCTCTTTGTGTCTCTGTCTCACAATCTGTAAAATGGGGATAATGGTGCCTTATTAAGACTGCCATGTGAGGTATCTGAGTCATTACTGCTAGGATCGTCACTGAGGTATATGAACTATTTAATAACAGTAGCTAAACCAATTACATTCATTTACTTCTTTTCCCCAAACCTGATGAGCTGACATTTTTATTAGTTATCAGGATAAAAAGCACCTACAAATCCACAAAAGAGTGCCTTAAAACACAAATAAACAATGTAAATAAATTTGTGCAAAGGAAGTCCAGACACAAAGAATGTCCATGTGGTGGTATGGTGACTCCCAAGAACCTTGGCATTTCATCATCCCTGGGGTCTAGCCTTTGCTTTCTTGACTCCAAGTAGCTGCTGCATCTTCAGCTGCCTGACTCAAGGCCACAAGAGAAAAAGAACCTGTCACACCTCCTCTCAGGGAATCCTGTGGGACCTGCCTGCATATAACTCACTGGCTAAAATATAGATGTGGAGGAAGCTGGAGAATGCAGCCCTTAACATTCCCTGTGTACAGTTTGGGTAGAAAAGGGGATGTCAATATAGCCTGCCTAGTATCCCCACACTATTGCCATGTCTCTGGCAAAGCTGGGAAGC
Source organism: Lophiomys imhausi (assembly GCA_907164525.1). Lineage (NCBI taxonomy): Eukaryota > Metazoa > Chordata > Mammalia > Rodentia > Muridae > Lophiomys > Lophiomys imhausi. Next base: position 255,195 of record CAJQZJ010000585.1, read on the forward strand.
TGATTAGGGCTCTGATTCATTGTATCAAAGCTTTGGGTTCCATAACAAATCACAGGACACTTGCAAGCACATTTCCTCAGGATCTATATAGCTGCCTTCACTTTAATCATTTTGAAAGCTTAGCCCCCTCCTCCAAAGGGAAATGTCACTATATGGGTCTGATTCACTCTAAATTATTGGAAAATTGATTTTTTTAAAAAAGGTGTTTGCCAGCCAAGACTTTTGAACCATCTTAAGGAGCTTGAAAAAAAAATGACACCACCAACTCTTTGAAGAGTAGAAAAATGTTACACCAAGAAAAAAGAAACTGAGGCTCCATACTAATATGTTCACAGGACACTTCGTAGATACTTCTGTAATTCCTTGACAAAAATAAAGCTCTATATAGCCATGACTGTCATGATAACATGTTTGAAAACATGTTATTTACTTCGTATTAATTAAGAGTTACCAATAATTTGGGTTACTTTTATTACCAAATTTTTAAAAATAATGTAGGTGGTAGAGATTTTTTGGTCCAGCCATTACTTATCTATGCATTTGCTAATCACAAGGATGTATAATAAGATTTATAAAAACTCATATTTGTGAAGGAAAGTCCCCTTTAACTAACATGAAACTACTAACTACATTATGCTTACTCTTTACCAAGCTTTCCAGAAACAGGGGTAATGAATGTCTGTGAGAAGGCATCCCTTTAGGTTTATGGAAAAAAGGAAGACAATGGTACAAGTAGAACACTCCAGAAAGGAGAGCAGGGAAAGGACAAGGGTAAGAGTGCTCAAGATACACTGGATTAGATGCTGCTTAGTGTGATGAGTCAGGAAACCATTAAGCCAAATGAGTCAGACCATCCTATGAAAAATGCAAGGGCTGCACTGAATAGAGATGGATTTGCTTTTAATAATACAAGCTCTTCTAGCCAGGCATGCCTGTCCTCCATTAAGTAACTGAGAATTTGGTTCAATTGCCAACCCTAAGCTTTCACACGTAAAGCATAAATACTAACAGTGCCCAAATCTCGTTGGCTGTTGGGACATTAATCTGATAACTCATTAAAATGCTGGACAGTGATGCCTAGACATGAGGAAAACTCAAGAATCCTAAACCAGCACAATTTCAAAGTACATTCTAAAAACTTATCTTCATACCCACAAATAAGTGTAGGTCTCATCCCCTCAACAGAGACTTTTTTTTCACATGGAGACTATTACAGAAATATTCAACTCATCAAGATACAGAGAACAATAAACCATGAGATGCCAACCCAAGATGATATGTCTATAAATAACCCTAATATTTAAGGAACATCACTTAAGTGGAGGCAGGAAAAATTAAAAGATACAGGACAAGGTTATTTTCTGTGAGATAATGTTTTTCATATATGATAGGGAAGTTCCATCCTTGAATTCTCAAAACTATGGTCACCTAAATAATACCTGTCTAATGACAAAACCACTAGACATCCCAACATGGATGGAAGAAACCTCAAAAGGCCCCATCTCTAGATGAACAGCTACAGGCAATTGAGGCTGCTAAGAGATGGTGAATCAGTCTTGTATAGGGACAAGCCCCCATAGGTTATCTAATTCCATGTGATAACCCCTAAGTACACTAAAGTAATAAAGGTAGGTGCGTGCGTGCATGTGTGCAGGTGTGTGTGTGTGTGTGTGTGTGTGTGTAGCAATAATAACTAAAAAAAAGAGGTCATCAATTTGAGAGGAAGTGTCAGGCATGGAAGATGTTAGAGGAGGGGAAGCATCAGAAATAATGTAAATACATACTCTTGTATGAACTTTTTGAAATTTTTTGAATTAAAAATTTAAAAAGCAGTGATTGCCTTCTCACTATAGAACATTCTTTCACTCTCTTTTTATAGCAGATAGTAAGTACAGAACCCTGCAACTCTTATTCTTTAAAAGAGCCAAATTGCTGGGGGCAAGGCTCAGAATGGAGGTGAAACTTGAATTCATCTCATCAGGACTTCTAATTTCATGGAAATTGGAATAATAGTGAGGAAATTGCTTTAGATGAGGGTGTCTGCTCTTGCTTTTGATCTAAACTATCTTCACATGCTAAAAAAGGAAGGCAAACTTTAGAAAAGCCAAGATATCACCTAGAATGGAAAGGCCATCTTTAGACTGACAAAAGTTAAGTGAAATGCCACTTGCTGACTCAAAACAGGAAAACATAACTCAAAAAGCAAAGAATAAAAGTAAAAGCAAAACAAACAAACAAAAACAAAAACAAAAAAATAACTATGACTTAAGACCACTGTAGGAAATAAACCCATCTTAGGTAAAATGTGAAGTTATTACCACAAGGCTCAGAGAAGACACATGCTTTTCTGAGTCTCCTTTGATAGTAGGAAGCCAGCAGATGATCACCTTCTCCAGTATATAAGCACATCACACACAGGGACCAAGGGTGAAGCCACAGTGCAGGCATGCTAGAGATCTGCAATGCTCTCACATGCTACACTTAACAAATACTGAGTAAAAAAACAAGAAAAGTGATATGGGAAGCCATAATGAGTTTCCTGAACTGTCAAATCTGGCCAGACAAGTTGTAACATCATTCTCTGAAGTATTTTTGAGTCCTCGATGCAAGGGACTGGAGAAGTGAGGAGTTTGCTGCTGCTGGTGTTGAGAATACCACGAAGGAATATGAAAGCTGGGCATCTCCAGATGTGGTCACATGTTATCTGGGGACTATTAGAAACGGCATTTCTCTGGTCCCACCCAGAACTCCTGATTTAGAAACTTTAACTGGGAAAGGGGTAGCAAGGAGTCATATGATGTCCTCTGAGTGGTTCTTATATCAGCCCTCATTTGAAAACTGATGAAAAAACCCAGTCCCTTCAGTTTAGAAAGGAAGAAAAAGAGGTCCCCAAAGGAAATTTAGTTGTTTTCCCAGAATCATTTTTATAATTTTACATAATTAAATATGCAAATTTAGCACTTTTTGGCTTTGTGGCATTTCACCTCACTGAGCTTTAGATTCTTCATCTGTAATATGAGAAAAATAATACTACTTCCTAGATACTGTATCTAATAAACATGTAATGTACACATATAAATATTCATTCTGTATATTATATATGTGTAATAAAACTATAATTCTCCAGGAAATATAATTCTTTGAGAAACAGATATGTAACCAGCACCTTAAATAAGAAGTCATTTTTGCAAGGCAAGAACTTGCTGGAAGCTAGGTATGGAAAGCACTTGAGAAGCAGATACAGAAAGATCACTGCAAGTTCAAGGACAGCCAGGTCTACATAGCAAGAGCCTGTCTGAAACAACCAATCAAATCAACATGCCTGAGTGTGAGAACATTTGTCCATGATCCACATCTGTGTGCCCCTGGGGACAGCTTTGCAGAGTGGGTGCTATAGTCTTCACCTAGCCAAGTGCCTGGCAAGCCCACAGGAGGCTCTAACATCAGGCTGTTTTAGAAAATGATTCCTGGGAGACCTAAACCATTAGAAGAGGACTCAGCTGGTGAGAACGGGAACTCAGTAAACATGGTCATCAATTTGATGAACATATTTGTTTGGATCCCTGTAAACCTTTGTCTGTACCCCTAGGACCTGAGTTTTCTGCAAGAGTTGCAGATCTTGTTCAGCCTCTGGTCATAGGAGTCAGTATTTGTCTTGTACTTACACAGTGGGGTGGGGATGGTATGGGGAAATAAATCAGCCACCCTAGCCAAGAAGTAGTTATCAGAATCCTGAGCTAGAATCTATATCGGGAAATAGAAGCCTATAAAACAGATTTTTTTCTATCAACTTTTATAAGATATTCTCCATGAAACAGATTCCAACACATATGTGTTACCATGGGGAAACACATGTTTCTCCATATGCCAAGGTTGGGGTGCAACTGGGCAGTCTCTATACAACCAAGTGAGAAGGCTGTTCAGTTCACTATCTTCGTCTCATACCTATATAAATTCAAAGTCAAAAATGTTAACGTTGTACAATGGAGAGTATAATTTGAATCAATCCCATAGAAATCTGTCCTGGGGAATGGGTGCCCAGTGTCCTGCACATTGATACTCAGACAGGAGTACCCTGGCGCCAAAAGGCTGGTTCACTCCAAGGATCTTCAAATTGCCCACCTAGTCCACATCTTGCCCTCCCTTTCTTTAAATTACATGACTTTCTTTATACTGAAGACTGCAAACTAACCTCTCAAAGCCATATGTATTCTAGGGTCCTCTGAGATAATGGTATTCAGAGAATGTATTTCTGCCCATGAGACATAAGAAGAGGTAGGGTATCAGATGTGACTTCTTGAGAATGGAAGCAGGTTCAGTTAACATGCATATGTTTGCTTTTGCCCTTTGTCCTTTTGCCAAGAGCATGGATTTGACACTGGAAAAAGATCATAGAGCCACAAGGGAAGCAATGTGGTGAAGACAGAGGATATCAGAGAGTAGAGAGAACAGTGGTGACACTGTGGCAGACCTAGGTGGAGTCCTACCACCTCTGAGTCTCCTAAGATCATTGGAAAGACTTGAAGAGGTTATGCTAAGAAGTCAATATCAAAGGTGTAGCAGCTGTTGTGTGCAGAATGGACTACAGGCAGCAAGTTGCCAACAAGAAAAAGCTCTGGAAGCTTATTAAGTAGGCAAAGTGGGAAACTAGGGCAAAGCAGATTTGACATCATTTATAGGAAGTCAGAGTTCATGGCGGACAGTCCACAGTAGCATCTCATAATTGCTTGGATATGGTGGCTCAAGAGAAAAGTGGTGCCAAAGGCTTGCAGTACAGGCTGCCGCTGCTTCCAGTGATGAACAGAACAGAACAAAGCAAAATGAAAACCTATGTTTTTCTGTCTGCTTGCAAGAAGAATGCTGGAGGAAAATCAGGACCGTGGGCACACTCAAAGGGAACTCAGGCTGCCCCTCTGCCAGGCTTTCAACGCCCTACATTCTCCATGTTCTCTTAATCTCCTTGCTTCTTGGGTGTCTCAACTTCCATTCATACTTTCTCCATTTCCCAATGCCTTGATTCCTTTGCTTTTCCATTAGCTGCTCATGGTTCTTTCACTCTCATTTCACAAGAAAGTGGAAGCTCTGTGAAGGGAACTCTACCCATCACTTCCCAGCATTAACTGCTTTCAGCTTCAACCATGTTTCTTTCTTCCTTAACTGAATATGGTGTTTGTCCTGAGAATGACTCCTTCCTCCATCTCTGAGTCCTTGCAATTCTGATGGACCCTTCTCTCTCTTGTGCCCATATCCCAGCAGCACTGTTAGATATTTCCCATCAGCAATCAAACAGTATCAAGAAATTCCCTCCCATCAGTCAGGCAAACAAGCAGAGGAGGGCTTCATCTGTTTTGAACAGTCATCCCCCTTTAGTGATCACCTCATATCCAGTTCCTTTCTTGACAGCCAAGTTTCTTAAGTGTTGCCTAAACATTCTTGCTCCACAATGGTGCCTGACCTGAACCTCCATTCAGTCACCAGGCAATTGTGTGACTTCAGCTGGCTAACTTCTTCATGCTTCATGTTTCTCTTTTGTAAAAGAGAGAGGGTTATGTACTCCATTGCTTGTTGGATTGTTGTAAAGTCATAATTCATACAAAGTACTTGGCATAGCATTTAGTGAATGGTCATTAAATGTTAGTTATTTACTCTTCAATCCTTATCTTCTGCCTTATTATTATAATAAAGTAGCTTTCACTAAAGTTTCTGCTATAGCCTGAACATGGCCACTAAAGCTGATGTGCTGCAAACTTAACATCCAGAAAAAGGGACAGGAGGTGGGCCTCTTGGGAGAGGTTGATTAATGCGTGAGTGCATTAATGGTTGCATGTAAACAGTTGGGAGTAATGGATTTGCTCTCTCTTGCCCTCTGCCTTCCACAATGTAAGAACACAGTAAGCAGACCAGTATCAGACACCACCAGATTTTCTCTAAAACTGGGAGACAGAGAGTACTAGTCTCCATAAATATCCTACTCTGTAGTATTATGGAGCATATACAGATTAGAGCAGGCCCCAAGTCATCGTATAAATGGACAGTTTTCAGTCCTCACCTCTCCCTCTGCTTACAGCCAGAGAGACCCTTCCTTCCCATTCTAAACATTCCTGGTCTGACTATGTCTACGGTTTTTACAGATATCTCAGGCACCCTCAGCACTGTCATTCATGGATTGGAATTCCTCAAAGTTTTCTCACATCCATTTCTATTCAATCTCTAAATATGATTACATGTATCCAAGGCATCCAATTCCACCCACACTGGTGACTTTCAGCCTTACCTACTTTCCCAGCATAGACCAATATTATACTCCTCATTCTTATTTCAATCTACAAGGCACAAACTCATTACTTTTCTCTCTTACTTACCTCTCCTCTAGAGTACTTCTTTGTGTTGTTATTCTCTGCTATGCTGTCAATTATTTACCATATATTACTGAGTATCCATATTCTGAACTGTTTTCTATGTGCTACCTGCCATAGAGGATGCTTTCGGCAGCTTATAACAAGAAGGCAAAGATAATATAAGATAAAGTAGATTAAAGAGTAAATGAATCCAAAGAAGGACACAAAATAAAGTGAGATGAATTTATTAGTGTTCACAAGCCCACTACAAATGAGTCTCCAGTCTGCTTTACACACTCAATGAAGTAAAGGGGTTAAGGGACATTTTGAAAGTTGTGATAACTATGAGAAACAGAGAAAATGAAAGCAATTATTAAAAAAAAAAAAACTAAAAGAAATTAATGATCGGTTGGGTTCTCCTTCCAGATAAGATCTCCCTCATCAAGGACACATTAGTCTTCCCTGAGGACCAACTTTCACAGGACCAGAACATGATGTGCAAGCTGCAATCAATACTCCTACCCAGCTTTGATGCCTATAAACCACACCAATGACCTGCATGGCAAGACATTCCTGAAAGTGCAACAAGGGCATTTATATCCTGGTGGTTAACTAACAGTTATCTAATTGGACCCAAGGTCTGCTTAACAAGAAGCAAATCATGCCTGGTACTATAACCTAGTCGACTATACATGGCTTGTGAGACCATGAATCTTAGAGGACCTACAGACTCCATTTTGCTAAGCCAGTTTAATTTCTAACTGTATTCTAAACATTTATCTGTACATCCACAGATAAGAATAGATCTCACCCCATCATCAAATAAGCTTCTTTTTGCAATAGCAGGAGACCATTATAAAAAGCTAAAACTTTGAAAATGCAGAGAACAACTGACTATGGCATGTCTATCTTCAGTTGAAAAACCTAAAAAAAACAAGTCCTGCACTTGTCTCAGGACACATTACAGAAGAGAAGATGGAAAGCTTTTAAGAGCCAGAGGGCCAGGTAGGGTGCTGTAAGATTGTGTGTGCCTTCTGGCTATTACAAAGAAAACTACATTCATGAAATCTTAAACAGCAATGTGTGCCTAAACAAGACTTGAACAACTCAAACAACAGTTGACATCACAATGTTGATGGGATGAAACCCATAGGGTCCTACCCCCTGAGGAAGAACTACGGGCAATGAAAAACTTCTGACAGAGGAAATTGTTTTTTCCATGGGATTGGTTATCCAATACAGAGTGTGCAGCCCTAAAATTTACACACACACACGTACATGTGCAACACTGAAAGGACTCAGCAGGTTTATTTATATGATGATATATCATATATGATATATAAACAAATGTTCATATTTATATACAAAGGTTTGAAGAAAAAAATCCATAAATTTAGGTTGGACATAGGGCAATAGGAAGGTAGAGAAGAAAGATAAATAATGTAAATATACTTTAGTTGAATTTTTAAAGGTTTTATGAAGCTACCAGGTAGCTATGAGTTTTTCCCTATGTTACTCAACAATCACAGGTTGAGTAACTTGTTTGATAGTGCATGGCAGGGTCAGGTTGCAAACTCTTGTCAGTCTGGCTCCACAACAGTTATCCCAAAGTAAATCTGAAGAACAAATCTGTTTTCTCCCAGGAGCAAAAGTCAACGACAGATCTTTGCTCATGGTGCCCATCACAGAATCTGCCTTTTAACAATCTCCTGGAAGCTGCTTTGCTTCAGTTTAAAGCCAAGATATAAAGTCCTTGATAGAAAAGGTGGGGTAGGAGGGGAGGAGAACATGAAGTATTAATAAACCTCATAAAGTCATTACCTTGTCCCTTAAGGAGCCTCTGAAGTAAGAGCAGCGGGGAAGAACACTGATGGGGGATTTTGTTTGGTCTCCCTCCTGTCATACATTAAACATTTCAATAGCTAAGAGGGTATGAAAATTTACCTGAATTTTAATGTCGTCTTTCTAGGTTTTATGATGCTACAAAGAGATCATCTTCATTCTGCTCATCACAAGAGCAGATGGGTCACAGGAAAGGTGGGTCTGTGACTCATTACCTCCCAGGACCTACAGAGGCTGTCTAAGCAGCAGGCAAACTTTTGGGATCAATAGGGTTCAAGACAAGGCAGTGCCTGCCAGCAGGCCTTAAAAGAAGTCATTAGTCAACCCGTGACCCGACAACCTCACTGCAGCAGCTCTCTGATGTGGATTCTCAGAAAGGTTGGTCTGTGCTGAGAAACTGAAAAGGTCATGGGTATACAGAAGTCACAACTCACCGAATGGGGGGTGAGGGAAACCATAGAAGAACCATGGAGTCAGAGGGTAGGTCACTTCAGACAACAAGGTCACCATTTACCTTCTGTGTGACCAAGGGAAGTGAGACAGAAGAGTGATGGTGTGTCAGGTGCAATGCTGAAAGTTAGTCAGTCATACACAGGGGAAGCCTCTCAAGAACACTGAATTAGCCCCCTCTAAATGAATGACAATGACAGGGTGTCTGCAGTGCACAGGATCTAGATGCAAGTCCTAAACTAGTAAACTTAGGAAAAATAAAAACAAACTATAATTTAATATGATTAAAACATGTGTAGCCTTTCAAGGAAATATTCCATTCCTTCTTACCTGGCATGTCAGAAGCCATCTCCTCAGCATCTGCTGTGGTACTCAGAAAGAGGATGCATGAGTGAAGGTGAGAAGTCTGCCAATCAGCACCAAGGGCTTGACATGGGAAAGGCCATTTCAGGAGAGAAAACCCCAGACTGTTCAAATATCCAAGTCCCTGTTCCTCTAAACACACCACTCTCGAGACTCCACCCATGTGCCCTTTACAAAAGTGAGACCCAGAACAGAACACATGACTTCAAATACAACTTGGGCCCTTACTGATCACAAACTGAGCATTGGCTTCAGGCCCAAGAGACTCCGAAAACGAATTATCTATGGCTTTTACCCTATGACCTTGGGCATCAGAATCCCCTGTGCTTCAGTTTCTTCATTAGTAAAGTGACAAAATATTATCTACCAAAACTGGTTAGGAATATTAGTAAGTTAATATTAAGACACTACCTAGAAGCAATTGACAGATAACACAAACATTTCCTTGGTTTATTCATCCTTAGCAACCAAACACTCTACTCAATCTAATAACTCATAAGTTTACATATGAACCACATAAAAACTGCATTTTCCCATTTCCTGCATTTAAAAAAAAAAGATGTAACTATACATGTAGGCTAGATAAAAATATGCCTCTAACAGAGACAACTGGAATTGTGGGGAAATTCACCGGCAAGAAAATATATGCAATGAAAATTTCCAAGGCTCTATTAAGGTGACCTAGCTAAGACTCCTAGTAATGGGGGATACAGAGCCTGAACCAGCCACCTCCTAAAATCAGGCAAGACTTGTAGTGGAGGGTTTGGAACACCAAACCAGTCATAAACTTCAACCTACACTTGGTCTTGCTTGCATGATGCGCTGGGGTAAAGTGGCACAGAAATTATGGGAATGAACAACCAATCAATGACCTGTCCAGCTTGAGACCTAACTCATGCCACAAGAGGAAACTGACCTCTGACACTGTCTGGAGGAGCAGAAACCATAGGCTGGATGGCCCAGAGATTTAGGAGAGAACCAAACAAGGTTGCCAAAAATGATGTCTAATGATATTCTACTATATAGTTAGATTAGTACCTAGCATAATTGTCATCAGAGAGGCTTCACTTAGCAACTAATAGAAACAGATATAGAAACCCATGACCAAACATTAGGTAGAGTTTGGAAAATCCTGCTGAAAGGGGAAAGAAAGAATTATAAGAGGCAGAGGGGTCAAGGGCACTACAAGAAATTCCACATAATCAACAATCTCAGACTGAAAGGGGCTGAGACTGAGCTGACAATCAGGGAGCCTACATATGTCTGACCTAGGCCCTATGCACATGTTATAGTTGTGTAGCTTGGTGCTTGTGTGGGACTCCTAACAAAGGAAGTGAGGGCAGTTTCTGATGTTTTTGCCTGCTTTTGGGAACTTTGTCTCCTACTGGATTACCTCTTTTAGCCTTAATATATGGGGAGGTGCTTAATCTTACTGTAACTTGGTATGCCATATTTGGTCGATATTCCTGGGAAGCCTGTTCTTTTCTGAAAAGAATCAGAGGAGTGGATGGGGAGGAAATGGGGGGTAGGAGGGGGGGGGCAGAGGAAAGGAAGAGCAACTGGTGTTGGGAGGCAATATATGAGAGAATGAATTTTTTTAAATTTTTTTCCTTTATTTTTTATTTCTTCAAGTTACATCTCAATCGCAGTCCCCTCCCTATTCCCCCTCCAGTCCCACCCTCCCACCCTCAACCCCCCATCCTCTTCCCTTTCTTTTTTCTTTTAAGTTTAAGGTATATCTTATTTTCCCCCTACAATTTCCCCTTTCAGTCCAACAAATGGCTCTTTCTCTTATAATAAAAAATACAATAGAGTACAACAGAGGTGATTTAGGCCACAGTTATGAGGGTTATATGGCTTAACGTACATTCCCAATGACCAGTCCATATGTATTTGGTACCTGACTTTAATATTCTACTATATAAACATCTCCATGAGTTTAAAGGTCTATATCTGATTCAACATTCATACTAACTTGCAACACAATTTTAAAAGTATCTTCTTAGATCTATAACACTCTCTTGACTCCTAAACAACTCAAAATTTAATTATGAGACTCTAGCTATCTGTTCTTCAACCACCTCAGAGACCTGAGAGGGATAAATATATCTGATTTTATAGGAAGAACAGGGCCTGCAGCTTCCCAAACTAAGAAATGACATACCTGTGGCTGCCTGGACAGTTCCCATTTTCTCTCCATACATTACAGCATTGATCTTCAGTCATTTGGCCCCGTTTCTCTGACAGACATTGATTGGAGAGCAGGGGTTATGAAGGACTTACCTACCCTGTCTTGGCAGAGCTAGGCTGTCGACTTACCTGCTTCCAGGTTTTGTCCCTTTTGGACAGCATTCTGTCTACAGTTGGGGCAAGGGGCTTTTCCTACCAAGAGATAGGCTTGCAACTAATTCAATCATCTCCTATTGGAGATTCTTCGATGCTCATCTTCTACTTGGAGGAGAATACGGGGTGCTGTCAGGAGTTGATATGTCTTGATATAAAAAAATCTAAAGTTACGAAAACATCTTTGAATGTCATATTCTGCAGATCTCTTGAGGTTTTTGAAGAGGCCCTATCTATCTCTTATATTAGGGTAAGCAGATGTTGCTTGTCTCTTGCCGGTTTATTTCTGATTAGCTTAGAAAGTAACTATAATAGGCTGTCATAGTACCTAACTGAATGACCAGCTTGCATAACCATTAATTTGCATTTCTTAATTACCCTAAACAGTTTATGACAATTAGTAGTAAAAGGTCGAAACATCACATTTCATTTTTTTTCTTTACCTCCTAACCCTTCCATCCCATTTCTCTGGGGTGGGGTGTCCTTATATAACAGTCCCTCATGTCAGTTGAGAGGTCGTATGAGGGCCAAGAGCCTCTTCATTCATTGGGGATCTATGAAGCAGTACCATCAGTGAAAAGTGTCTCGTTGCCCGGGAGAGAGAACTAATAAACAAACAAACCAATAAGCATACAATAGATAAAAAGACTAAAAAATAGAAAAAAATATAACTAATATATAAAAAATAGATAAAGAATAAAAATTAAAAATAAGAAGTCTATGTCCAAGTTCCCTTTGGTGTGTTAGTTGTAGTATCGATACCTTCTACTATATAGCTAAAATCCTACTATAAGTGAATAGATGCCATATGTGTCCTTCTGAGTCTGGGTTAGTTCACTCAGGATGAGCTTTTCTAGTTCCATCCATTTGGCTGCAAATTGCATAATTTCATTGTTCCTGATAGCTGAATAATATTCCATTGTATAGATGTACCACAGTTTTTTGACCCATTCTTCGGTTGAGGGACATCTGGGTTGTTTCCAGTTTCTAGCTATTACAAATAAGGCTGCTATAAACATAGATGAGGAAACTTCCTTATGATTCCATGAAGAGGCATTTGGGTGTATACCCAGAAGTGGTATGGCTGGGTCCTGAGGCAGAGCTATACCAAGTTTTCTAAGATATCGTCAGACTGACCTCCATAGTGGTTGCACAAGCCTGCATTCCCACCAGCAATGGAGTAAGGTACCCCTTTCTCCACACCCTCGCCAGCATGTGCTGTCATCTGAGTTTTTGATCTTAGCCATTCTGACAGGTGTGAGATGGAATCTCAGAGTCATCTTGAGTTGCATTTCTCTGATGATTTAGGATGTTGAGCATTTCTTCAAGTGTTTCTCAGCCATTAGGGATTCCTCCTTTGTGAATTCTCTATTTAGCTCTGTCCTCCATTTTTTGATTGGATTATTTGGTTTCTTGGCATTTAATTTCTTGAGTTCTTTGTAGATTTTGGATATTAGCCCTCTGTCAGATGTGGGGTTGCTGAAGATTTTCTCCCAGTCTGTAGGCTGCCGTTTTGTTCGAATGACAGTGTCCTTTGCCTTACAGAAGCTTTTCAGTTTCATGAGGTCCCACTTATTGTTGATCTCAAGTCCTGAGCTGTTGGTGTTCTGTTCAGGAAGTTGTCGCCTGTGCCAATCATTTCGAGGGTTTCTCCCACTTTTTCTTCTAGTAGATTTAGTGTGACTGGCCTTATGTTAAGGTCTTTGATCCACTTGGACTTAAGTTTTGTACAGGGTGATAAGTATGGGTGTAACTTCATTCTTTTACAAATGGACATCCAGTTGGACCAGCACCATTTGTTGAAGATGCTGTCCTTCTTCCATTGTGCCGTTTTGGCTTCTTTGTCAAAAATTAGGTGGCCATAAGTGTGTGGGTCTATTTCTGGATCTTCAATTCGATTCCATTGATCTACTGGTCTGTTTCTATACCAATACCATGCTGTTTTTACAACTATTGCTCTGTAGTACAGCTTGAAATCTGGGATGGTAATACCTCCAGATGTTTTTTTATTGTACAGGATTGATTTAGCTATTCTGGGCTTTTTGTTGTTCCATATGAAATTGAGGCTAGCTCTTTCCAAGTCTACAAAAAATTGTGTTGGTATTTTGATAGGAATTGCATTGAATCTATATATTGCTTTTGGTAGGATGGCCATTTTTATTATGTTGATCCTACCTATCCATGAGCATGGAAGGTCTTTCCATCTTCTAAAGCCTCTTCCATTTCTTTCTTCAAGGGCTTGAAGTTCTTGTTGTACAGGTCCTTTACTTGCTTGGTTAGAGTTACCCCCAGGTATTTTATGTTGTTTGCGGCTATTGTGAAGGGGGTTGTTTCCCTTATTTCTTCCTCAGCCCCTTTGTTTGTTGTATAAAGAAGGGCTTCTGATTTTTTTGAATTAATTTTGTATCCAGCCACTTTGCTGAAGGTGTTTATCAGCTGTAAGAGTTCTTTGGTGGAATTTTTGGGGTCGCTTATGTATACTATCATATCATCTGCAAAGATGGATAATTTGACTTCTTCGTTTCCGATGTTTATCTCCTTGATGTCCTTTAGTTGTCTTATTGCTCTAGCAAGAACTTCAAGTACTATATTGAAGAGATATGGTGAAAGTGGACATCCTTGTCTTGTCCCTGAGTTTAGAGGAAATGCTTCAAGCTTCTCTCCATTTATTTTGATGTTGGCCACTGGCTTGCTGTATATTGCCTTTATTATTTCTAGGTACAGCCCATGTATGCCCGTTCTCTCCAGAACTTTTAGCATGAAGGGGTGTTGGATTTTGTCAAATGCTTTTTCTGCATCTAGCAAGATTATCATGTGGTTTTTTTTCTTTCATCTTGTTTATGTGAATGACGTTGAATTTTTTAAAAATCCCTCCAACCCTTTCCATGTCCCACTGTCCACATCTCCCTCTCAAATTGATGGCCTCTATTTATGGGGCTCATCCCTGGGAGAGGCAAATTCTCTCAGCTGTCATGTTACCTGTAGTTCTTTTTCTAGGGTTGGGACTCCATGAGATTTTGCCCCATTTTGCGTTAGCATGTCTACTGATATTGTCATTGCTCAGGTTTTGTTTAGGAAGCCAGTCTCACAGCAAAATCTGTTCCTCTGGCTCTTACAGTTTTTCTGCTCCATCTTCCATGATGTACTAGGGCCTTAACTACAGGAGTTGTATTGCATATATAACCACTGGGGCTAGGTTCTGTTGATGGCTACATCGTGTACTGTTGTGGTTTTCTGTAATTGTCTCCATTTGCTGTAGAGAGATTCTTCTTTGATGATAGGTTCTAGTTACACTTATCTGTGGGTTCTCTTCTAATATCCATGACCTTACTAGCTCTTAGAATTCGGCTAGGTTTACAGTACCAGACATGATTTACTTCCTGTTCAGTGGACCTTACTTCTAATTACATAGCTACTGCTTATCATTAATATATGAGTACAGCTACTATATCTTTAAGAACATCTTGCCATGCTGATCAGTATTGCAGTTCATAAATGTCACAAGTGGATAGGACTATTAATTGTTTCCTTCTCTTGGCTACTTACATAGTATTTCTAGTACCATTCTGGTACAATGGAAGCTAGATTGTAGGAAGGAGGTTTCTAGGTTAGATCCAGCTTAATTAATCTGAATCTTGTGTTTTAAGTGTTGGTGTCTTCAGCAATTGGGACTTACCTTAAACCTCTGAAAGGCAGCCCAGAGCAATGGAAACGGCCTATATTGTTTTGAGAGTCATTTAGACTAACCTGATCGACAAGTAGAAAGGAGGTTTTTGCCTGATACTGGGGGTTTTGTCAGGTAATCTATTGTCAGCATATTAGGTCAGCCCAAGAGGTATAACTTAATTTAATAAATAATATGTATGATATATATCATATATATACTGTATATAGTATTTGGCAATAAAAAATATATGATTGCTTGAGTCTTTATCAAACAACTTTGGTGCTTTTTGTCCCTGCTACCTCACTTTTAATAATCAAAACAATGCACTATTTTTATAACATTATTGACATAATAGCTTTAGGGTCCAAACTTTTTTGGAAACTGTGATAATGATCACCATATTTATCTCTGAGTAGCAATTCAGTTGTACTTTCACAAGGTACAAGAGCACATCTTCAGCTTAGTCTATAATTAAGGATATATAGCTGAGTGTGACCACACCAAGTTAAGATGGTGAAAATCTTCTAAGCTTCATTATCTTTCTTTTTTTTTTGTCTTTAACTTTTTATTAATTCTTTGTGAATTTTACATCATCATTATCCACAACAATCCCACTCATATCCCTGTCCCTTTGTATTTGCCCTCCACCTTTGCAACTATCCCGCACCCTCCCAAAGGAAAAACAAAACCACTACCACCAACAACAAAAAAATCTGGTTATGGAAGCTGTAGTGTGTCACACATAAATCCTTTAGTCCACACATTTTGGAAATGTTCACTGCAGTGACTCATTGGTATGGTTCAAGGCGTCTGGTTTCTACTATACAGTTTTGTTTAAGAAAAAAAAAGTTATGACAATGTTTTTGTTTAATCCTGGGTGTGAGGCTGCTTCAGTTAAGACCACAGGTATAAACCGTTACCTGTGCATCCTGAGCTAGCAGGAGTGTAGCTTACCCAGCTGAGCAAGTTTAACTCTGAGGACTTGAAAGAGAGATAAAAAGTCAGAGCCCTGGGGAGAGAGGGGTGCTACAAAGAAAAAAGAGGTTGCTGCCTCCTGGGATTCCCCCAAAACTGCTGCTGGTTCTTCCTGCTGCTATATCCTGGTTTGCTGGTTTGCTGGACTTCTGGATATTGTGACTGCTGAGACTGGTATTGCCCCCAAAAAAACCAGAGGATCCTAATCAGCAGGAAGTAGCTGAAAGAGAACTCTGTCTTTTTTCCCTTTAACTTTCTTTCTCTCCCACCTAGTGTTGGGATGTTGGAAGGGAGGTAGAGATATTAAGTATAGTAAAATAATTAGAGTAAATAATAAAACAAAGATAATAAAAGCCACCTTGTTATACCTTGGACATATACCCAAAATATGCTTCACCATACCACAAGGACACTTACACAACTATGTTCATAGCAGCTTTATTTGTAATAGCCAGGAGCTGGAAACAACCCAGATATACCTCAACCACAGAATGGATAAAGGCAATGTGGTACATTTACACAATGGAATATTACTCGGCTATTAAAAACAAAGATATCATGAAATCTGCAGGCAAATGGATGGAACTAGAAGAGATCATCCTGAGTGAGGTAACTTAGATCCAGAAAGACAAATATAGTATGTACTCACTTATAAGTGTATATTAGCCAAAAAGTACAGAATAACCATGCTACAATCCAGAGACCCAAAGAAGCTATGAAACAAGGAGGGCCCAAGGGGGGACACTTGAATCTCACTAAGAAGGCAAAATAGAATAGACACTGGGGACAGAGGGAGGGGAATTGGTAGGGGAGTGGAGCAGGAGGGATCAAGTGGGAGGAAGAGGGAGAGAGAGAGAGAACTGGAATCACTGGGGAGGGCATATATGGGACAAGTTAGAAACTTAGAATAATAGAAACACCCAGAAAGCTATGAGGGTGATCCTAGCTAAGACTCCTAGCAATAAGGGATATGGAACCTGAAAGGCCATGTCCTGTAACCAGAAAAGACTTCCAATGGAGAGATAAGGATATCAAGTTTCATTTTTCTTAATGAAGCTACTTTTCTTAGATCATGATTTCAGCATTCTCGCATACACTGTCACCTTTCAATTTTCTTGGTTTTCACCAATTCCTCTGACTGAGCACTGAATTGACCCCATTCATATTCTGAATGCACCCCTAGTTTAAGAACTGCTTCAGACATTTATCAATCACATAAAGATACATCCCTGGAAGTACCAGTGGCCCAATTTTATAATATTTCCCACAGAGCACTGTAGTGACTTAGAATGCTCCAATCTGCTAGATTCCAGCTGTAAAACCTTAGGAATCTCACGCCCTTTAGTCCGTTTGTTCTCAGAATGTAACAGAGTGTATCATATTGAGTCAGTGAATTAGAGCTAAGAAGGAAATGAAAGATTATTCAGTCATTAATATAACCTTTTCTTGCATATCATGAGCCCATTTCCTGTAGTGTTCCTCCTTTGAATATAATTATCAAAGCCCTTTAGGGTTCTTCCCTGGATTGGGCGTGACAGCAGTCCAGTGATGGCTCTATTTGTGCTACACCATTGTATAAGCTACTGAATGTTGTATTGGTTGATTAGGTGCTATTTTTATTAAGTCCTTTTCAGAAATGACACATTTTACATACATCATCCTTGTCTATCACAGCTCTTCTAGTATTATTACAAATGAAGAAACCAAATCTCAGAGGTTAACATCTTGTTCATTTTATACAGCCAATCAGTGGTGTATCTAGCATTTGATCCAAAGACTTTCTCACTTGAAAACTAATGATTTCTGGATTCCCTCAATATGAAACAGAAATTAAACTCATTTTGAAAGTTTTATGGAAAAATAAACACATAGAAAAATATTCTTTAAAAGTTGTAAAGCATTACTGGAACATTCGTCATGGATTTTTGTCCCTAATTATCAACAAAATAATTTGTGCTTTTAATTTGCATATGGCTATGTGTGCTTCAGTTCATGATAAATCAATCAAACAACAGTTTAAAATAATCACCAGCCATATGTAACTGAAAAAGTCAGACAGGCCTGTAATTCCAGCTAAGACAATTTCTCGGGTTCTAATGGTCTCATACCTTACTTGGAAAAGGTTGTGTGGTCCTAAGGATAGTTTAGAAAAAGGCATTTCCCAACTTTAGATTTTGGCAATAATTATGGGAATTATTCCAGGTACTATCTTTAGCGTATATGACCTGTCATATGGAGGTACTCATGCTCCAAGAAATGGACAGTTCTTATAATAACAACAAACATTTTCTAGGAAATTGCACATATTTGTGTGACAGGAGATTTACCAGAATACTTACCAATCTTTGCAATATACCAGTTGAGGTTCAAAG
>CAJQZJ010000587.1:0-11574 GCA_907164525.1 Lophiomys imhausi
ACCTGAGACCAACAATCAATAAATGGGACCTCATGAAACTGAAAAGCTTCTGTAAGGCAAAAGACACGGTCATTTGAACAGAATGGCAACCTACAGACTGGGAGAAAATCTTCACTGACCCCACATCTGACAGAGGGCTAATATCCAAAATCTACAAATAACTCAAGAAATTAAATGCCAAGAAACAAAATAATCCAATCAAAAAATGGGGGACAGAGCTAAATAGAGAATTCACAAAGGAGGAATCCCTAATGGCCAAGAGACACCTGAAGAAATGCTCAACATCCTTAATCATCAGGGAAATGCAACTCAAGATGATTCTGAGATTCCATCTCACACCTGTCAGAATGGCTAAGATCAAAAGCTCAAATGACAGCACATGCTGGTGAGGGTGTAGAGAAAGGGGAACCCTACTCCATTGCTGGTGGGAGTGCAGGCTTGTGCAACCACTATGGAGGTCAGTATGGCGATATCTTAGAAAGCTTGGAATAGCTTTGCCTCAGGACCCAGACATACCACTTCTGGGCATACATCCAAATGACTCCTCACAGAATCATAATGAAGTCTCCTCATCTACGTTCATAGCAGCCTTATTTGTAATAGCTAGAAACTGGAAACAACCCAGATGCCCCTCAACTGAAGAATGGAATAAAAAACTGTGGTACATCCATACAATGGAATATTACTCAGCTATCAGAAACAATGAAATTATGCAATTTGTAGCCAAATGGATGGAACTAGAGAAGCTCATCCTGAGTGAGCTAACTCAGACTCAGAAGGATACACATGGCATCTATTCACTTATAGTAGGATTTTCGGTATATAGTACAGGATATCTGTACTACAACCAACACACCAAAGGGAACATGGACATAGACTTTTTTTTCTTTAATTTTTTTTTGTTGTTGTTAGTTTTTGTTTTTTTTGTTGGTCGGTTTTTTACTTTTCCCTCCCCAGCAATGAGACACTTTTCACTAGTGGTACTGCCTTGTAAGCCCCCAGTGAGTGAAGAGGCTCTTGGCACTTATATGACATCTGAACTGGGGCGAGGGACTGTTATGTGGAGTCACTCCACTCCAGAGGAGCAAGATGGAAGGGTTAGGGGATAGAGGATGGGAGGGTGGGGCTTGGAAGGGGGGAAAGAGGACAATATGTTGGAGATATAACCTGAAGCAACCAATAAATAAATTTATTAAATAAAAAAAAGCAGGTAACAGGTTTAAAACACTGTAAATAAGTTAAAGGTTACAGCTGTTCAACCTGGTTTTATAAACCACCAAGAGTCGAAAAAACTTAGAGCTAAGGTAAAATACATGAAATGCATGGGGTTAGCCCTTACCTTTAACTTCAGCAGAGACAGTAAGAGCACTATAGAGTTAGTTGTCTTGTAAATTCTAGAGTTACAAGGAACAGGGTGCTGATGGTGTACACCCTTAATTCCATTATTCCAGAAGAATACACCCTTAATCCCAACACACCAGAGACAGAAACAGGCAGATGCCAGAGCTCAAGGTCAGCCTGATACAAAACAAGCTCTACATAGGGAAAAACTTCGATCCAGGAGCGGGGGAGCACATCATTAATCCCTTCAGTTGGGAACCACAGGTCTTGATCCCAATACTTAGTATGCAGAGACAGGCACATAGGATCTGGAAGGATTTAAGTTTAAAAACTACATACAAAAGGCATGCTCAATGTAAACAAATTGTCCTTTGAGATTTCAAAATATATACACTAAAGGTTTGTTTAGCTCCAAAATAACAAAATAATTTCTTCTTTAATCCAGATTGAAAGGTAATACTTTAAATATTGTCAAAAAACCAAATTTGCTTCAGGAGAAATATTACCTACCCCCCCCCCCAAAAAAAAAGAGGGTAATTGTCCCAGAGTTAGGATTAGGGAAGGGCTCTGTTCTTTTCTTTCCAGGAGAATCAAAGCATCCATTCAAGGAACCCAGGGACAACTGGACAACGGAAACCTCAGCAGAAAACAGATCAGACACCGAAGAAGACGAACGGCCCAGACGATCCAGCCTTGCAGACTCCCTCAATAGCTGTTTCCTCAAAAGTCTACAACCACAACTCAAAATCACTAAGATTGTTCAGCTCCACAGACTGCTCCAGCCAGATCTTCAGTAAAGGCCTGAAGATCAACTTCTGTCTACAAACTTCTTAGGACATCTAAATAGCTGAGCACAAAAGGACTGAACATCAAATGATTCTATTAACATTTTTAACCATTTTCCATCCCTATTTGGGCCCCAAACAGTTTTACTACGTCCTAAATCAGCAGGAAGTCATTTATGAGAGCGACATCCCAGGCCCAGAAGGTGGGGAGGGTGTCCCCCCCCCTTTGGTTATTCTATGGATAGCAGAAAATTTTGTAATTTAGGGGAAGAGACTACAAGCTGTTAAATTGTCTTGTTAGATGGGTTTTGGAGTTTAGACCTAGGGACTTCTCTCTTTTTCTTTTCTGTATCCTTCTTTCTCTCCTATGTAGGAATGAATAGACTTGAGAAAAAATGGGACTTAGACAAAGTATGGGAAAGATCAAGAAAAAAGGACAGATTATTGAATAAGCCCTTATACCTTTGTATATTGATACAAACTTAATACTATATTAAGCTAAATTTGTATTGATCATTGTATATTAATGCAAAATTAAGATTGTATTGGACTACATCGGTTCTGATCTTAGTATACTGATACAAAATCAAGAGTATATTTGGCCACATTGGTATTGATCTTTGTATATTGTTACAAAATTAAGGGTAACGCTTCTTAAAGGTATTGTACTTAGTAATGCTTAAAAAGGAAATGTGAAGTTTTGGCCTTTTGCTACCAACCATCATAAACTATTTAGGACAATTAAGAAATACAAACTAACAGTCATGCAAGCCTGTCATTTTGTTAGTTATTATGGCAGTCTATCACAGTTATTTTCTAAGCTACTCAGAAATCAAGTTGCTAAGAGACAGCAACATTTGCTTATCTAAACATAAGAGATAGACAGGGTGTCTTCAAAAACCCCAAGAGATCTGCAGAGTATGGCATTCAAAGATGTTTTCTTAAATTAAGATTTTTTTTGATATCGAGACATGCCAGCTCCTGACAGCATCCCCTATTCCACTCCAAGTAGAAGATGAACATCGAAGAATCTTCAGGGTGAGACAGTTGAATTAGTGGCAAGCCTATCTCTTGGCAAAAACAAAAAAAAAAAAAAAACCCCGTGTTTTAACTGTAGACAGACTGCTGTCCAAAAAGGACAAAACTTGGAAGCAGGTAAGTCGACAGCCTCCCTCTGCCAAGACAAGGTACGGGTACGTAAGTCCCTCATAATTCCTGCTCTTCAATCAATGTCTGTCAGAGAAATGGGGCCAAACAACTGAAGATTGATGCTCTAATGTATGGAGAGAAAATGGGAACTGTCGAGGCAGCCACGGGTATGTCATTTCTTAGTTTTGGAAGCTGCGGGCCCTGCACTTCCTATATAATCAGATATATTTATCCCTCTCAGGTCTCTGAGGTGGTTGAAGAATAGATAGCTAGAGTCTCATAGTTAAATTTTGAGTTGTTTAGGAATCAAGAGGGCATTCTGGATCTAAGAAGATGTTTTTAAAATTGTGATGCAAGTTAGTATGAAAGCTGAGTTAGATAGTGAACTTTAAACTCATGGAGAGAGTTAGATAGTAGAATGTTAAAGTCAGAGGCCAAGTACATATGGACTGGACATTGAGAATGTATACTAAGCCATGTAACTCTCAGAATTGTGGCCTATTTATTTCAGTTGTTTTGTACTGTATTTATTGTTATAAGAGAAAAAACCATTTGTTGGACTGAAAAAAAAAGAATTATGCGTTCTGGGGGAAGGATGAGAGGGTAGGAGGTTGGGGCTGGGAGGGGTAGAGGGAGAGGGCTGTGATGGAGATGTAACTTGAAGTAATCAATAAACATTAAAAACAAACAAACAAACAAACAAACAAACAAACAAATAAATAAATAAATAAATAAATAAATAAATAAATAAATAAAAGAGAATGGGTATCATACAGTGCAACAGTGCAGACTGACCTGAGACTCTCTACAGGGCTGAAGATGATTTCAACTTCTGATTCTCCCTTTTCTGGATATATCTCTGGACCTTTTCTTATTTTCTCCTCCCTTGTGTTTATATAAAAATTGTACAATTTCTCAATTCCAAGTGTAAACTAACTTCATGCTACTCTCGGGCCATTTTATAACTTCATATAGTTCTTTTGGCAGTCAAACTCCAGGCTCTGACTGCAGCACCTTTTGCCTCTGTTTCTATTTCTAAATTCAACCAGCCTTTCCAGTCCTTATGGTGATAACTTTTCAGTCAAATTCAAAGCTTTTTCTTAGTCCTTTTACCCCCTGAGGTCTTCGTGTGTTTTAGTTCCTGTCTCATTGCTGTCACAAAAAGAAACTTAGGAGAAGAAGGATTTTATTTTGGTGCATTGTCAAAGAAGGCTGTGATGGTTTGAATAGGAATGGCCCTCATAGACTCATGTGTTTTAATGCTTGGCCCATAGGGAGTGGCACTATTAGGAAGTGTGGCCTTGTTGGAGTAGGTGTGTCTTGTTGGAGGAAGTGTGTCACTGTGAGTGTGGGCTTTGAGATCTCCAATTCTCAAGCTAGATCTAGTACAACTTTCATTTCTGCTGCCTGAAGATCAGTTCCTTCTCCAGTACCATGTCTGCCTGCATGCCTCCATGTTTCCTGCCATGATGATAATGGACCAAACCTCTAAAACTGTAAGCCAGGCTCAATTAAATGTTTTTATTTATAAGAGTTGCCTCGTTCATGCTGTCTCTTCACAGTAATAGACACCCTAACTAAGACAAAGGTCCACTCCATGGTGACAGTGAAGACTTGGTGGAAAGATGGCAAGAAATGCATCTCAGACTCCTCACATCAATACTAGAGTATCAGGAAGCAGAGATCAAGCTGTTCTGGTTTTCCTTTCCTCCTTTCATGCACTTGGGGTGGGTCATTACCCACCCTGAGTAACAACACACCCAGAGGTGTGTCTCCTAGGTGACATAATCTAAATCCAGTTCAGTTTATGAAGACTAAGTAACTAGCAGTGTTTTTTTAATTAGCTCTTATGTATTAATTCAAGTTACATCTCAATCACAGCCCCCCTCTCCCCTCTCAGTCCTACCCTCCCACACTCTACCCCCTTGACCACCTATCCTACTCCTCTGGTGTGGGAGAGCCCCACACATCAGTCCCCCTGAGTTCATCAGTCACATGAGAGCTAAGAGGTTCATCTTGCTCTGGAGCCCTGCATGGTCCCTCACGTAGGGTAAAATGTCTCACTAACAGGTAATAAAATCTATGACTAAGAACCCCCCTCCAACACTTGCTGGGGGATCTGTATGAAGACCAAATTGCCTATCCTCTATATTTGTTTAAGGGAGTCTAGGTAAAGTCTAAGCTTCTTTCTTCTTTTTTTTTGGTTAGTGTTTCAGTCTCTGTAAGCCTCTAGGGGCCCAGGTTCATTGGTTCTGTTGATCTTCATGTGTGAATCTTGACTCCTCCGGGTCTGAGTCTCTCTATTCCTCCTCCCTTTCTTATATTGGGGACTCAGAGCTCCACCTAATGTTTGACTATGTGTCTCAGCATCTGTTTTGATCTGCTGCCGGGTGGAATTTCTCAGAAGATAGGTATGGTAGGTTCCACTCACAGTGTTTTTGTGATTCTGCTGACAACTTGAACACTTCCTGTTCCTTGCTCATTAGCTAGCTGAAGTTACTCTTGGGTCTTTTCTTTCCTCATCAACACTTCTATCCACTCCAGTCTTTCACAAAAAGACTGTACTGTAACCTAACTTTTAAATTATTATTTAACACTTATTTATTTATTACTAAATTCACTTATAACAAACACCAACAATTTCTTAACTATTAATCCTATAAATTCCTACAACCCCTTTAACCTATCCACTAAACCTATTGATAATCATAACAACCACTTTCATAACCTTTTAGAATGATACAGTCTCTGGGGCAGGTCCTCAGTCGTCAGGAACACAGTCTTTGTTGTAGATTCTTTAACGCACTTAGCAGTCCTTTTTCTGGATCTCTCAGATGCAGGTTCGTCAGGGTAAGTTGGTTATTGCAGTCTCACCTTAAATAAGGCTTCATGCTTTCTTCTCTGTGGGAGACCCCAGCCGTCTGCAGGCCAACTTACTTCTTTTGAATCAGGAACTCAGCTGCTCTGCCTCAGTCCTTAAAGCCAGGCACCGTTTCCCCTAGGCCACTGATTGGACAGATCAAACCCCTCCAGGCAAAAGCTGAGCCACAGGGTCCAGTCCTTGGCCTTTTGGTGTCTTGCTCAGGCTTTCTTTGCTCACCGGCTTCTTTCTGCTTCAGGGAGAGAGCTGGCCATCAACGGCCAGCCCTTTTTTCAGCAGGACTCTTGGAGCTCTCTAGCATCAGGGGCCTCTTCTCTTCTGGGCTCCACACACTGTCCTCAAATAGGAGGAACTCTGTTTCAGCTTAATTTGGGCTCCACCCACTTAGCAGCTGAAAATAATGTCAGGCCAGATACTTTGTTTCTTCAATTCTATTGAGTCTTTCCTGTTTTCCTGACTTCAAACTTGTTTTTCAGTCTATTGAGCCTTTCCTGTTTTTGCTAACTTCATGCTGATAATGCTCTTCAGGCCCCGAATTAAGAGACAGTATCAGAAACCCCTATATATTTTCTAAATCTAATTTATCTAACCCCTACACTGTACAAATTTTAGTTCTTGATATTCTTGTCCCAATAGTGTTTAGAACCTTCTGTCATTCATTTCTGCTTTAAATCTTCCATTATGAACCAAATCCTTCCAAGTAATCATTCACCAAATTTGTCTGCCAAGATCCAGCCCTTTATTTCAGACTACCCACAAGAAGGCTTTTCATGACTATCTCTCAAAATTTAAACTGTAATGGGGCTGCAATCAAACCTATTTGTTGGTTTTGTCCTTAAAATGTGTCTTCTCTCCTCATCCTCATTTCAAAATGTATTGCTACTGTTTCTCCAAGTTCTAGGACTTGACATCCATGACAAAAATCAGCATTCCTTGCAGGTGGATTTCCCCTTGGTTTTCATAATTTCATTATTTCATAAACCTTCTTATGGTTTTCAAATGAGTTTCCCTCTGTTATCTTGGTTATCTTTTTTTTTTTTTCAATTTTCCTACATGCAGCAGAACTTCACAACTCATGCCCAAACCTGACTTGCATTTTCTCTCCCATATCTTCCACATTCCAGGGAGCATCTTATATTTCTCTCCCATTCTTCGAATTTTATCATTATGTAGCTATGTTTGTATTAACTCAGTCCACTATAAAATTTATCCTTTCATTATAAACACGTTCTAATAGAATCTTCATAAATTCATTTACGAAATCAGGCAAAACATTTGAAAATCTTACACTGTTTCTTTCTGCACTAACTTCATTACTTTACAACTTAAGATATATAAGAATATTAATAGTATTTGAAATCACCTCATAAAGCAAACATAAACACAGATTCCTCAAAGGCCACTATGTAAATAAAAATCAAAATGCTATCACTCAACTAAGCATGTGTCTGTTGGTGACAAATTGTACTGGTTCTCAGCTTTGCTTCTGTCCATGGCAGCTTATAAGAAGAACATACATGAAGGAGTTTGAGATACTGTCATCTTATCATATAATGAAATTTCGTTTATCTAGAGTTGAAAGTTATATTATTAATTTTATTCTTCATAATGCTTTCAATAGTTTAGAAACTATAAGTCTATCAGTTGTCTAACTTACATTTCAGATTAAGGGAACATTCAAAGCCAGAGGAGAGGGAGGTTACTCACTCATTTGCATTAGGAACATGAGAACTAGACTTTGATCCCCCCAAATTGTGTAAAGACAAGAATATGGTGGGAAGACAGAAGGATTCCTGTGATTGTTGTCCAACCAGTCCAGACTAGTGTTAAGCTTCAGGCCCAAGAGAGACCCTGACTCAAAGACAATGATGCTCCCAAAGATTATGGCGGAAGCCAGCCCTTGACTGCCAAATGCATGTACATTTTAATCTACATATACATTAACACACACACAAGCACACACACACACACACACACACACATAAACACATACACTACAATCATATTTACTGACTTTATAATAGATGTTATAAACTTATTTTACAGGATAATTTCATAACCAATTTGGAGACAAACTTAAGAAAAATTTACTTCTTGCTTTTTGTCACAGTGGCAAAAACCCTGACCCTAACAATTTAGAGGTGGAGTAGCTTAATTTTGACTCGTGGCTTCAGTCATAGTCATTTGTCTTGTGATGGTTGGGCCATGGTGGGAGAGAGTGTCATGACAGGGTAGAAGTGATAGACAGAGCTGTTCACCTTGTTGCAGCCAGGAAGCTGCAGATGAAAGAAGGGAATCAAGGATGAGGCAGGTCCTTCCAAGAAGATCCAGTGCCTTCATCAACCATGGCCACATACAACCTCCAGCATCACCCAACAGACCAGTCAAAACTTCAGTGAATTCCATCACTGACAGATTGGGCCATTCATCATCCACTTCCTTCCCCAAGGGTCCAAGCCTCTGAGGGTATTACATAGGAAACTAAATTTTCAACACAGAGACACAACTTATTAAAACAATCTACTTTTACCATTTATAGATATTATATTTTTTATCATTATATGACTGGAAATGACACAGTAATTTTGGGGAATCTTTAAATGTGCCCTGCTCAGGAGAGTTCACGTTGTATCTTAACAGATTTTAACAAACCTTAACTTAAATCATCTTAGACATGATTTTTTTAAGTGATGGATTTTGTATCCATAATAAATGTTTTTATAACTACTGAAAAAGAAACTCTTATCATCTCTGTAATCAGCCTGTTTTTAACAGGTTCCTGTATTTCCTCCCAACCTTTCATCAGGGTATGCTTTACATGACTCTCATCATTGTGTTCCTGGTAATCTGTTTTTTTTTTTTTTTCTGAAATTTTAGGGACAATCTTGTGCTGTCAGTAATTCCCCACATAAACTGCCTTTGAGAATCCTCAATGATACAACCTAAGGCACTGGAGTAAAGCGTAAGGAGTCAGCTCCACGCTTTCCTTCCCTTGGCAACAGGCTAGCTTCAGGCTCTCTGTTTGGTGTTCTAAAGTTATTCCATCTGTGAAGAACAAACAAAGCTCACTGCTTTGAGATTTGAAAAAAAATAGAGAATTAATGTTTTCAGGGTGATGCTTAAAGTTGCAGAGACTGGTAAAGTGGAGTATTATTTTTATCTGTGAAATAAATTCCCAAAGAATCAAATCATCCTGCCGGTGAGAGAGAAACATGAAATCAGGCAAGCAGTTAGAGGGCTAAAAGCCAACTCTTCTCTCGCACCTCTCTCATCCACAGCCAAGCCCTGGGCTGGCAGCACCTGCTCCCAAGTGCTCTAACTCTCTCTATGTTTGAATGAATTTTAGGCTGTGTTAAATAAAACCTCTGTTTCCTTTATTTGGGGGTAATGACAGTTATTGTCTATTACATTAAATTTTGTTCTTTGTCTTTTACTTGTTTAACCTCTTCACTGTCTTATACTGTCTGCGTGTTTTATCTTATATTTTGTTTTTTATTGGGGGTGGTATTTTTAGAGGAACTTGTGTTTTATTGTGTATGCATGTGTTATACAAGTAAGTGGACATATGTGAGTGAGTTTCCCCTATTCAGTGGCTTGTGGAGGACAGAGGTGACCATCAGGTGTCTTCCTTGGGTGCTCTCCAACTTATTTTTTGGGGGCAGGCAGCATCTCTCACTGAGTCTGGAGAACAACAATCTGTATAGACTAGCTGCCAGCAACCCCTGCTGCCTGCCCACCTGTATCCTCCACCCCAATGATGGAGTTACACACAGCCATGCACGGGTTTTAGAGGAGGACTCAGGTCCTCATGGTTGTATAGTAAGCATTTTACACACCGAGTCATCTGCCTAGCCCTTAGTCTTCAAATGTTATCACTAATAGTTATTATATATTATTTTATTAGAAAAAAAACCTCTTCAAAGGACTACAGTTCAATTGGTAGAACATTTTCCAGGTAGGTGTGAAGCCCCAGGGTCAGCACCTAGTTGGGAATAAAAAGCGAAAATAAACAAACAACAATAAAATCACATTATTTTTATTACTTAAATATTTTGTTTTTGGATGAGCCTAGAAATTTACCAATATCTATCTATCTTCCATTCCTCATCCTCCCATAGCACTTCTACCAATTATCTATTCATCATTCCTTTCATTTCTGATTAATTTGCTCATTTACTGTTAGCTAAGTTACTCTTGTTGGGAATTCATTTTCTTAGTTTATTTCATTTCCAGAAAGGGCCAATTTCAACAAATAAAATTTGTAGTCTTCTGATCTTTCCAAAATGTTATGCATGAATAGAAGTCTGCCTTGGGGTTTTATGTATCAAACACTATGGCAAATACACAATATACTTTTCCATTTTTTCAATATTTTATTTTTTAATGTATCTAGGAACTCACAAATTTGATTTCTGAACTGATTCATTGAGAAAAAACTGATAGGCTTTCTACTTAGAAAATTAAATGCCTCTCTTTTACTCATTAATTGTCATACATTTTATTGTGTTTACTGGTGCTGATAATAATTGGTCTGTGGATATACTTTGAATTTTCACCCCAATTGATGCTTTTTACTTATCCAGGGTACTAAAACTCATTTTCTTATTATTTTATTTTTATGACCCTGTTTTTATTATTTATTCTGGTTTGCTTATAGAGATAGATGATTTTATTTTCATAGTCTTAAACCCTTTCTAGAAGTGTTTTTGATGTTTTCTTTTTTTTTATTTAAATACTTTATTTTTTTTTCTTCAAGTTACATCTCAGTCACAAGCCCCTCCCTATTCCCCCTTCCTATCCCACCCTTCCACCCTCTTCCCCCCAGAAGTTTCCCCTTTCAGTCCAACAGATGTTTCCTTCTCTTATAACAGTAAGTATTATACAAAACAACAGATATAAATATGCCACATTTATGAGAGTTAAATGGCCCAGTATACCTTCCCAATGTCCAGTTTATACATATTTGGCCCCTGACATTCTACTATCTAACCATCTCCATGAGTTTAAAGGTCTATATCTGACTCAACATTCATACTAACTTGCAACACACTTTTAAGAGTATCTTCTTAGATCTATAACACCCTCTTGATTCCTAAACAACTCAAAATTTAACTATGAGACTCTAGCTGTCTATTCTTCAACCACCTCAGAGACCTGAGAGGGATAAATATATCTGCTTGTATAGGAAGTGCAGGGCCTGCAGCTTCCAAAACTAAGAAAGGACATACCAATGACTGCCTGGACAGTTCCCATTTTCTCTCCATACATTCCTGCATCAGTCTTCAGCCTTTGGGTCCTGTTTCTCTGACAGACATTTGTTGTAGAGCAGGGATTATGTGTCTTTGTAGTTTACTTCAGTGCCTCCCAGTAGGATCGCTCCCCACCTTGTTTTCTTTTTTTTTTCTTTTTTTTTCCTTT
>CAJQZJ010000590.1:0-14752 GCA_907164525.1 Lophiomys imhausi
AGGGAGGGAGGAAAGGAGGAAGGAAAGAAGGAAAGGAGAAAGAATACAGAATACTCAGGAGGCAGGGGCAGGAAGATCTCAGTGAATTTGAAGCCAGCCTGGTCTACAGAGCAAGGTCAGGACAGCCAGGGCTCTGTAACACAGAGAAATCCTGTCTTGAAAAATCAAAATAATAATAATAATAATAATAATAATAATAATAAAACAATAATGTAGATGGGGTTAGAGAGATGGCTCAGCAATTAAGAGCACATAGTGCTCTTGCAGAGGACTTTGCACCAAACTTGGGAAGTTCATAGCTACCTGTAACTCCAGCTCCAGGGGGCCCGATGCCCTCTCTGGCCTCCACAGACACTTGTATTCATGTACCCATGCTTTCATGCACATACACACATACACAAACACACACACACACACACACACACACACACACACACACATACACACACACACAATTAAATAATAAGCCTTATACTTCAACTATTTAATTATATATACATGCTTGAAGCCATGTGTATTCATTTTAGAAACATCTCGTTTTATTTTCATAGGAAGCAATTTAATCATGGCCTCTATCTATAAGCCAGACTCTTTTTCATCTTCTGGACCACTTTGAGGGTCATCCAAACCATGTTCCAGAGCATATCATCTTGATGCATGTTTGAATTGTTGGAGGTACAGTTGAGTCTGTGTTTGATGCTACTAGCAGAACTTTTCTCCCAAGTCATTAGTGCCCATTCTTTTATTTATCCCTGAGATTTGTTACTACCTCCCACAATTAGTATAAGCATGAGTTTCAGGAGACATGGTCAGTGAGGGGGTCACTCTATAACATTAAGCTAAACTGTATCACTAAGATTTTTTTTTTTACCATGCCTACATTGCTTATTTTTTCATGTGTCGTGCAACTTAGCCACCAACTGAGTTGCTTTTGAAAGCAATCTTTAAAAATACCTTTTTATTTATAGTGACATCGAGTACTTGTGACTGTGAAAGTCATACTCTCAAAAATAATTACTAGGTAAACTTATTTTCTTTCTTAAAGAAAAATAAGCAGTACTGCTCGGTGATTTTGATAAATATGTGAATTGTAAAGAGATGGTTTCACGGTAGCATACTTTCCATAAATAGTGTTATGCTGCTCAAAACTGAATGCTCCAGACAGCAAGAAATTGCAGGATAATCTTTACAAGGCCTTAAAACATTAAAGAGATGCAGGCTTTTATGATGGTTACATGTCAGAAAGAAAAGCCTTCTGCTATCTTATCTTTGATTCAGGTGTACATTAGCAAATGAATTTGTCTTGGGAGAGAAAGGTATAAATGTAAGTTGGTGACTCCATGCAGTGAAGGCCTGCTACATAAGAACAATGACAAGCTGATTCTCCTTGGATGTTTGAGAATCAGGTAAAAGAAAGTATGGCACATTTGCTCCTCTAGAATGATGTTAAAAGCTGTGAGTCCTAATCAGATTCACTCAACCATATTTGTTTGAGGAGTCGCCACAGAAACAAAATGATGATAATGTCCATTTCACACCTTTGACCTGGGAATCCCAAAGTGATTTACCAACATGAATTGATCAATTCTAATACTTCTGGAAATGACATTAATGTCTTTGAATTCATCACATAAATAGAGTTGGAGTTTTCCAGGGAATTCAAAAGTCTTGGCTATGATTTTTTTTCCTTTATTTTTTATTTCTTCAAGTTACATCTCAATCGTAGTCCCCTCCCGATTCCCCCTCCAGTCCCACCCTCCCACCCTCAACCCCCCATCCTCTTCCCTTTTTTTTTCTTTTAAGTTTAAGGTATATCTTATTTCCCCCTACAGTTTCCCCTTTCAGTCCAACAAATGGCTCTTTCTCTTATAATAATAAATACAATACAGTACAACAGAGGTAATTAGGCCACAGTTATGAGGGTTATATGGCTTAACGTACATTCCCAATGACCAGTCCATATGTATTTGGTACCTGACTTTAACATTCTACTATCTAAACATCTCCATGAGTTTAAAGTTCTATATCTGACTCAACATTCATACTAATTGCAACACAATTTTAAAAGTATTTTCTTAGATGTATAACACTCTCTTGACTCCTAAACAACTCAAAATTTAATTATGAGACTTTATCTATCTGTTCTTCAATCACCTCAGAGATCTGAGAGGGATAAATATATCTGATTTTATACGAAGTACAGGGTCTGCAGCTTCCCAAACTAAGAAATGACATACCAGTGGCTGCCTGGACAGTTCCCATTTTCTCTCCATACATTACAGCATCGCTCTTCAGTCGTTTCGCCCCTCTTCTCTGACAGACATTGATTGTAGAGCAGGGGTTATGAAGGACTTACCTACCCTGTCTTGGCAGAGCTAGGCTGTTGACTTACCTGCTTCCAGGTTTTGTCACTTTTGGACAGCATTCTGTCTACAGTTGGAGCAAGGAGCTTTTCCTACCAAGAGATAGGCTTGCGACTAATTCAATCATCTCCCACTGGAGATTCTTCGATGCTCATCTTCTACTAGGAGGAGAATAGGGGGTGCTGTCAGGAGTTGATATGTCTTGAAATAAAAAAAATCTAAAGTTATGAAAACATCTTTGAATGCCATATTCTGTAGCTCTCTTGAGGTTTTTGAAGAGGCCCTATCTATCTCTTATATTAGGGTAAGCAGATGTTGCTTGTCTCTTAGCAGGTTTATTTCTGATTAGCTTAGCAAGTAACTATAATAGGCTGTCATAGTACCTAACAGAATGACTGGCTTGCATAACCATTAGTTTGCATTTCTTAATTATCCTAAACAGTTCATGACAGTAGTAAAAGGCTGAAACATCACGTTTCATTTTTTTTCTTTACCTCCTAACCCTTCCATCCCATTTCTCTGGGGTGGGGTGTCCTTTTATAACAGTCCCTCATCTCAGTTGAGAGGTCGTATGAGGGCCAAGAGCCTCTTCATTCATTGGGGATCTATGAAGCAGTACCATCAGTGAAAAGTGTCTCATTGCCTGGGAGAGAGAACTACTAAACAAACAAATCAATAAGCATACAATAGATAAAAAAGACTAAAAAATAGAAAAAATATAACTAATATATAAAAAATAAATAAAAATTAAAAATAAGAAGTCTATGTCCAAGTTCCCTTTGTTGTGTTAGTTGTAGTATTGATACCTTCTACTATATAGCTAAAATCCTACTATAAGTGAATAGATGCCATATGTGTCCTTCTGAGTCTGGGTTAGTTCACTCAGGATGAGCTTTTCTAGTTCCATCCATTTGGCTGCAAATTGCATAATTTCATTGTTTCTGATAGCTGAATAATATTCCATTGTGTAGATGTACCACAGTTTTTTAACCCATTCTTCAGTTGAGGGACATATGGGTTGTTTCCAGTTTCTAGCTATTACAAATAAGGCTGCTATAAACATAGATGAGGAAACTTCCTTATGATTCCGTGAAGAGGCATTTGGGTGTATACCCAGAAGAGGTATGGCTGGGTCCTGAGGCAGAGCTATTCCAAGTTTTCTAAGATATCGCCAGACTGAGCTCCATAGTGGTTGCACAAGCCTGCACTCCCACCAGCAATGGAGTAGGGTACCCCTTTCTCCACACCCTCGCCAGCATGTGCTGTCATTTGAGTTTTTGATCCTAGCCATTCTGACAGGTGTGAGATGGAATCTCAGAGTCGTCTTGAGTTGCATTTCTCTGATGATTAAGGATGTTGAGCATTTCTTCAAGTGTCTCTCAGCCATTAGGGATTCCTCCTTTGTGAATTCTCTATTTAGCTCTGTCCCCAATTTTTTGATTGGATTATTTGGTTTCTTGGCATTTAATTTCTTGAGTTCTTTGTAGATTTTGGATATTAGCCCTCTGTCAGATGTGGGGTTGGTGAAGATTTTCTCCCAGTCTGTAGGCTGCCGTTTTGTTCGAATGACAGTGTCCTTTGCCTTACAGAAGCTTTTCAGTTTCATGAGGTCCCATTCATTGATTGTTGATCTCAAGTCCTGAGCTGTTGGTGTTCTGTTCAGGAAATTGTCGCCTGTGCCAATTAGTTCAAGGGTTTCTCCCACTTTATCTTCTAGTAGACTTAGTGTGACCGGCCTTATGTTAAGGTCTTTGATCCACTTGAACTTAAGTTTTGTACAGGGTGATAAGTATGGGTCTAGCTTCATTCTTTTACAAATGGACATCCAGTTGGACCAGCACCATTTGTTGAAGATGCTGTCCTTCTTCCATTGTGCCGTTTTGTCAAAAATTAGGTGGCCATAAGTGTGTGGGTCTAGCTTTTGCTATTGAAGTCCAGATTTATTCCATGGTGGTCTGATAAGATACAAGGGGTTATTTCAATTTTCTTGTATCTGTTGAGGCTATCTTTGTGTCCAACTATATGGTCGATTTTGGAGAAGGTTCCGTGAGGTGCTGAGAAGAACGTGTATTCTTTTGTGTTTGGGTGAAACGTTCTGTAGATATCTGTTAGGTCCATTTGGTTCATGATCTCTGTTAGACTCATTATTTCTCTGTTTGGCTTCTGTCTTGATGATCTGTCCATAGTTGTGAGTGGGGTGTTGAAGTCTCCCACTGTTAAAGTGTTTGGCTATGATTAAATGGGAAGCAAAGAGGTGAGTTAAAGCGAACATAACCCTTTCTGAAATACTGTGCAGTGCCTGGATCAGCCCAAGGATGTCTTCTTTTCTGGGAATTGTGGAACAGGGAAGTGAGAGGGCTCCTCAGCTTTGCTTATCCAAGCATATTAAATAGGATCCCATTAGAGAAAAATAATCAGATTCCCCCATGTGACTCTTCTTTAACGTGTCTCATTTGATTTTGCGTGCAATAAGACAATGAGCTTGAAATAATGTCGCCTGCTTTGTGTCT
The DNA here is from genome assembly GCA_907164525.1 of Lophiomys imhausi. Taxonomy (NCBI): domain Eukaryota; kingdom Metazoa; phylum Chordata; class Mammalia; order Rodentia; family Muridae; genus Lophiomys; species Lophiomys imhausi. The sequence goes on from CAJQZJ010000590.1 coordinate 4,874, forward strand.
CCCAGACAAGGAAGGAGTCACAGCCTGTGGCTTTGTAGAAAACACTCCCACTAGCAGACCGATCTCTGATGCTTTCCTAGGAAATAGTTCTCATTTTGGGGGAATTCCAATGAATGATTTCCCATTCCTGTGTAACTCAGCTTCTAGTAACCCGCATGCTAAGTTTCTGTACAAGTTCCCTGCTGAAACCAAAATGCAGTCAGCCCGGACCTCTTCTGTATGAATGGGAGCTGGGTGGAGAGAAAAGGGACATCAAAAAAAGAGAATTGTGTCTTGTGGGAGGAAATAGAACTCTGTGACATTCATTGTACCATTATTCACCATTCCTTGAGTATGTGGATACAGATGTTTTTACAACTCATTTGGTCTGGCATGTGAAGCAATACAAATATCACTCACATATTTAAATGATAGATAGGGGCTGCAGAGATGGCCCTGTTAATAATAGCTTGCCTTGCAAGCATGAGGACCTGAGTTTGATTCTCCCAGACCTAGTGGGAAAGGAAACTAGGTGTTGTGATATACACTTAGAATCCCAGTACCAGGGAGGCAAAGGTAGGTTGATTCCTAATGCTCACAGACCTGGGTAGCCAGGTCCACTTAGCAAGTTCTGGGCCACAGAGAGACCCTATCTTAGAAACTCAAGTTGGTTGGTACTAGAGTAGCAGTGCCCAAATTTCCCTCTGGCCTCCAAACTTACACATTGCACATACAAATGCACATGGACATGCACACACAAACACATACCTCCATATATATGACACACACATATACAAAGCAGATGGGGCTGGCATGTACATCACTCCATAGTAGAGTGCTTACTGAGTAAAGTCCTTGTTCAGTCCCTAATAATATTAATAATAATAATAATAATAAATTATGTGTATATTTCAATAACTGTCTCACAGCAACCCTAATTGGCTTTACTTGCACATGGTTTCCGTAAGCATACTATTGAGTACGCACTTCCTCACCATATCCATGAGTCAGCCCCGGCACAGTATTTCAGGAAATTAATACTGTAGAAATCATTAGCTAGAGCATTTTTTTTTTTTTTTCAGGACAAAGACTGCTTTTTCAGAGAGTCTGGCTTGTGTTCATATTAATATATTAATCCCTCTTCTTTTTTATCACAAGCAGCTATCTCATTGCTGCATTTAGCATTCTATCTTACTAGGCTGCCAGGGTACTTAACCTCCTAAATAATGCCTAGATGATTTCTTTCCCATATTAACTACTTGAAGTTTGGATTAACAACCTGATATAATAGCCAGATCTGCAAGAATAGTGCTGGTGCCCAGCCTCTCTGTCAATAGCTCTCACCCATAGGTAACTTTTCATCTTACTTCCTTACTTTTGGTTTAAAAAAAAATGTGTGTGGAGCTGGCTGGTTAGTCCAGATTTGTCAGAAAGATTGGCATTTGGGCTACAGACATGGTTCTTGTTACAGGCAAGGGCTGAGTGATTTTCCCCCACCCCCCGAGTGTAAGGAGCTATGGGTCAGAAGTTTATTTTGATTTAGTTATGTGTCTGTATTATTTGCGGTGGGGTCTCACATAGCCCAAGTTGGACTTGAATTCCCTATGTAACTGGGGATGATCTTGAATTTCTGATCATCTTGCCTTTACTTCCAAGTCTTGGGAGTACAGGCACATGCCACCCACCATCCCTGTTCTGTTTTGGAGTGGAGTGTGTGCATGCACACACATGGCGGGGGGGTGTTCTGGTACACAGTGATGGGGATCAAATCAGGTTTTTGCACATGCTAGACATTCTACCAACTGAGCTACATCCTCAGCACCAGAACTTTCAATGAAGTCTGGCTAAATCTGGCCCCTTTTTTTTCCTAGTGGTCATGCTGCTGTGAAATAGGAAGTGATTATCTCGGTTGGAGAATAGAAGTAGAATGAAGGTTACGGAAGTGGAAGCAGGACCATTGAACACAGGAGGAAGTAGGCTCTCCTGGTCTATAGGATGCAACCAGCCAGCCCCCAATAGCATGTTCACCAATTCTTGTGTCTGACTCACAGCAGTTCCATGTTGGTACAGGAAGGACATCAGGAGCAGCCTGGTTTGACTTGCACTTTTTACTCCCATATAATTTTGAGCATGGGTGAGGACAGTGGAGAAATTTCGGGGAACAGTCTCTATTGCACCTAAGGCTGGTGTCCTGGTCACTGGCTTCCTTCTGCTCATGTTTTTCCTTTCTGACAATCTGCTGGCCCCAGAAATCAAGGAAAGGCTGGAATGTAGTTCTTAAATTTGCTCATGATGCTGTCTTTAGTCTCACGTGTAGACAAACATAAAGTAAAGAAGGAAATGGCCAGCACTTTTGATAAGATACACTGAAGATTTACTGATTAGTTTCCTAGCATGGGGGTGTCACTACTGCTCTTTTATATTCTTGTTGTATATAAAATAAATCCTAGTTTCCACAATGCTAACATGAGCAAATTATGTGGGTTCATATGCAAGCTATATATATAGTATAAGTAGCCATTGTGTGCCTTTTCCTGGGGAAACGTGAATAAATGAATGCACGCCTACCTACTCTGGATAGGGCGCTGGTGAGCAGACCAAAGATACACTTCCACCCAAGTCTAGCTTGTTGAACCAGTGAGTCCATTGAGGGTGCTCAGAGGGTAGGAGTGACTCCTGCCCACCCCGGCGTAGGTAGTGCCCACTCCTCAGCCCCATATCACTTAAATCCCCCAACACAATTCACAGGCAGCTTCAGCAAAAGCTCTCCTCTCACTCAAGATTATTATCATCCGGCGCCATGGAGGGGACTTCATACGTCTCCCAAGTTCCCCGAAGTCCTTGTGAGTTTCCCACTTGCCTCCAAGAGGGAATGTTTCATTTGGAAGGAAACGGACACATTCCAGTCAGACTATTTCACACAGGTCTTGCTATTTGAAAGGCAATGTTTTCTGGGAAGCTGAAGAGTCCCAGGGGTCAAGGCCGACTTCTGAGGATCCACAGGACTAGGAGTCAGTGAGGGTTTAGGAGAATACCATGAAGAACTCACTCTGAGTAACTAACCCAAATGGCCATCAAATTGTTAGGCTGGTAACCAAGTTCTCATTGATCATGCATTTCAACTGCAGCTGCCACATGTCTCAATAAACAATGTCCAAAGTGTGCGTGAAAGGCACAGTGTACACCCCAGGTGGGGACAGGAAGGAAGCGGTCTGGTCACCCCGCACTCTGCATCTAAGCTCTTTATTGTGGATAGCTTTTTAAATGTATGCACGCTCAAGAATTAGGGCTTTGCCTAATGGAGAGTTCTGGACGAGATGGTGACAATGGTTGTACAATACTGCGAACGTCCTCAGGGCCACTGAACTGTACACTTAAAATGATTAATGACAAAACTGGAGGGACAGCCCAGTCCATAAAGTGCTTGTCACATAAGCAGGGGGACCTCAGTTTGATTCCCAGCACCCACGTGAAAAGCCAGGCACAGTGGCATTCATTTGTAATCCTAGTGCAGGGGAGGCAGAATCGGACCAGCCAGCCTAGCCAAATCAGCAAGCCCAGCTCCCAGTGAGAGACCCTGCCTCAAAAGCTAAGGTGGGTGGGCACATCTGTACACACATATGATCACACAGAAAAAACTAAAGGAATGAAAAATACTTATGATAATAAGTTTTATATATGTATGTGTGTTATATAAATAGTAATATATTATCTATGTACATGTATATTACATGATTTTTTTAAAATATGTGGTGTGTATATTTATATAAAAGTTTCCTGAGGGTTTGCTGAACATGCCTTGTCATGTCAACTTCCTATTTAAATACACCTTCTAGCTGACTAATTTTATTCATTCATTTATTTGTTTGTTTATGCACATAGATGCATGTAGAGGCAAAAATTAAACCTTGACTGTCATTTTCAATAGTCATCTAGCTTGTCTTTCAGGCTGAGTCTCTCACTGCCTAGAACTTGCCAAGTAGTGTAAGCTGGCAGGCCAATGAGCCACCCAGGATCCATCTATCTTGCTTCTGCCTCCCTAGCAGAGGTATGACAAGTGTGTGCTACCATGCCTGGCTTTCATTATGTAGGTTCTGGGGACTGAGCTCAGGTCCTTGGGCTTCTAAGATGAGTACTTTATCCATTGAGGTTAGTTTAGATGAAAGCCACGTGAACAAGAGTTACCACCCAGAGGAGCAGGCTGAATTTTAATCAGTACTCTATGGAATTTAGTCAGTGTCCAGTCATACAGAGTTGTAGGATGTCTTGACATTTTTTTTAAGTATAAGAGAGACTGAAAGGATTGAGTGTTGAGGGACAGCATGTTGCACAGCCTGGCCTGTGTTGTGATTGGTCAGCTCACCACTGGTGCCTGAGTGTCATGAGTCTGGGGCACATTGACTTGGAGTTTTCTGAAGTAAAGGATCAAGTCATAGAGGAGATTGTCACTATGTGAGGGGACTGTGTACATGGGAGAGGACTGTGTACATGTGAGGGGACTGTGTACATGTGAGAAGACTGTGTACATGTGAGGGGCCTGTGTGCACCTGAGGGGCCTGTGTGCATGTGAGGGGACTGTATGCATGTGAGGGGCCTGTGTACATGTGAGGGGACTGTGTATATGTCAGAAGACTGTGTACATGTGAGGGGACTGTGTACATGTAAGGGGACTGTGTATCAATTAAGAAACATGGAGTCAGCAAGATGGCTTAGCAGGTAGACGTGCTTGCAGAGTGCAAGCTGATGACCTGGGTTTGATCCTTGAAACTCATGGTAGAAGATGAAAACTGACTCCCCAAACTTGTCTTCATACCTGTGCCATGTTACCTATGTGCCAAGACTCACACATCAAACACACACATAATAATAATAATAATAATAATAATAATAATATTAATAATAATAATAATAAATATAATATAATATAATATAAAAAGAAATGTTGACTCCAGATCAGTGCAGGGTAGACCATATTCTTAGGGGCCTAATGGTTCCTTGTTGCCCCCAGTATCCCTGAAATTGACTTCTGAACTACCTGGGTATTAAATGAGAAATTGAGAAGACAACAGTTTAAACAAAATCAACAACAGCTTAGCCACATTTTTACTTACCTGTGTATTATATTTTTACAAAGGATTTTGTTTAAAGGCAGATTCTGGGATAAAACAACATACATTTGAAAGTATGTAGACATAAGGTTATTGTGTAATTCAAATGCTGATATCTGTTAACCCACCCCCCATATCTGGTTGCAATACTTACTTGTTCTGAGAATCTCATGTCTCAATGTTCTGTAAACACTGCTCCCCAATTGTCCCCTGATATAATTAGCTTACAGCCAATCGCTGAGCAGGGGAGAGAAAAGGGCTGGACTTCCTGCCCTCCAAGGGAGGAGGAGTTAGAGAAGAACAAGGGGATTCAGCCATGAACAGAGGTCCAGGAGACATGAGGAAGATTCACCTGGAGCAAAGAAAACACTCACTAAAAAGCAAGTATCTTGGAAATTTTGGCCAAGAGGGAGTCAGACTAACAGAGGGTTAAGAACAGGTTAAAATTGCTCAAGATTATGCTGTAATGCCATATCAAACAAATAACATAATAGAGTCTTGATTATTTGGGTGTTAGCCTGATTAAGAGAGAAATCGAGAAACAAATACAATTTTATAAATTTACACTAACAAAAGTCCCTTCTGTTGGTAATGAAGGCTCATTCCAAATTTTTACAATGGGGGACAATGAGATGAATGTCTTAAAAATCAACTTCCAGGGATGGGAAGGTGGTCCAGTTGGTATGTGGTGGCCATTCAAGGATGAGGGCCCGAGTTTGAGTGTCTAGCACTTGTGTAAGAAGCACCTGTAATCCTAGCATTAGGGAGGGGGAAACAGGGGAATCCCTGGGGGGGACCCTACTGATCAGAAAGTTCAGCTGAAAGGGTGAGCTCCAAGTTCGGTGAGAGACTCTGTCTCAAAAACTAAAGTGGGGAACAACAGATGGAGACACTTGACATTGACCTCTGGCTTTCTCATGCATGCACACACATGTAGACATTCATGTGCATCATACACACACACACAATCAGTGTGTGGATATTCTGTGTAAGCAATGGCTATGCTTTATCTCACAATACTTTGTATGATAAGTCTTCAAAGAAATATGCAGTTATATTATAAGAATATGATTTATGGATATTTAGGAAAAATTATCAAAAGGGTTAATGTCAATATTATATTGTCTTATAACTCAGAAAGAAGTAGTAGATATATAATCTATATAATTTCTCTCAATCTCTTTCTTTTCCTTACTTAAAACTGGATGAAACTATTTTCTTTCTGACTTGCCTGTCAATTTTTGAGGCATCATGTTTTATAAGGTGCTGTCTTTGGCTTGGCTGACAACTCCAACTCTACTCACATTATTGAAACTTTGTGGAAAATAACAGTTAATTGTACTTTTTAAATGTTTCAGATGATATTCTGGGCAAGTTTTGTTTCTGTGTGGCCCATAGCCAGAACCCTACTGTTTTTCAATTTGTTTAAGTGTAACAGCTTAGACAGCATATGTGCATGTTCACTTGAAGATAAAGGATATCACTATTTTTAGCCTATTACAAAGAAAACCACATTTTCTCTTAAATGTCTTGATATAAAGTAATTTGAACATGACTTCTATACAAATCATATTCGAGAGATTGGCTGTCTTGTGTGTGTGTGTGTGTGTGTGTGTGTGTGTGTGTGTGTGTCTTTAAGTGGCACTCTTGAAGAACCAAGGAAACTTTGCAAAGTTAGACACATTCTGAGTAATGGTTGACGATGTCAGTTTTTAAACAGTACCTTAAGAAGTAGTTAACTTAAAAGTGCAGCAATTCCAAACACAGTAAGAATGGTTTTAAAGAGAAAAGTCTTGATACACTAGGAAAAAAGTTGACAGATCCACTACAATTAGGAGACAAACAGGTACAACTCCCACGGGTGAAAACTTTTCTCCTTCATCCAACTTCTGATGCTGGCCTAAGCAAAGCTCCAGCAAATGCCCCCTCCTTGCTGACTACCAAGACTGAGACAGAAATCCATCCAAGTGTCTTATTTGGTAAATCACACACATCAGTCACATCCCTCTGCTCCATCACAACCCCCACTATCACACCCCTCCACTCCATCACACTCCCACTTCAACACACACCTCCATTCCATCACCCCCCCTCCACTCTATCCTACCCCTTTATTCCAGGTTTGAAGGCAGAAGTTAAACCTCTGAAAGGGTGGAGATGTAATTTTCCCCCATTTATATATGTGAGCAAGCATGTACACCTACGCATTTGTGGAATTTCATCAATTTGAAAGAAGAGGAACAAATGACTTGACTCCTTCCCCATGTCTAGTGCCACTGTTTGGCCAGTTCTAACTTTAGTATTGGACCAAGGTTCAGTAACATGCCTCTTGCTTCGGAAAATAAGATGACATAAGGTGGAAGTTGTGTCTTATTCTGTTCTAGAACCTTTGCCTGTTAGTACTGAGGGGATTTTGCCCTGTATCTTTTAGTTTTGCCATTTCACATTAATTAAATGTCATAACAATATGTAGGCATTGGAGTGACTCATAAATAAGTACAGAGATGGTTTCCTCAATGTTTGCTACTTTTATACCATGACAAAATATTTCGTGGCTCACTGTTCCAATATTATCATATATCAGAAAGAATTCTCTCTCCCTCAGTATTTTCTGAAAGCCCTACCTCAGCTATGTTACTGAAGTGGTGCTATGTTTTCCCGAATTGAGATATTCCTTTGAAGGCCAGTTCAATACATCAGCAATGAGCCTCAAGTTCCATTCAGCCCCGTGATAATAAGGGGAAGTGGCAGACACTGTACAGGCTACCTCCTGCTAAGTCGGATGGTCCTAGGTTCTGTGCATTAGCTGAGTTTATGGTATTTTTCCATTTACAATGAGTTTCTCATGATGTAGCACTGTTGTAAGCAAAGGACAATTTTTCTATTTCCCAGCCCCTTTCCACAGAGTGGATGCTGGGTGGGTGATGTGACATTACCGTTCATTCTCTACATGGATACTGGTGACAAATTGTCTGACCACCATGGAAGGATTGTGTGTGAGTCTATGCTGTGCCCCATTCAAGTTACTCCCACTTTTTCAGTTTGTTTCCTCATCTGTTATATGAAAATTGTAAACTTTCTTAACAAGATTTGGGAGCAAATTAAATGAGAGCTGATACATTAACATCAAGTATTGAAAGACATAGAAGGTGTCTCTGTAGACAGTGTTCAACAAAGATGATGTCTCTAACGGTCTTGGTGGTATTCAATGGCAAGAAAGGGTTTGCCTTTGAGAGAAACAGCAAGCTCTGACGACTGAATTCTCTAGGTGGTGATTCTCTACCTCACTGTACATTAGAACCTCCACCCAGAGCTTTTCCCAATTCCCTTAGCTTGGGCTGTACCATTTTCTCAACCTCTGCAGGTGATTACAATGTACAGCCAGGGTTGTATACTGATGCTTTGGGAGTGCGGATGAAACTTCGAACTCTGCAGCCTAAATTTCAATTTATGTTTCTAAAAATAGGACTTAGGCTTCATGAAAGATTTATTTTATCTCTCTTTTTCATACATGATTTTGTATGAATGTGGATCACTGAGCTTTCTCTCAAGAGCTAGTTTTAATGAATAGCTATGAATGGGAAAGAGCATGCGAGTCTCAAGACATGTGAAGGTGTGGGTCCGGGGGTGGGCACAGGAGTTCACTGAAAGGAAGCACAGAAGCAAGGGAACTTGGAGACTAGGAAACAAAGCAAGTTCAAATTACTTGTTGGCTCTGGAAACTGGTCCTTGCAAACAGACCACCCAAGTGCTGGCTGGCTGCTCTGAAAGCGCATAACTGGAGGGTCACAGTTCTAAAAATTGAACTAGAGCTTTAAAATGTGAGATGATGAAAACAACATTCATATATTCACCATATGCTAAAGGGAGACACTCTATATCCAAACATGAGTTAAGTGAAGATAATCTACTATACATATATATGTGTACTTGTGTATATGTATATACATATCTATGTTTATATGTGTGTGTGTATGTGCACATATACATACATATACAAAGATTTTCCTCAAGAGTCAGGACTACAGTCACTCTCTACTCAAAACTGCTCTTACATCTCCTGAACAAATGGAGCTGAGCCACTTGGAAAAGACACATGGTATATACATGGAGAAGGAGGTTAGAGCCTTATCTGTGCCATATACAAAAGCTAAATGTAGATCAATAATTTAAACCTGAAGAACTCATTCTGTAAAGACCCTATGAAGGAAGCATGGAGGTAATTTATGAGTGTGAATTTGGCATTTGATTCTTAGGATGCTTTGCACAAGAAACAAAAGTAAAAGAAGAATAATTATATAAATTCAAAGGACATAGTCAAAAGACAACCCACAGACTGGAAGAAACTATGTATGAAGCATGTGAATGATGAAAGTCAAGTCTGTAGAATACATGGAAAGCTCCTAAAACTAGGAAATTAAACAATAAACAATCCAATGTAAAAAGGGACAAAAACCTCCAATAGACAGGCTTTTGAAGTGGATGCACAATTGGTCTAGAAGAACATGAAAAGCCACCAGGATCATTAATATCAGTTTCACACTCAGTAGGATGGTGATGGTAAGAAAAAAACAGTAAGAAGCAAGGAAGTAGAGCAGTTGAAATATTTAGGGTTTTGTTTTGTTTTGTTGAGATGTCTCATGTAGTATAATTTGGCTTTGAACTTGCAAAGTAGCTGAAAATGCCTTGAACTTCTGATCCTCCTACTCTCTACAAGCCAAGTACTGATTAAAGGCATGTGCCGCCGGACCCAATTTACATATGCTGGGGATTGAACGCAGGACTTGTACGG
>CAJQZJ010000590.1:14762-52606 GCA_907164525.1 Lophiomys imhausi
CGGACCCAATTTACATATGCTGGGGATTGAACGCAGGACTTGTACGGACCCAATTTACATATGCTGGGGATTGAACGCAGGACTTGTACGGACCCAATTTACATATGCTGGGGATTGAACGCAGGACTTGTACGGATCCAATTTACATATGCTGGGGATTAAACGCAGGACTTGTACGTGTTAGACAAGCAGTCCACTAAGTGAGCTAACATTCTCAGTGTCTCCAAACCTTCAGCCTTCATAGTAAATTCGATATCATATAGCCAGTGTAGGTATCCGTTTCAGAGTTCCTCAGATAGTTAAATATGTCATTACTGTGTGACCCAGGAGGTCCACTCCTAACTTTTGTGCCTTCAAAGAATTGAAAACAGGTGACAAAAAAAAGTGTACTTGAATGTTCATAACTTCACTATTCATGGCTATCAAAAGTTGAACTGACATAATGGTCTACCACTAATGAAGGATGCTAAAATATGGTATATCCATATAATAAAATACTATTTAGCCAAAACCAAAGTGAAATACTTTTATATAATGCAGTATAGATGAGCCTTGGAAACACTTGCCAAGACAAAGTGACAGTCATGGGGCAGTTTACATTCGTGTGCATGTACACGCGCACACACACACACACACACACACACACACACACACATACACAACGCGCACACACGCACACACTGCCAGTCGCTGTTGGCCACATAGTATATGTATTAGACGGGGCTTTTCAGAGAAACAGAACCAATAGAGTATCATAGTCTGAAAGGGCATTCACTAGATCGGATTACAGCATAAGGGCTGAGTCCAATGAAACCTGTGAATTGTGAATTGGAGAGATTGCAAAACTGGGAGTTGTGCTGTCAACATAGATGAATGTATCATCAGCCCCAATCTGGTAATGAAGGCCAGCAGATTCCTGAGATTTCTCTGGTCTTCAGTCCGTGTTGGAGGTCAAGAGAAGCTGCAGTCAGATGTCAGCAAACAGTGGTGGCAACAGCAGTAGACATACTCAGCCAGACCCCACTTGTGTCTTGGGCCTCTTCTTGTCTGGGCCACCCACCCACTGGGAGATGCCTCACACTCTGAGGAAACATGGTACCTTCTCAAGTTGTCTGACCTGGAAGTGCTTACCTTCACACACTCAGTGCCGTGACTCTTTGTTGGTCCCAGATCTCATGAAGGTGACAGTCAAGATGAACCACTGCAGTGCATAATTGTATTTGTGTGTAACATCGACAACAAGCTTCTCTGTGGACGCTAGAGAGGGTTCAACATTGCCAGTGTCTGAGAAGAGTGGGAATGGGAACGACTACCTCATGGACTTGGGGTCTCATGGGGCATGGCAAAAGTCATTGGAAATTAGACAGAGTCCTGACGGCTGCAGGACATTGCAAATGCACTAAAAACAAACAAAAACTAAATTGTTCACTTTAAAAATGGTTAAAATGGCCAGTTCTTTGTACCTGAGTTTGACCTCTTTTACTAGTTCTTTGTCTTGTGGCTGTGATGGAATACTCTCGGGAAAGCAATTTGAGGAAGGACAGTTTATTTTGCCTCACAGCTCCATCACTTTGGTGACATCTTAGTGGCAAGAGCTTGAGGCAGCTGGTCACACTGTGTCCACCATCAGGAAGCAAAGGGAGATGAATGCATTGTGTTCAGTCTGGGCTCCCAGCCCACGGATCACGACTGACCACTTTCGGGCTGGGTCTTCCGTCCCACCCTAATTAACTATTCTATGTGAGCCTTCACAGACAAGCTCAGAGGATTCCCTGATAGAGATCAGCCTTCGTGGGCATGCCCAGAGGCTTGTCTCCTGGGTGATTCCAGATACTGTCAGGTTGGCAGTCAATATTAACCACACCTCTATCACACTTTCATTAAAAAACTGAAACCTCTTACTCCTCCATTAATGCTGCTAGCGTGAAGTTGTCAGTCACTCAGCTCAAAGGCCTTTGTTCCGTCAGCCATCGTTTGTAATTCTATCTTCCTTCTCTACTCTTTCTGTTCTGAGGTTAGATTTTCAAAGCTATCCACACTGGTCTTGGATTCCCTGCATTCATCACTCCACTTTCTACCAGCCACCTAGAACACTCCATGTTTGTCCACTTGGGTGCCTCATGGTATCTAGTTATTGAAATTAGATGTTGGGTGTCCCATGTGGCCTTTCCACCAGGCTTAGCTCACCCATAACACCAAATGTTAACTCTTAGGCACAAATGCAGGAACTTACACATGACTTCCCAGAAGACCTTCGAGATCCCTGTGAACTGCACACTGTGAAAAAGTCACAAGTTCAGAGTGCTGATGGGTGTGAAAAAGGGTTAGGTGGCTAATATCGGGACTTTAATGCTTTGAACCTGGGAGAGTCTCAGTTTTGATCGTCCTGAAGGTGAATCTCTGAGCCCACAGCACCGTCTCAGAGCAGAAGGAAACTGTATTAATCATTCGCTTCTCTCTCTCTCTCTCTCTCTCTCTCTCTCTCTCTCTCATCTTTTTCTGCTGGGGTCAGCAGGAATGTAAATCTTTTTTTCTTCTTCTTAGATCAGTCTTATTATGATTATGATTATGCTGAAAGACCCGCAGGAGAGAAATGCTGCAATCGGAATTAAAAATAGCATCTTCTGTCCTCCCACACACACTTGAATGCTTGGAGTGTCTTTTCTGTGCGCACACTTTCTGCCTGGCAGCATAAAAGGAGCTGTCATTTCGTTTCCATAACGAAGCCATTCCCGGGAGAATTCCATTGTTTTAGCAATAGAATTTTTGTAAAAGGCCTCTTATTTTGCCTGAAAAAGGTAACAAAAATGAACTTTTGAGAGCTCATTCGACGAAACAATTAGGGAGAAAGAGATTGTCTCCTTTCTTGATACGGGATGCTTTGTAAGCGAGAGAATCCCCTGAGCCTTGATACTAGGATAAACTCTTAAGCGTGGAAGATGAAGGCAAAGGGAGAACCCCCATTAGTCATTTTTGTGATACAAGCAGGGGCAATGCCCCTGCTTGAGAACATAAATGTTCTAGAAACATCTGGTAGCAAACAGATGTCGCTTGTTTAAAATAGTTTTAAATCCTTACGTTTATTTAGTTTTGAGATTTTTTTTTTTTTAAGGCAGGGTCATATGTGGCTTAGACTGCTCTCCAGTTCTGTATATCACCTATGACATATGACCTTGAACTGATGGTCCTCATATCTGCACCTTCTAAGTGATGCTGCAGTTAAGGACTGCACTACTGCACTTCACTTTAAAAGATAAGTGGGAAACCTGTAGAATGTTCATTGTGTAAAGAAATTCCTTGGGATATTTAATGAGCCAGGATTATCAGGTGTTTCCACTGAACTTCTTGACTCTAAAGACAAATTACAGATGCATCTTGTCAGGGTCCTTGACTCAGGAAACGGTAGTTGGAATTTCCCTTTATTTAAGTCTAAGGTGCTACAGCAAGTAGAACACAGGGTTTCACTCCCACGGTGATTTGTAATGGGCTCAAACTGGTCTATGAGTGTGTGTGCTTACACTCAGAGCCCCGCCCCCATGTTCCCTCCAGTCCTCCCTCACAATGGATACTTGGTCCAAATATGGTGTCAGGTTTTCAAGTCTATATTCATAGAGAAGAAAACTGCATCTCTTAGTACTTTGCCTGGCACCTAAGAACCCACATCAAAGTCTTCCTGCCTTTGGTGTTTCAACAGGTAATCCTGAGGCTTGATGCCAAATAGAATCCCTGTTACCTGGTGTTCACATCTAAGCCCTTTGAAATCTCACTTTTGAAGCCAGAATCATTTTCTTAAGCCTCTCCCAAAGGGCAAGACATTTTGAATGCTGTCTTTGTCTTGCAATACTTTGCTTTTTATTACATCAGAAAGTTACAGTGTTAAAGCAAGGAGACAGCTACCTAGAATGGTTGAAAAGAGCGTTAAGGGGCTGGGGCTCATAACTCAGTTTGTGGAAGGCTACACTAACACACACTAAGCCCATTGGCTTGATCCTCAGCACTGCATAAAACCAAATGTGGTGGCTCATGCCCATAAACTCCATAATACTTGGAAGTAATAGGCAAGAGGATCAAGAGTTCTAAGTTACCCTGGGCTACATAGCAAGTGATAGACCTGCTTGGGCTATCTGAGACTCAAAACTTTAAAATTAAAACAATCTTCCAGAGAGGTGTGTAGTGACTTGTGGTAGCTAGAAAGAGGATGAGTAACTCAGGAGACATAAGACCAAGGCTAATCTCCAGACTTCCAGTTCAATATTACTGTCTCCTGGGCCACAATACCATCTTCTGTAGGACCTAAGCAACCCCATGAGACCAGAAGTGAAGCAAATAAACCCAAGAATAAATTGTCAGCAAGAAACACAAGGTATCTTGTCCATAAAATAATTCCCCAGAGCATCTATAAGAGCCAATCAGGTATCCTGCACATGTCCCTTGAATTCATGTCTTATTTTGCATTTTATTTTCACCACACAGACCTGTTTAAACTTTGGATCGCACCAATAAGGAGTCACAGCCCAGATAAGTACACACACACACACACACACACACACACACACACACACACACCTCCAGAACCTATACCATATGAAGAAAACTTCACCTTCATATGATGAGATGTACTAACAATAGGAAACTGTGGCATGAGTCGATATGAACAAATGTTGTTTTAAATCTTTGATTGGAGAAATTTATTTTTTACCATATTTATTTCTCTGATTTCCTGTTGTTTGAATAGATTTCAGCTCATTTTAATCTGAGTCAGCCAACACCAGCCAGTTAATAGCCCACATATATGCAAGGGTAGCCAGGCTGGAAGAAACTTCACAGTAGATAATCAGACAGGTTGTCAGTCATTGGTCACATGGAAAGCATGTAATCATGTGTACTGGTGAATAAACCTAGTCCCTCAGAATTTCTTGAGCATTCACTTCAACCAATACATCTGTGCCCTCCCTCCCGTTCTCCTTGCCTGCCTTTATGAGCTAGTGCACCCCAGGCCTGCCTCTCTGAGCTGTCTCACATCACTTCTGTCCCCTGACAGCCCAGCCCACCTCTTCCTCCTCAGGGTCAGCTTTGATCCTGTATTAGAAGGAGAGACTCTTACAGAGTCTTGCATTTTGAACACTTCCTTCAGTGACTGAGCAGTTTCCTTGCAGGCTTATGTAGTGGTGGTTCTCCAAGTCACCTGGAGAAAAAGCAGGGGGTAGGGGGAAGAGTCCTGTCATCTGACTACCACTGAGGAAGGAGATTGGAGGCCATGACAATGCAAAGAAAAATATCACGCATGCAACCAAGTTAGTCAAAGGGAGTTTCTGTTTTATTTGTATGTGTTTATTTTATTTTATTTTTAAAAACATAGTCTCCCTGCATCTCTCTGGCTGTTCAGGTACTTACTATGCAGACTGCCTGGAACTCTCAGTTATCTTCCTGCTTCAGTTTTCTGCATACTGACGTTATAGGTGTATGCCAACATTCCCAGCTGGTCAGCAGGAATTTATCAAGGGGTTTCAGTTTACAAAAGCCTTCTAGGAGCTTGGGAGATGGCTCGGCAGTAAAGACTGTACATTTCTCTTATAGAGGACCAGGGGTCAGTGCCTAGCACTCAACTCAGGTAGCTCACAACCTTCTGCAACTCCAGCTTTAGGAGACCCAATGCTCTCTTCTGGCCTGAGTAAGCAATTGCACTCATGTCTGCATAACCCCCACATAGACACAAATTTTAATGATTTAAAATAAAACTTCTTTTAAAAAAAAAGAAGGCACTTGAAGGCCTATGAAAAGCAGTCAGGAGCAGACTCTTGTTCATGGGAGTTGCTACAGTCTTCACAGGAAGGTGTCAAGTCTTGTGGGGAGAAGAGACAAAGTGATGACTACCTCTGAGGAAAAGGAATGAAATCTGCAGGAGCTCGTGTGCCAAAAATCATAGCACTTCTGATAGAGAGGTCGCAGCATAAGGAAGATGAAGGGAAGCATGGGAAAGGCTGGGCTCGGGCTTGGGAGGAAGGGGTGTCTTGCATTCTGCTGTGTGGAATAGCGGGGGACTCCCAGACAGGAAGTCAGTAGCTCTGTGTGGCTGACCCAGAGCTTGTGAGCTGGACTGTAGCAGGTGCTCAGCAGCAGAGCCTTGTCAGGGATGTGCAAGCCTCTGGGTGGTGTCTCCGGCACCACCAGGAAAACAAAACACACAACCAAAAACACCTGAGTGAAGAAGTAGCAAATGAAGTTGGATAAGCCAATTTATAAAAGTCCTAAACATGTTGAGTAGGATGGACCAGCTGGGGAAGGCCCTTGCCAGCACCTGATACCTGAGAGCTGTCCTCTGACCTTCACGCATACATGGTTCTATGGTACCTTTGATGCAAAATAAAGTCCTTAAACATCAGATAAAGAATTCAGCCTGATCTTGGCGCCTCACAGCTGGAGTCCTAGTGTTGAGAGACTGAGCCAGGAGGATTACCATGCTATGAATTTTTGAGGCCAGTCTAGGCCTCAGTGTGAGAACCCATCTTAAACTGTGCCCCTCAAATAGAGGGATGTGGAAGATTTCCGGTAGATGTGGAGACCAATAAAGACACGGCACATGGCAAAGAGAAGCTACTTTGCCTAGTGGGTACTTCAGGGAGTTTTGAACTCTAAGCTAACTCATTCTGGATGGAGAATACTGAAGGCATACAGAGTTATGTGAGCTCCTATGAGTAGAGGAGTCAACACTAGCAATGGCGGCAATGGGAATGGAGTAGGCACAGAGTTGGGAATTGACAGCCAACAGAGCGTGGGAGAAAGAGGAGAAGACAACTATGCCATTGACAAAAATTAGAAACTTAATAGGAACTGGTTTGGGAGTGGGGTGGATGGAAAGTTTTGAAGCAAAATTGATTGTCATCATAGCAGTCCTGTAGCTTGGGAGAGATGCCAGTGTCTAGCACACAGGTTTACAAATTGAATGGAACACATGGAAAGCGTTATGGAAAGAGAAATGAGCTTATAGTTAGGTGTGGTGTTTTGAATAAGAATGGCCCCTACAGGCTCATGTATTTGAATGCTTAATCACCAGGCAGTGGCACCATTTGAAAAGATTATCAGAATTAGGAGGTGTGGCCTGGTTCCTTCCCCCCCTCCCCCAAGGATCAAGATGTAGCTCTCAGCTACGGCTCCAGAACTTATCTACATGCCACTGTGCCATCCTTGCCATGATGATAATGAATTAATGGAAACAATAAGCCAATCCCAATTAAATGCTTTCTTTCATAAGGGTTGCTCTGGTCATGGTGTCTCTTCACAGGGATGGAACAGTGACGAAGGTGCTGGGGAGGAAATATACAGTTCAGGATAAGAATGAACTGAGGAGGGGAAAATAAACTTAAAAGAAGGAGTAACAATGCTTAAAACTCCAGGAGCTGTGTGTGTGGGCATGGTGGTGAATGCCTTTAGTACTAACACTCATGAAGCTGAGACAGAAGGATTCCTAGGAGTTCCAGGCCAGACTAGGCTATGTAATGAGGAAAAAGTCACCAGTGCTGTGTAGAAAGAAGCTGTCTTTAAAGAATGAAAGCAAAACTCGGGTGTGATGCTGTCTCAGAAAAATGAAAAGTATTAGTCTATCTGGGTTGAAGTAGACAAAGAAAAGCCGAAGTATTCACTAGGTGTGGCATCATTTGAAAGGTGGAGGCAGGAAGGTCAGGAATTCAAGTCCAGGCTGGGCTACTTAAGACACTGTGTCATTTAACACACATGTACGCACACACACACATGCACACACAGCAAAAACACTTCAAAGTGCTCATGCAAAATCAGAATTTGTTGTAACACGTACTAATTTTTACTACTGCACACAATTTCCTAAAAGCAGAGACTTAAAATCCTGTTTCTTAGGCACCAGTTTCTGTTTTTTACTCATTCATGGCTTCCTCAGTTCCTCTCTTCTCATTTTCTTAAGACTGAAATCTCAGTGTTGTCTGAGGTACTTTCCCACCTGAAGCTCAAGGCATTTCTGATGTTTGCATGGTTATCTGCAGATATCACTTCCTTGGGTTTGTTAAGCCCCAGCCCCTGTTCCATTGCTGGCTGTGTGATGGGTGCCATTCTCAGCTTCCTGGGGTCTCCTTTGTTTCATATCATGTGGTTTTCCCCCTTCCAACATGTCCTTTCATGTGTTGAGCCCTGTCTCTTTGAACGCCCTACCCAACCATGTATAATCCCTGTAGTTAAAGGTTGGTGGACTGAGGTCTGAGTTGATATAAAATAACGTCACAGCATCCAGACCTGGAGAAATGTTCCATGGAATTACTGAGAGGAGATGGGTGGGGACATCAGGGTCAGAACAATTGTGGGGACCAGCAGAGAATCATGTGTGTCAACAATAACTAAAGCTCTGGAGATATGTCTAACTTAGGGAGGAAAATGAGGGCATTATATGGAAGAGGTAGGGAGGAGTGGAGGGTAGGAGTGGAGGGGAGATGCTAGCCTATCAAACAACAGAAAGAAAACTGAAGAAAGCCCTAGTGAACTGAACTGGGTATTAGGACAGAAACTAGTTAGGATGAAGACTTGGGAAAGGTCACTGCATTTGGGAGGCAGGTGCCATGATGACCTTTAAAAGAGAGAAGACAGTTTGAAAAAAAAAATCATGGTGGAAATCAGACTCCCAGGCTTTAAGATATAGGTGTTGAAATGCTGACATGAGATTTGCACTACATTTAACCTGTTCCTTGGTAAATCAGATAAAGGTGCCAGGCTTCTGGAAACCCTCCAGGACCCTGCAGATGTCTTTCAAGAAATATAAATGTCAATATGCTTACAGGCTGAGGAAAGGCGTTCATAGTCAAAAAGGAAAGAAAGAGGGATGAAGGGCAGAGTGTCCTCAGTAAGGTCTGGAGATATCAGAAGAACTAACAGATGAAGAGCTCAAGAGGAAGAAGATCACAAAAGGTTTCCCCAGATTTTATATATACATTTAGCAGTGTTTGGGGTTTGCTTGGTTGGTTGGTTGGTTGCTTTAGCCATTTGGCATCTCTTTGAACTGTGTTATCATTCCTTCCAATATAACTGTCTTTGAGTAAGAGCCTTCCACTTCCCTCTGGCTGTGTCAGGGAAGGGTGCCACTCTAGAGGGACAGTTATTGGAGGGTGAAGGCCAGTGTCATCCTCACCTGGGGATTCACGGGGACTACAGACCCACACCCAAACTTTCCCAGTCAGTAGTTCTAGAGATGCCTTCCTGCTGAGTCTGGTGTGGGTTTCAGTTAGAGATCCAACCCCTCAGAGAGCTCCACCCGGGCTCCACACAGGATGAGGGTTTGGGCAACAGACCCTTTGGAACCCATGTGAGAATCAATATAGGCCCCTTCTGGGGTGAAGGCAGAATGAGTGTGTAACAGTTGATAGGGAGACAGCAGGTTTCCAGAGGCCACTGATGAATAAAAAAGGGATGGATTCAAAGACCAGGAAAGAAGAAGGCTGCATATAACTGTTCTCAGTTCTGTGGGAGACTTTCATCCAGATGGGAAGTGTTAGAGCTCCAAGCCCTTGGATGGCAGAGAAAGGCGAGGGGACTGGGGAGCTGGGGAGATGGCTCATTCAGTAGAGTATGTGCCTTGCAAGGAGGAGGACCCATGTTCAGTCTCCAGAGTCTACTATTGAAAAAAAAAAAAAAAAAGCTGAGTATACCAAGCACACGGTACACATTTTTAATCCTAGCACTGAGAAGGAAGAAGTAGGTGAAGTCTCTGTGAACTCAGGGCCAGAGCTGTCTACCTAGCAAGTTCCTGGTCAGCCAGGGCCACACAGTGAGCTCCGGTATCAAAGGGGGAGGGGAAAGCCAAGCTTGTATTCCTAGCACTGGGGAGTCTGAGACAGGTATATATATCTAGGACCATATCTCCAGGCTAGCCTACTTGCTAAGTTCCAGGCCAGTGAGAAACCCTATTAAAAATGATGCCTCCGAAAGTTGTCTTCTGGCTTTCACACACATGCACACATTAAAATGTGCCTACACATAGAGAAAGGAGGGTGGGGGGAGCACTCTCTGCAGAGAAGGGATTAAACTATAGTTACAGAGGAGTGAGGTCTTCGCAGGTAAGGGTTAAAGGCTTCTAGATCAGGTTTGGCCTGTGGATCATTTGCTTTCCATTCAAGCTCTTCCCACTAGATGCTATTAGGAGCCTGCATTAGAAGGCCACGGCAAGGGCTCGCTCATCAAGAAGCTTATAAAGTTTCTGAGCCTTCAAGACTTCAATAAATCCGATGGAGGATAAAATGACACTACAACAGAGTGCTGACTTGAAAAATGACCTTGGGTCAAAATGTGCAGTAGAGTTTCTAAGTGCTTTGGGCATTCAGGGGTGGGAGAAGCTGGCATGGTGTCCCTTTGTCCGGTGGATGAAGGATGAGATTGCCAGCCTGGCATATGTCCCCAGGTCTGATGGCAAGATGCTGGGCAAGTAGGCTACAAGGAGTCTTGCCTTCTGCATTCTCTCTCCTTTCTGGGTTTGCTAAGGCTTGCCATAACTTTCAGGGTGAGGTATGTTCCAAGACCCGCAGGTGGAATAGTATTGGTATTTTTGTTTTTGTGAAAAATTAGTGAGGTGTAGGGTGAGCCCTATTTTTTCCTAGCTGTCTTAAAAGGGAAGAGACTCAGGCAGGGCTCGGCTGGCCATAGCCAGTGGTTTCAGACAGGATTTCACACTGGCTCCATTCATAGAGAAAACATGAGTGAGCCTGCCTGGGATATCATTAGTTTGAAGAATACAAAAAAAAAAGTGTTTTTTTTTTTTTCCTTAATGGAAGACTTAAGTTGAGCCAGATCTGGGATGAATGAGCACTAGAAAATAGTGAAGATGAACACAGCTTTTCCATTGCTTGCTTCTGCACATGCTCCCCTCCTCATTGAGGTAGGTAAACAGAGTTCCACTTTGCAAATTAGGAATAAAAGTGGTAGGCATTGTAAATGTTGCTAAAGTACAGGAGAAGTGAAATTTTTATTACACATGCATACATGCATGTATGCGCGTGCGTGCACACACACACACACACACTCGAGCGCATGTGTGTGTGAGAGGGGGGGAGGGGGAGGGGGGAAGCCAGAAATTTGAAATCTAAAGCAAGGTACTAAATTTTTGGTTTTGATTTTTGTCACGCCCCCCCCCCAGAAGTTTGCATATTATAACTGGTTTGGGCCTGCTTATATATTTTTCATTTTTGTTGTTTCATTTGGATTTGGTTTTGTTTCTGAGACAGGGTCTCACTGTACAGGCCCTGGCTGACCTGCAGTTCTAACACTTACTACATACATAGCTCCGGCTGGTCTGGAACTCATGACCCTCCTACAATCCGCCTCCCAAGTTCCAGGGCTGCAGGCATAGACCATCATGCAGGCTTTAGCCCCTAGGGGTTGTCTTCAGCTGTGACATGCATGTGGCAAGACAGCTTTTTGGTTCACTGCTCTGATGGGGTAACCTGTGGTACTTTAGGGAGCAGGGACCTCCTTTCCTATAACATCAAACTCCATGGAATGGGTTTTCTTGGCAGAAAATACTGGTGCTTGTTACTCAGGTGGGGTAGTAGTCAGGGAAGAATTGCCTCCTTTGAACTCAATGAAGATAGTTGCTGTTTATTTCTTTATCAAGGGGACTCAAAGGACTCCATCAAAACAGTAACAGAAATTAGTTCCGCTGCTCTACATCAAACTCAATGATGCTCATCAACCTGTAACCTCCGGCTGAAACCTGAGTCATGTTTCTAGGCCAGAGCTCTGCCCCTGAGCTGCACCTCTAGCCTTGCCTGTACTAAATTCTACCTTTTACTTCCCTGCAAGCCATCCTGGGCCCCACACTCCCAATCACAGTGTCTATTGTCCCTTTGTGAGGCTTGTCTGGGTTTCAAATCTTCTGGGTTTCAAATCTTAAGTGTTTTAAAAACACGTTGGTACAATTCCCTAAGGCTCTATCCCTTGGTGTGAGGAGGGCAGGGTCCTCCTTGCTTCTCTTGTTCACTGTTCTGGCCCTGGTTGAATGTAGTGGCATTAAGTGAAATTCTGTCCTCTGAATAAGTTAATTAATAAGAAAGCACTGGGTAAGCCGGATCCACTATAAAAGCTATGATTAATTACAGGAGAACAGACACCTCCTTCTTCCCTTCTAAACTAATTTTGTCTCTCCCTTTTAAAAAATGTATTTTGAGTTCTGCTAATCAGTGTTTTCAATTCCAAAACTAAGCTTTGATATTATTTTACTCTTGTCTTCATCATCACCACTATTATTATTATTTGAGAGAGCCACTTTTTTTCCTCTTCGAAATCGTTTCCACATCCACAATGCTAAGACAACAACTCCCACCTATGTTCAGCTTGTGCTCATGACTTTGGAAGGAAAAACCTGATTGGATCTGGCGATCCTATGCTTCCATTACCCGCAAAGCCACTGGTGTGTGTTCATTCTTATTCCCCTGCTGTTGCCCCTCATGGTGCAGAAACTTAAATAGGCCAATAATAGTGGCCTGGAAGCCATTGTTCCTGAGGGTCCCAGAAAGAAGGGAAAAACAAGAAATCCAGGTGTAGAGAGTTTTCTACTGGGCTCATTATGAACAGGCCTTTGCATTAAAGCAACCAGCCAGCTGAATCAAGTCCTTTTCTCAGGAAGAGCCTACCTTTTGGGTAGAGAGGCAAGTGGAAAATTTCACAGCCCTGCAGACACTGGGCACAAGAAACACCGTGAATCTGCAATTGAAGGGAGCCCTTAGCTGTGGCCCAAAGAACCACACACTTGCCTGTCTCTGCTGTCTCTCGCACACTTTCCAGCATTAGCTTCCTGCCATAGGCCTTCCTTTTTTAAAATATATTATAAAAAATACATTTAATTAATAATGATTTTTAAAAATAGGATATATTCTTTTGCCATCTCCAACTATATAAACTTATTAGAACTTTATTTTAATTTTTTATTTTTTAATATTTATTTATTACTTCAGGTTACATCTCCATCACAGTGTCCTCTTTCCACTCCTCCCAGTCCTGCCCTCCCACCCTCTACCGCCATCCCTTCCATCCCACTCCTCCGGAGTGAAGTGAGTGTCTCTACATATTAGTCCCCCGCCCAGTTCAACAGTCATATGAGGGCCAAGAGCCTCCTTATACACTAGGGGCCTACAAGGCAGCACCACTAGGGCAAAGTGTCTCATTGACAGGAAAAAAGTCTATGTTCATTTTCCTTTTGGTGCATTCGTTGTGGTATAGTTATCCTGTACTATATGGCTAAAATCCGATTATAAGTGAATAGATGCCATGTGCATCCTTCTGAGTCTGGGTGTATGGGACACAATGAAAGCAGTGCTACAAGGAAAGTTCATAGCCCTAAGAGCCTTCAAAAAAGAAAATAGTGACAGCTCATATTAGCAAATTAAAGGTTAACTGGAAGAACTAGAAAAAAAGAAGCAAACACTCCCAAGAGGAGCAGAAGGCAGGAAATCATCAAACTTAGGGCTGAAATCAACAACTTATAAACAAAAGGAAAGATACAAAGAATCAATGAAACCAAGAGTTGGTTCTTTGAGAAAATTAACAAAACAGACACACTCTTAGCCAAATTAACTAAAAGGCAGAGGGGAAAAAAACCCAAATCTCCCTTTCTTTTTTAAAATGTCTCCTGGAGATTCCAGGAGTCTCTCATCCTAAGTGCTCCAGGGAGAGTTGATGGCTGGTGCTCAGCCAAAGTTAGATTTTATACTCGGCTCTGAGCTCAGTAGCTGGCCAATAATAACACCTTCTGTTGACAATGGTGTCTGTCTTCTGGGGAACTTCGAGTACTTTTCAAGCGCACTTACTGATCTTCCCAGTCTCACCAGGAGGTACAAAAATGGCTAAAGATTGTAATCCTTCCTTCCTTTTCCAGAGAGTAAAGTCAAGTGACTTATTTGGGGATCATGTTTGTTCTTCCACTGCTGGGGATTAAACCCAGGAACTCAGGGGTGCTAAGCAAGTCCTGTACCTCTGAACTATACCTCTAGCAATTTTCTCTGTCTCTCTGTCTCTGTCTCTCTCTCTCTCTCTCTCTCTCTCTCTCTCTCTCTCTCTGACTCCTCCCTCCCTCTCTTTGCTGGTCTGGTTTTTTTTGAGACAGGGTCTCCTGTAACCCAGGCTGACTTAGTCCTCCTGCTTCTACCTCCCCAGTGTTAGGATGCCAGGCACGTGCCACACACTCCAGCCAATAGTGGCTTCTTTTGAAAAAGTTTGTTTCTCACCTGTGATTGGGTTTGAAGTTCCTAGAATTGACTTCATCTTCATTGGAAAGGAAAAAAGAAAATGAATACAAGGTTGGTTATGTTGCATAGTAAATTAAACAAAAACAAACAAACAAAACCAACCAGGTCCTGGAAAATAGTCTTTGGCAAATTGTCACCTTGGTTGACCAGATGACCAGGTTGTTAGAAGAAGTAATTGGATGTTGGATGCACTTACCATTTCTTTTCTTTTTGAACTATTTCCATGCCAGGTACTTCTCACCTCTCTGTGAAAGGAAGAAAGACAACACCAGAGCCTGGGTGGCCCAGCTGCTGAGGGAAGTTTCCATGGTGAAGTCTCAGGGAGGCTTCCTGGGAACAGAGCATAGTGAATGCTGTAAGTGAACAACTGACTGCAGAGACTTGCCTTAAAAATCTGTGAGCCTGGGGTGAAGGGCTGTTAGTGTGAGCCCTGGGTGATCACCCAGTGGATCCCTTGTTTTCAGAAGAGGTTTGGCATTATTAACCAGGAACTTGCCCTTCCCCTGGCTGCTGTGGAGCACTGCTGATGGTCTGCTTATAGAATGAAAGTGGAATACAGGGTTTGTGCCCTTGCTCTGGGCATAGTGAGTGGTATCAAATGCATAGGGGATTGTCTTCCCCCACTCTTCCGGCATGATGAGTAGAATGAAGATTAAAGGAATGGATTTCCATGCATAACTAATATTATTATTTATCTCAGGTTTCTTTTGCTTAACCAGAATGTTTCATTGGTTTTGTTGTTGTTGATTTAGTTTTTGGGTTTTGTTGTTGTTGTTTGGTTGGTTTGGTTTGTTGTTGTTTTGGTTTGGTTTTTGTTGGTGGTGGTGGGGTTTTTTTTAACCTTCAAAACATGTATGGAAAGACTGTTATTTAGGCTTCTTCTCCGATTCAAAACTGGCTTTTATCAGGGTAATAATCTGTGATGTTGAGATTGGTAAACTGTGCTTCACGTCAGCTGAAGGTTCTTGACAAGTTTCAGTGTCTGGTAGTTGATGAAATGGCCCACTCTGAGCTTCTAGGAGTCCATTTACTGTGAAACTTGAAGTGGGTTTGCCTAGCTCTGCAACTCAGTGGTGATTGTCATACACACACACACACACACACACACACACACATACTCCACAAACTTTAGGAGAATGTTGACCAGGAAAGAATATAACTATAGAAAAGTCCTGGGTGGCCAGTGAACACCTCTGAGAAATGAAGAAATAATACCTTTGCATTTTCAAATATAGAGAGCTGACTTTAGTTAGGATTTATGAGTGTGGCATACATGTAACTGAACATTTTGTAACATATATAACAATATATGTTACAAATATATATATTGAACTTTTAAATCTTTTTTAAAATTATGCTCATTGTGTATTTGGGGAAGAGGTTGTATGTGTGGGTCAGAGGACAACTTCAGAGTAGGTTCTCATTCTGTGTGGGTTTCGAGGAGCTTAAGTGATCAGGCTTGGCAGCCAGGCCTTTACCCACTGACCATCTCACGGGCTCCTGAACTTTTTCATGACTCAATCACAATTACTTTTCAGTCTTCTCTCACTTCTTATGATTGCCTAAAAGATTTCATAAAGTTGAGATACATACAGCACAAATCAGAGATAAAAGAGTATTGATGTCAAAAAGAACTTTCCAAAATATCTCACGACTTCTTTAACATTTGTTTAAGATATTTATCCCTATTTCCTAGTGGTTTAATAGTATTGTCAAAATTAACTTATTCCATTTAAACCTTCCTGGAACTGGAGAGATGGCTCAGAGGTTAAGAACATGTGCTGCTCTTCCAGAGGACCAGAGTTCAGTTCCTAGCACCCACATCAGAGAAACTCACAACCCTGTATGAGTACAGCTTCAGGAGATCTATGAGCAGCTGCACCTATGGAGCACACACACACACACACACACACACACACACACACACACACACACGCACACACGCGCACACACGCGCACGCACACATACAAGCATATACACACACACCTTCCCCAGTGCCTCACTGTAGCATATGGAAGGTGCTACTGTTTTAACATGTTTTCACTTGTGGGTGTGATCTTGTGGGTTCTAGAAGTACATGACTTGTCTGGCAGCCATGGTCATGGCTTCTATTCTTAGTTGTGCTATTAAGGTCAAGTATATCGACAACCCTAGGCAGATCATTACCCCACTTCCACTACCTAAGAAAGTGGTATTTTGTAAATCTGAGTTGCTATATGCTACTTATTCGTTGAGCAATGGACACCTTGGTTTAGGGTTTGCACAAGGGGAGGAGAATTGTATATGTACTTTCTTACAAAAAAAAAATCTTACCATGAAAGTTTTTGTCACCATCATGGGATAATTAAATTTGTGTTTAAGTGCTAGGATGTTTCACTGCAAACTCTTCCTACCAATCAGGTAGTTTGTTGGCCTAGTGATGTTTTCTAAGGTGCTGTTTCCCTGGGAAGCATGTGTTTTACAGGTCTAGCTTCAGTTTAAATGAGAACAGTGACTGTGATGGAGGCCGGGTTTGTGTCTAACATGGTAGATTTTCCTCTTACACTGTTGCTCTGAAGGTCTTGTGTCAGACCTCAGGCATTACGTGAGGTTCTCAAAGATCCTGAAGTGTAAATTTGAAGATGTCACGCAGCCAACTTTAAGGCCCTTGAAAATCCCTCTGTAAACAGAATGGGTTGATAGGAAGAAAACACTAAGTCCCAGCAACCTCCTTAAGGATGCGGAGAACGTTCTTTTCATCTCGTGGCGTGAGAGGGATATTGTCCATTAGTAGATATGGTATCAGTAACCTTTCCTAACCTTGTCCCCACTTCTAGCCTTAGTTTCTATTTCAGCTAGTCCTAATGTTCCAGAAGCCTCACAGCCTGTGCCATGGAGGGGCATTCTGAATGAGGAATGCCAGGGGATGTGTATTTGCACACAGACGGGTGTGAGTGTGGGTGTCCTAAGGTGTGAACAGTAACCGCAGCAGCATTGACAAAGTGGCCCGGCCTCCTCAGCTCTTGCAGACTCATTACTCACCGCATTTACTCCTCTGCCTGTCTCATTAACAGCTTCTCCCATCAGTCACGTTCCTCCTAAGAGTTGCCCTTCACACAGGAAGGTGTCTCCACCTGGCTCTCAGAGAGGGGCGAGGCACCAGGCCTCCCACAAGAAGGGGAAGGCAGTGAAGCCTGGATAGGGAGTCAGGAGAGCTGCGTTTTGCATTCCATGTGGCAGGTAGCTGTGTCACCTGGGTCCCAGCACCCCTGGTGACCAACAGCAAGATGGGCAACAAAATAAATTGAGGTTGATGGTCTCTGAAGTTCTAGCATTTTGTGTCTAGTGTCACCAAGATGTCACTCTGCCATGAAGCAGATCGGATCCTCATTTACCCTCCTTGAGTCCTTAAAAAAAATCAATGATTTGCTACAACCTAGTTTTCCCGTGCTTTCATTTTAATACACTAAATGTAGTGTTATGATGTCAAAATGGCTTAGCACATCAGTTCTCAACCTGTGAGTCATGACCCCTTTGGGAGTTGAATGACCCTTTCACAGGGGTCACATAAGACCATCTGAAAACACAGATATTTACAGTATGATGTATAACAGCAAAAAAAAAGGTACAGCTATAATTTTATGGTTATGCATCACCACAATGTGAGAAACTGTATTAAAGGGTCACAGCATTAGGAAGGTTGAGAACCACTCACTGGCTTAGCAGATAAAAGTGCTCACAACAATCCTAACAACACGTGTTCAATCCCCTAGCCCCACATGATCAAAGGAGAGAACCAACTTTTTCAAATTGTCATCTGATCTCCCCACCCTTGCTGTGGCAGGTGCACACCCAAATATATACATGTACACACACAGAAGTGAATAAACGTAATAATTTTTTAAATGCATGAGTGTTTTGCCCACACGTAAGTGCACTGTGTGTGTAGTGACTGTGGAGGCCAGGGCTAGATGCTGTGGATGCTGAGAATGGAACCTGGGTCCTCTGCAAGAGACCCTTGCTTTTAACTGCTGAGCTGTCTCTCTGGTCCATGTAATAATTTTTAAGATATTTTGCGTACTTGAGTGAGAATGTCCTTAGATGCCAGAGGAGAGTATCAAATTCCTTACAGCTGGCATAGCCGGCTAATATAAGTTAGACAATGTAAATGCTGACGGCTATCAACCCTAATTGATCTTCTGTCTCCAGGCCCTGCACACAGCATTGAGGTTCTATGTGTGCTAATGGTAAATGCTTGGCTTTTTATGTAGGTGTTAGAGGGTCATAGTCTTCTCCCCTGAGCCATCTCCCTAGTCCACTGCAGTCTGTTTCTCTTCCCTAGTAATAGATGCTAAATGTCTATGATATGTGACATAAACGTGGGTACGGAGAGCAAAGGGCATCGTTTATAGAGTAACTATCAGTGAGCCTGGGGATTTTCTGATACTTAAAAAGCAAAATTCTACACCCTGCATTTCCTCCTCTTTTCTAACCGAGTGGTTTGTGGTCTCTTGTCCATGAGCAGCCTGCACTTGACCATCTGCCGATGGTGGTCTTTTTGTCTCTTACGGTCATGTCATTTCATTGACAGTTGTGTTCCCTTTCATGCACCGGAAGTTAGCTAAGTACAAGGTCGGGGTAGCATTCCCCTCCAGGGCACTGTGTAGAGGAACGAAATGGTGGGCTGGTTCAATCGAGGCCCAGCTTCTGCCCTGTGGTGTTTGGGGGAAGCTTCCAGAAGCCAGTTTAGGAAGGCAGCATAGTGTCTTACTTATGAGGATGGCAGCATTTAAAGTGTCCCGAAGTTTGTGTGTTTTTCTGACCCTTTTCAGAATAACTGCTTAGGGTGCCTTTTAGAGTGTGCCTAGGAAGAAAGAGGCAAAAACAAAGAGTGCTCTGCCGGCTGAAACACCACTGAGACATAGGGTATGAATTCTGGTCTCCTGAATGAGAGAGCTGCAGGTGTATATTCTCTTAAGGACACTCGGGTGATTTCCCAATGTTCTGTCAGGTCAGAGCTTTTAAATTTGCGTCTTTGATACCAATTTCTAGATGGTCATTGAAAACATTCTGAAATAGGTAAGGATGGTAGGAGAGAGGGGCTTTTATAATTAGCTTAATTGGGGGGGGGGGGGAGTTACCCTCCGTGTGTTTGTTCTCTGTGCATTTGTTCTTTGTTTGAAATCACAGATTGGCCTTCGAATGACAGAGGTGAGAAGGTCCTGTTACTTTCATGTAGGAGGGCGAGGATTTCTGCTAGGGTTTCCTCTTTGGCTCTCTTGAGTCTTTTCTCCCAACTTCCTCAAACCCCATTTACTGGAAGCTTCATAAGTTCCAGTAAAGTTCCTTGTATGTTAGTTACCTGGAGAAGGAACCTTTCTTTCTTTTCTTTTCTTTTTTTTTTAAAGTTTTATTTCAGTATATTTAATTTTGAACTTAGAAAATGCTTTAGATAAGCTCAGATTTTGAAATATTTTTACAAAATACTTTGAAGTTAGACTAAATTATTTTAGGAAGAAAAAAATACCCTCTGTTTTTACATTCTTATCAATAAGATTAAGTATTTATTTCTGTATATATTACTATGCAAATAAGCCTGTCAATTACAATTTTTATTTTTTCCAACATTTGTTTATTTCTTCAAGTCACATCTCAATCACAGTCCCCACCTTCCTCCCCCTTCCGGTTCCACCCACCTACCCTCTTCCCCCTCACCCACCTGTCTGTTTTTCTTTTTTTTTTAATTTAGGTTGTATCTTTTTCCCCCAAGCAGCTCCCCCTTTTTGGTCCAATAAAAGGCTCTTTGTCTTATAACAATAAATACAATACAAAACAATGAGAACAATTAGGCAACAATTATTAAAATTATAAGGTATGACATATATTCCCAATGTCCAGTCCATATGTATTTAGCAACTGATAATAATATTCTATTATCTATCTCCATGAGTTTAAAGTTCTATACCTAACTCAGTTTCCATCCTAACTTGCATTACCAACTTAAAAACATCTTCTTTGATCTAGAATATCCTATTAATTCCTAAACAACTTAAAACTTAACTGCAAGGCTACAACTATCTAGTCTTCAACCACATCAGAGACCTGAGAAAGATAAATATATCTGCATAAACACGAAGTGCAGAGCAAGCAGCTTCTAAAACTAAGAAATGACAGACAGCTGGCTGCCTGGACAGTCCCCAATTTCGGGCTACTGTGTCTGAGAGAGGACTTCAGCATTGCTCTCTGAGTTGTTGGCTAGGTCTGGCCATCACAAGCACACAAGCTCCCCTCAGCACCTCCCCACCCCCACTGTGGAGTCCCCACCACCCACAGCAGTCTTATAGCAGGGAAGAACACACTGCACCCAGAAGCCATGGAAGGAAAAGAGTTTGTAAACTTCTGCAGTATTTGTGTTCCAGGGGGTGGGGTTGGTGGATTTGCAGCCTATCTGATTGTGGCAATTTCTAACTGGCATTTGGAGTACTATTTGTTAAAATAAGGGTATGAACCAGGATAAATTCTCAGTCCAGGGTGCAGTAGTGAGCCGTCTCTGTTCACTGTCCTAGGGAGGCTATCTCAGAAGAGCTCCTTGGGGATGGATATGCCAAGGCACTCAGGAGTGCCAAAAGGGATGCTAGGCAGAATTACTCAGAGCCACGTTCCCAAGAGCCTCTGACTTAGACCTCTCAGCAGGGGAATAAGGTTAACCTATACCATGTGTGTGCCCTGAAAAGTCAAGGGATGAATGGAACACTGGAAAATAAGTCTTGTATTAGATGCATTTGAAGTCAGGATATGTGAAACCTCAGAGCCAGTTTTCATTAGAGGATTGTGGGATTAGAGATCTAAAATTGAAGATGTATTTATTTTTATTTTATGTATATGAGTGTTTTGCCTGAATGCATATATGTGCACCGTGTGCATTCCGGGTCCCTCCAGTGACCAGAAGAGAGCACTGGATCTCTGGACCTGAAGTTATGGATGGTTGAGGGCCACCAGGCAGGTGGTGGTAACTGAACCGGGTTTCCTGTATGAGCAGCATGTACTCTTAACTGCTAAGCCATCTCTTTAGCTCTGGCGGGACGAGAGATCTAATGCAGTACTGTATAGTAGACTATCACTAAGAAGAATCTTAGATCAAAAGAATTGATTTATCGCCTTTCACCTGGATGAATATATTACATGATTCTGTGAAAGCAGTTTACGGAATTACAGAACCCTTAGGTGAGGTAGCCAACTGCATTCTTTGAAGCAAGTTAGTGTCTTAAAGTCTTCTTAAAATTCCATTCGTGCTTATGTTCCTGAAACAATTTGCTTCAGTACAGTCAACAAAATTGAAATAGAAATAGAAATAGGATGGCACACAAATAGTGATCTGTGTTCACAGTCTTTTGGTTTTGTTTTTTTTGTTTGTTTGTCTGGTTGGTTGGTTGGTTTTGTTTTTTGTTTTTGTTTGATACAGTGTCTCCAATAGCTTAGGTAAGCCTCAAGCTGTTATATAACCAAGGATGATTTTGAACTCTTGATCCTCCCATCTCTCCCTGCCAAGTTCTGGAATTATAGACAAATGCCGACATATTCAGTTTTCCAGAATTTGTTTTGGTAACTCAGGCAAATTCTTTGATGTATGCTGGTCAGGCCGTTAACCAACTTTTACCTGTAAATTCTACTTCTTCCTTGCACATATATGCACAAGGTCTTGAGACTATCTCTGTTCCATTCTTGAGTGCCTGGGTGTTAGATATATTTGCTGGTGATGCTGGCAGAAGTGGCCATTAGACCCGAAATACAAGTTCCCAAGCTACGGAATGTCACTATTTCAGTCAGAATGTCTACCGTCTTTACCAACATTGGGACACCTATTTTACCAATTTTAAAACCCTCTTGCTAAGATCATTTTTTTAAAGTTTCCATTTAATTTCTCCTTGTTTCGATTTTTCCCCCTTTCTGGAGCCTTTGTTGCTTTGCACAGGAGTGATTTTTTTTTTAAGTTTCTCCAAGGCTAAACTCTAGAAATATGATAGCCATTCTTCATGCCTGGGGCTATATAAGTTGCTTCCCTCTATAAGCATTGTAAAACTCACCCCACAAAGCAACGGGCTAGCCACAAAGCTCCTTTTCTTCTTCTACCATGATGGCCCTAGTTTTCTGGTCTCCTTCGCCTTCACTTCTTTCTTTTGAAGTTCATGTTCCAACCAACCAACCAACCAGACAAACAAACAAGCAAACAAACAAAAAAAACAAACCAAAAGACTATGAACACAGATCACTATTTGTGTGCCACCCCAAGGAATGGGGAAGTAAGAGTAGGGTGCTGTTGTTTAAAAAAAAAAAAAAAGGCCACTGTTACTTGTGTAATCCGATGTTCTCTTCTTTAATCAATTCAGTTTTTATACCTGCCTTTGGCTGGCACGCTTGTACTTATGAATAGTTTTCCTCCCTTGACAAGCAGGAGATTAATAAATGAAATGTATTAATGTCAATGGATTACGGTTTAGTGACTGGCACACATTATTTGGAATAGAGTCATTTTCCTGGATCTGAAGGGAGTCCCTTGTCCCATTTCTGGTACTCTTTTTAGGGGTCAGAGCAACTAGCGACAGGTATCTCAGTGCTACCACTGGGATTTGAAGTTCATGTTCCTAGCTCTCCTGGTGATCTATTTCTGTGCCTCAGCTGTGATGCCAGTTGCCCCAGCAACCTGTTGGCTGGCACTTCCCTAAGGACAACCAAAGGAGTAGCAGTGGGTCTGGGTGGCCTCAAGGGATCAGAATGCAGCTGGCAGCCACCTGGCACAGAGAGGATTTTCCATTTCCTTCATCTGGGCCAGCCTCCAGGAGGAGGATGCCACTTACTAAGCCTATCATGGGAGTGTCATTTACTGAAGATCAAACACCACATGCTCTGGTATAAATACCTTCCCGTGAAGAATAGCAAACCAGGCAGTGTGTGGGAACACAGAGTAGGCTGGGATGTTTGAGATCTCAATACGTTTGATAGTATGTTTTTTTGTGTATGTTCATGTTTTGTTGATAATCAGCACTAATGTTCAGAGTTGGAGATGTGAGCAGGGAAGAAGCACAGATCAGGAGATGGAGAGAGGATGTAGCGAACACCAAAACCACTGATGGTGCCTCCATTTCCTGTTGACCGGTCTGGTCTGAAAGCTCCCAGTGTGAGAACTTTCGTCCTGGGCCCCAGTAATCCATCCCCATGCCCAGCCCTGAAGCAGAACACTGCTCACCTTGTGTTCTGGTCTGCCAGTTCTCCCCTCCTCCCATCATACCACAATGAAATGGCATCAAATGACTCCTGCCGTTTTCTGACTTGGAACCAAACAAACATGGAGATTCTAAAAGTCTGTGGCCTTATTTGACCTTGCTTACTTTAAAAAAAAAAAAGTGTGTGTGTGTGTGTGTGTGTATGTGTGTGTGTGTGTATGAGTGATGTGTCTGTCTGCCTGCCTGACTGCTTGCCTGTCTGTCTGTGCAGGCAGTTATGAGCCCCCTAACATGGGTGCTGAGAACTGAACTTAAGTCCTCTGGAAGACCAGCAAGTGTTCTTTACCACTGAGCCCCTTCTCCAGCCCAGACTTTGCCAACTTTTAAGTCTATAAGAAATTGGTCACGTGAAATTCCAAAACCATTTCTTTGTGCAAGCTTTGGATGATGAGTGTAGCTGACATTTTCCCCTAGAGATGTCAAGGGAGAGACTAAAGGTGGGCCTTTGTGAGGAGAAGGAGAACCAAGGAATCCTGAGGAGAGGGTTGTCCTAGGGCCTTTGAGATGTTCAGTGATGTGGAAACCCCATCTTACCTATCTCTCTATTAATAGAGTTTCTCTAGTTTCAGCATTGTTTGTTCCTCTTAAAGACCACAGTTGAGTTGAGGCAAGTGCTTGCGTGACTCTGTTCTCCTTGGTGACACTGGTGAGGATCTAACCCAGCAAGGCTAGCATCCTTTATGAACTCCATGACTTATGTCCTTTTCCAGAGCCAGGAAAGGGACAAAAGATTTAATAAGACCTGAGACTTGAATTAAGAGGGTGATTTTGGTGAAAAAAAGGAACACCAAGAATAGTGGTTGGCACTATCGTTGTTTGTTTAAATGTTTCATGTGCAATAAAATCATAGTCTGGGAGGTAGTTTGGCTGGTGGAGTGCTCCCTTACCATGTAAGAGCCCGAGCTCCATCCCCAGCATGTCTTAACTGGGTATGGTGGCACAGGTCTATAATCCCAGGATCTAGGAAGTAGGACTAGGAGGTTCCAAAGTCCAAGGTCATCCTTGGCTGTATAGTGGGTTTGAGGCCAGACTAGGCTACATGAGACCCCAGCTCAAAACAAGAAAAGAAGAAATCAAATCAAACAGTTTTGTTAGACCGTTAGACTCTGTGTAGTGTGCCCAGCTCACTCATTATTCTAAATTATTTGCATGATAGAAGACACTTTGTGTACCTAGACTAATAATAGCTCTTAAAGTGCATTTTTATACTATAGAAGTGGTGGCTTTTCAAGATGATTCTATAATTCCTAATTGAATACTTTGTGATCAGTACTCATTACCATTAATGGCTCCCAAGCATAAAGACCATTCATTCCCTCATGTTGACATGATCAAGAAATATGACGGACCTCAGTGACATTTCAGTTAGAAGTCTACAATGTCCACGTTTGATGGTGGCTCCTTATTTAAATCACATTTGTGTGTGTGTGTGTGTGTGTGTGTGTGTGTGTGTGTGTGTGTGAGAGAGAGAGAGAGAGAGAGAGAGAGAGAGAGAGAGAATATGAATCCATTCTCTCCTTCTGCCACGTGGATAGTTCCGGGATTGAAGTTAGCTCAGCTTGGCAGCAAGCATCTTTACCTGCTGGGCCATCTTATTGGCCCCGATGGTTTCTTTTTAAAAAGGAATTTGGTGAGGTCAGTGATAGCCAACTTAACTCTCACGAACCTCACACTTTATATATTTCACAACCTATCTATACACATAGAAGATGGTGGCCCCCTTTGAATAAGACTGACGCCTCTTCTTTCTCAGCTCCTCATTAGAGACCACAGGGGTATATGAATTAAATAACTGAGGATGGGATGCCCTGACTTGCATCTAACAAGATCAGGCCCAGAATGGGTAGTTAGAGTTCCCTTCCCACCCCTCCTCTCTTTGAGACCGTGAACAAGCTATTCTCTTAACGCTTTGTATGCTTGTCTGCCAAAGACAGTCATCATAGCCACTCTAGAGCATCAGACACAAGGATCCCAGCAGTGAGAACATCTGTGTGTAGAAGCTGGAGGACCCTTGGAATTTTAGGTGAATTTTTAGTATTCGTAAAACTGAAAGGCATAGTTAGGAGATGTGTTTGCTTTACCTATATAAAGCATAGGGAGATTCCTGACAGCTATTGGTATGAGTGGGACTATGAAACGGAAACACATGATGATGCGTTTGATGTAGTTAACAGATCTAGGTAGCAGTATAGAGAAAAAAAAAATGTCTAAAATTGATGCTTTGACATCGAAGACAGGAAAAAGCCTGAAGATAGAGATCTGCATTCTTCTGTCCCATTTAGCAAATTCTTACTGAGTGTTTGCAAAGTCGGGGCATCCACAATAGCTAAGGAGCTTTATACCACTGGGGATGAAAGTCAGAAAATAAGCAATTCTTTATACCATGAGCAAAATTCTCCCAGGGCTACCTACAGCCTCCTGTGGATGCAAACCAGTGTGGCGTCTTCTGAGATCAGGCCTTCATCTTCAGACCTGAGGGCTGAGAGGTGTCAACCATAAAACTAGAGTGTATCAGTCAGCATAGACCATGTAATAATGCTTACAACAATATAGTATTGTGATTCAGTAGATCACGTGGGCTATTCTGTCCTGTGCTAGCTCTGCTGAACCTTTTTAGTCTAGAATGGTTGTTGGAAAGTTTAAAAGGCCAAAGGGACAAGGGATCTTCAGTTTGGACAGCTTGTTTCTGCTCTTTGATATCTCTCATCCTCTAGTAAACCAGAGTTCCTACTTACTCCTTCCTCCCTCTCCTTTTCCTGAGCTTCCCCTGTGTGTGTTTCCACTTGTTTGTTTTCTGAGACGGGGTCTTACTTGTAGCTCAGGCTGGCCTGGAAATCATAGCAACCCTTCTGCCAAAGAAGTGGGAGAAAAGGCTCTACAAAGAAGTAAGAGAAAAGGGACTCTACAAAGAAGTAACAGAAAAGGGGGCTCGGCAAAGAAGTAGGAGAAAGGGCTACAAAGAAGAAAGAAGTTGCTACTCTCCTGGCTGCTGGTTCTCCCCCCAAACTGCTGCTTGTTTTTCCTACTGCTGTCCTGGTTTGCTGGATACTGGTATTTCTACTGAGACTGGTATTACCCCTAAAGAACCCAATGACCCTAATCAGCAGGAAGTAGCCCAAAGAGACTTATGTCCCTTCTCCCTCTAACCTTCTTTCTCTCCTGCATAGTATTGGGGGTTGGGAGGAACAAAGGGTGGATGGGAGGCATAAAGGTATTAAGGATAATAAAATAAATTAGAAGGTATAATTAATACATAAGAAACGTTGGAAAACCGTAGCAGTTCAGAGTGACTAGACAAAATTATTGAGAAATGACGAAGAGGGTTGGACCATAAGGTCACTTTTTGGTATATGTGTGTGTTTGAGGAAAGGTCTTGCTCTGTAGCCCTGGCTGGCCTGGAGCTTGCTAATCTACTATGTAGACCAGGCTGGCCTCAACGTGGTGGTGATTCTCCTGAGTTTGCCTCATAAATGCTAGTATTTCAGGCCTGAACTACCACTCCTGGCTTGGAGCATATCTTAAAGACAGAATAGCCCCTGAAAGCTTTTACATAGGATGCTGTCATGATCAATAGGACACCAATCAACACAAAGCCCAAAAGCACTTAACATCATTCCCAGAGAGATGTCCCAAGGATAGCTAAGAACAAACAGGACTAACATGAAAAGAGGTTGGGGGCTCTCAAAGTACAGCAGAAGGCCGCAGACTCAGGCTCTGCCCTCATTCTGATTCCAGTGGAAGGACTGAGCACACATGAGGCTTGGCCCCAGCCACCAGCTCTTATCAAATCCCATAGACCCTTGTTGACTATAGATAATCAACAGTACCCAAAAGCATCTGGCTCAAATATGGTCTTAGATTGTGACTGCCCATATTAATGTCACAGATCAGTCCAGCCAACCACCCTCCTCTTTCCAACATACTTTACCTTTTAAACTCAAAGTAGGCAGTTTGCCCCAAGAGGCCAGAGGGCTATCTCAGAATGCTTCCTAACCTTGGATTCGACCAATGCTCACCCACTCATTTCCAAATATGACTCATTCAAATATGACCAAATATGACCAAATACACTTTTCAGTGTTAGCTCTTAAAAATACTAAAATGGAAATGAGTGTTTCATTTCACTTAATTCAAATAAGTGAGAGTGAGAGAGAACCTGTGGTTTTTACAAGTATAGTCTGGGACCCTGAAACTTGTGTGATGATGGTGGATGGGAATAGCAGGATATTTCTCAGCCTTCTGGGTTATGACTCCAGTGTTTAAAATGTGATGGAGAAAAATTGGAAGGGCCTCTTCATGTGAATGAAATACATAATTCATCTTGTTTCTTGGTGAACTTACTTTTTCACTTAAAAAAAAAAAGACATACAGACCCTGCAAATGCCTGTGGTTCCTGCTTTCTGTACCTTGAAGGGCATTTCCCAAAAGTAAATATTGAGAGACTAAGTAGGAAATGAGAGAATAAAGGAAGGGAAGGAACCCTATGTAAGGCCTAGACTGTCCTCTAGAATTGGGGCAGCCACTTGATTAACTCAGGGTCATATGTTTTGGCACTTGTTTAAGAAGTCTTTTTAGGAGAAAGATCACCTTGTGAGATGGGTCATCTTTCTCTTGTGGTTCCTGGGAGTACAGCCCTGCATGCTGGGAGAAGGGGAGCGAGGTGGCTGGAGGCTCAGCCCTTCTATATGCCTCATCCATGACAGAATTTGAACAGCCCCCGGGTGTAGTCCCAGCCTACAGGCATCACTTACTGCTGAGCATTTTAGACATTTATATCAGAGAGTCTTAGTTAAACCACTATGTGGAGAACTGATAAAGAAACGTGTGATAAGGGGTAAATCCCTCTCCTAATTTCAAGTGCTCAAATTTGGCGAGTTTCATGCTCAAGTGAACTGGAAAGGAAAACAGAATGGCTTGGAATTCCTGATTCTGCTTATTTGCTTTAACAGCAGGCTCGTGAACATGGACTCGCTGCAAAAAGGAAGAAAAGGTTCACCATGCTCGTTCTGCTCTGGCTTCCAGAACAGCGGGTGGACTCAATGCCAGAGGGGAAAAAAAGCTTGGCATTGTAGGGGACTGTAGAAACTGCCACCTTTGTGTTTTTCTGTAGCTGTTGAAACATGTAACCTTGTGTGACATTTCACATATGATGGTCATAACTGGACGATCTGTCCCAGAGGCCTTGGAGCTTAGGAGAGGGAATGGAATCTTGTTATTGGAAGATGGGTGCTGATGTCGGTGTATGGAGTGCTCAGCCTGTGTGTTCTTACACTGAGCTACTATTCACTAGCTTGTCCTCTTCACGTGCCCTTCCTGTCTGCTTCCTTCACTTCTGTGACCCTACTAAGTACCTCCTGGCACTTACTTCCTTAGATGATGTCATACATTTAAGTCTGAAAGAGTGAGAATGTTTTCAGAGCCACACTTGATTGCCTCCTTGATTAGGGCATGGGGCAGTTGTAGTAATTTGACAGATGGTGTGAGGTTGATGAGTACCCATTAAGTATTCTGCACCTCTTATAGAGGAAGACAGGCTGCCCTGATGAGAGTCCTGTGGCTCTGTCACCCTTTCAGTGCAAATTCTCTGGGTATGACAACAATGAATCTTCCCTTCCTCTCATGCACACACACGTACATACACATATGCATACATACCCCCAACATGCTCTGCTGATGCCCTCTTGGCTTCAGAGAGGGGAGACAATGCCAGTAAACAAGACAGTTTTCATTCAATAGGCTTTCTAGCCTTGCTCTACAATCCAGGCATAACAGCACAGTTATGAGTTATGATTTTCTTTAACTTTAACATCAAAACCCTTCTGCTCTATCTAGTCTATTGGTTTTCCCTGTTATATCATTAGTAAATTAGATTTCCTGGAAATTTTTGTTTGTTCATTTTTCTTGAGATAGTCTCATGTAGCCCAGGCTACCCTCTAACTCACCAGGTAGCCAAGTATGACCCTGAACTCTTGATCCTCTTGCCTCTACCTTCCAAGTGCTAGGTTATAGGATCACTGCCCTGCCTGACTACATTTTATTTCTTTAAATTTAACCTCTGAACACAAACAGACACTTTAGGTTCCATACCATCTATATTGTTTAGTTCTTCTTGGCCTGAAGTTATTCACATAGTCCTGTTTATGATACTGAAATCTCAAAACTGTTTTTAGAGGCAGAATGATAGAATGACTTGTAAACTAATAATGGTATTTGAAGTTTCTTCTTTGAAGACCTGCCTGCTGCCTGAAAAGCTCCTGACAGCATTCAGTCCTCAAATGTAAGGCAAAATCTTCAGCTTGTTTTCTATTAAAATGCAAATGCTTCTGAAGCAGAGGCTGCAGATGACCTATGAGTACCGTGTTATGAATGCGTTTAGTGTAGCCTATCTTAGATGTTTGCCCTGCTCTTTCCCAGTTCCTGGTAGTTCCTCCCGGTGGCGGTAAATATCACACTGCATAGGACTTGTTTATATTTTGCTTCTCCTGATAGAATAGGAGCTTCCTGGCAGCTAGGCAGAGTGACACACAGAAGATGTGTAGATTGACTCTCGTGTTTGCTGCTTTCATTCAGAAGAAGCACCGCTGAGTCAGCTTGTGGTCTTCTGTCCCAAAGAAAGGTGACAAATCAGAAAACACTCTCTGTGGCCCTGGAGAGTCTTAGAATTGCTCTTGGTGTCAGCGCCTTCATGACCAGGCATGGCCATTCTGTAAGTGTACATATTATCTCAGTTTACCATCTCTGGTTGCCCCCTTAGAAAGTAGGGGGTGCTTTGTGCTGGCTTGTCATTGGGTACCTCCCTCATGATCTACTAGAAGCTCATAGCCCAGGGACAGCATGCTTTATCACTGGATTGGTGACTGCTCGTTAACCCCACAGTGCAGCGGCTGCCTTGGAAACAGCAGTCACTCTGAGAACCATTTGTTACCCCTTTCTGAGGTAACAACTTGTCCTGAGCTGAGTTATCACTGAGCTCCTGTTACACTATGGTTAAAGCTGAGAGCTGGCAAGTTTTTATTCCTTTTATTGTTACTTTAACTGCCATTCTTATGATTTTTCTGCAATCCCCTGTTTAAAAGGTGAGAAGAGCTGCAGAATATCCACTGGGTAGTTGATGGAACCAGACACGGAATGCTTTTACCAAGAGTACACCCATGTTTTATACAGACAGGAGAAGCAGGGATAAGCGGACACCTCAGACAGTCTTTTATCCCTTTACGAGGCAATAGCTCAGCTGCTTCCCCAGCTAACCTGGTTGGACAAGGCTGTTAGCAGGTGATAGAGTTTAAACTTTACTGCTTTAAGTTTTTCCTTTTGGGCGTTTCATATCCTGGACAAGGTGGTAAAACTGAAAGTGCTGGGAGAGTGCCAGAACTAAGGTAAATGTCTGAGGGGGATTCATGCCAATAAAAAGGGAGAATTAGAAGCAGATATCTGTGGGGTGAAGGTGTTTCCTGGAGTAGATTGAAAGGTAAAGTTATCACAGAGGGAAACTGATAGACAGGCGTGTTTCTGTCCTGCCTTCCCATACCCCAAGGACCACCATGCCTCTTGTGCTGTGTGTTGGAGGTTGACCTCTCTACGCAAGACTTTTTGCATTAGGTTGATTTGTTTTGTTCCTGTTCCAGCTATTACTTCAGATGGTTTTAGCTGTTTGGAATTTCCAGGCCTTTTTTCCCCTTATGCATCAGGATGTGGCTGTTGAAGTCATTTCTGTAATGAGAGGCTGTACCATGCTGATGCTTTAAGGCAGGCTTTGGCTTTTATGTCAGGCACTAGCTGGCCTGTCCCTAAGAAGGAGGACGCTATAGGAAACTTGAGTTATGGAGATAGAAGGAAATTGTTCTCATGGAAAGAAGACAGTCTTTCACATGGAGACTTTGGAATAGCTTGAAGAGGAATTAGACAAATGCAAACCAGGACTCTAAATGAACCACCAAGCTGTTGCTGCAGTAAACAGTCACTGCTGTAAGCATCTGAGTATATTCCTTCTAGAAGGTCCCTCTTGCCTTGCTCAGTCTCTCTTGTCTCTCCCTCCTTTCATTTCCTTTCCTCTCTCCCTCCCTTTTCTTACTTCTCCCCTCTCCTCCAGCCCCTACTTTCTTTCCCTCTTTCTCCTCCTTCCTTTGTCTTCCCTTTTCTTCCTTCCCTTTCTTCTCTTCCTCTACTCTTCATCCTTCTCCTCCTGCTCTCCTTCCCCCCCACCCCCCTTACTCATTCTCTCCCTTTCTCTTTCTCCCTTCCTACATTTCTTCCCTTTTCCATGCAGGAAGAATCTCACTCTGTAGCCCAAACTAGCCTGGAACCGTGGGTAGCCCACATTGGCCTTGTACTCAAGAAGATCCTCCTGACTCAGCTTTCCGAGTGCTGGAGTATAGGCATGAGTCACACCACTTAGTGCAGAATATTCTCCATGAGGACTTGAACAAATGAATTCATAGAACTTTGTAGACACGGGATTCTGCTCAATGCACTTCCCTGAAACCTCATTCCTTACACGGCATGATGTCAACTATGCTGCCAAAATCTTTGTGGTGACTCTTGTTCCAATGCTTAGATATAGAAAGCGGAAGTTTGTCACCTTTGCTCATGGTATTTATTTCCTAGCACTTTACCATTTTTTTTTTCTGTGTTCTGCTGGTATCCATTGTATGATCCCTTCCAAATTTGATCCAATAAGAAACTTGAATAGTCCAAAACCTAGAGAACCTGTCTCTGATAGCCTTACAGTTGGCTTCTTTCTTCGGACTTGTGGCTTATAAGAAGATGAACATCGAAGAATCTCCAGTGGGAGATGATTAAATTGGTGGTAAGCCATTCTCTTGGCAAGAAAAACCACTTGCTTCAACTGTAGACAGACTTCTGTCCAAAAAGGACAAAACTTGGAAGCAGGTAAGTCGACAGCCTAGCTCTGCCAAGACAGGGTAGGTAAGTCCTTCATAATTCCTGCTCTACAACCAATGTCTGTCAGAGAAATGGGGCCAAATGGCTGAAGATTGATGCTGTAATGTATGGAGAGAAAATGGGAACTGTCCAGGCAGCCACTGGTATGTCATTTTTTAGTTTTGGAAGCTGCAGGCCCTGCACTTCCTATATAATCAGATATATTTATCCCTCTCAGGTCTCTGAGGTGGTTGAAGAATAGATAGCTAGAGTCTCATAGTTAAATTTTGAGTTGTTTAGGAATCAAGAGGGTGTTCTGGATCTAAGAAGATACTTTTAAAATTATGAGGCAAGTTAGTATGAAAGCTGAGTTAGATATAGAACTTTAAACTCATGGAGATGGTTAGATAGTAGAATGTTAAAGTCAGGTGCCAAATACATATGGACTGGACATTGGGAATGTATGCTAAGCCATATAACTCTTATAATCGTGGCCTATTTATTTCTGTTGTTTTGTATTGTATTTATAGTTATAAGAAAAAGAACCATTATTTGGACTGAAAGGGAGAGCTGTTGGGGGGAAAAATAAATACCTTAAACTAAAAAAAAAAAAAAAAAGAAATTGCTATATTCTATCTAGTTTTCATATCCTGTTTGTTTGGTTGTGCCAGGGTCTTTCTTACACAGCCCAGGTTGACAGCCAAGGCTAGCTTTAAACCCTTGGTTCTCCTGTATCTGCCTCCCAGGTGCTGAGATTACAGGTCTGTGCCCTGCTCACCATCCCTTTTCCTGGAAATGTTACTTTCCCACAGCGTCCATCCCCTGTACCTGCTGTCCCTTCTCCCGGTGCTGACGGCTCAATCTCTGCAGTTGCCTCAATCTTGCCTCAGCGCAGCTTGGGCACTTTGGATTCCTTCACAGACTTTGCTAATTGTCTGAAATGACACCTCACTCACCTTTCAAGAGTCCATCTTAGACTCCTGATCACAGCTTCCCTTCGGCATACCTGTCTCTACCTTCAGATCTTGGAGCTTTTGTCTTCCAGTCAAGCCATGGTTCCCTAACCTCTCTTGCCAGGGCATTCTACCTGACCAAGTCCCTGTCTTTGAGTCACACTCACAGCAGCTTCCCATTGCAAGGCCAGAACACCCTGCTCCTCTCAGCCTTACACCTGGCTAGGACTCATCTTTATGGCTTCTTTCCTGATTAATTCCTCTTAACTTTGCCTTGTAGCTGGAAGGACAAAAAGTTGAAACAGCTGACAGTGAGAGGTTTTTGTTCTATTTTTTTTTTTAACTAATAAACTTTAAAACTTTTAGGATGATTTCATATTTATAGGAAAGTTGATTGGAAAGTACCAAGAGTCCCCACAGTCCTGGTTCCCGTCTCCCAGAACACACAGTGGCTCAGTAACATACTATAGCATGTACTTGTTGTCATGGGTGACGCAATACTGATCTACTATTGCTAACTGAAAGCACAGCTTACCTTTGAGTTTGTTCATTTTGCACTGTGGGTTTTGACAAATGTTCAAAGGCATGCCTCCATTGTTATCTCATACAGAGGAGTTTTACGATTAGAAAACTCCCTGATGGTCTGCCTGTTTATCCTTCCCTCCCAATCTGTAAACCCATAAATACTGTACCTACTGATTTTCTTTTTCTTAGTAGGTTATATCTCCAACTACCCCAACTACAACCCTAGAGATGCAGACACATTCGACCATGCCTGGATTTTTACATGGGCTCTAGGCCTTTAAACTCTGGTCCTCATGCTTGTGTAGGAAGTGCTCTTAGCCACTGAGCCATCTCCCTGGGCCTGACACCATTCTTCTGCCAGGAACAGATGTTTTTAAAACCTTATGTCAGGGTCTATGGAGATGTCTGAGTGGGTGAAGATAGCTGACCGGGGTTCAATTCCACAGCCCACGTGGCAGAAAGGGAGTTGACTACCACAAGTTGTCATCTGGCTTTCACACACACACACACACACACACACACACACACACATTTTGGCATACACACAAAATAAATTAAAACGTAGTAAACTTCTTAGTTGTATGTTAGTGGGGGTTGTAGGTGGGTCAGTGATATTGTGCCTTTTTATGCCCTTCCATTTACTTCCTGATCAGACATATGCTATCTATTCATATGCTATAGTTTACTTATTGTCTGTTTCATATAGCACTGGGGTTAGAACCCAGGGCTTGGGACATGCTCCACAAGCACTGTACTGCCATGATACCCCCGATCCTCTGGCAAGAGACACAGATATAATCATGGCACATGGGGTGGGACTTTGGACTTTGCCCCAATTTAGCCTGCTGAATTTATTCTTACTCTAACTACAAGATTGAGCAAGGCTTACTACCCCATAAGGTATAATTCTTATGGACTCTGGGCTGTTTGTAATCTAGATACCATGTAGTCATCTGTGCATTTATTGAAACTGCAGACACTTACTAGGTGCCTGTAACACATTCCGCTCCAGGAGAAAACGTAGCCCTTACCCTCAGCAGATTCACGCTCTTAAATTGAGCTTGCCTCTCTTCCTTTCCCACCAAAGCCCAAAATGTCTCTCTGTGGCTG
The DNA here is from genome assembly GCA_907164525.1 of Lophiomys imhausi. NCBI lineage: Eukaryota > Metazoa > Chordata > Mammalia > Rodentia > Muridae > Lophiomys > Lophiomys imhausi. The sequence goes on from CAJQZJ010000590.1 coordinate 49,744, forward strand.
CAGCTGAATGTTGCTTGCCAGGGAAGCTTCTGCCTTGTTCATTGGTCACATCACAGCCTTGTGAGTTAAGGGGGAAAGAAAGGGAATCTAGATGGCTGGATACTGGGGCTTTTCTTGGGGGATTGCCCCTATGATGCCTTCAGAGACAGAATGATGCTACCCAGGATGTTTCTTTTTCTTTATTTTTCTCTGCCCCTCCCTTACCCCATGTACATTGGAGATTGATTCCAGGGTCTTATACAAGCTAGGTGAATGCTCTACCACTGGCTGTCTCTAGACAGACAGACAGACAGACAGTTGGTCCACTGGCCCTTTTCTAGTTTAATTGTGAGACTGTCTCACTAAGTACCCAAACTGGCCTTGAACTCACCCTATAGCCCAGGCAGGGCTTAGAGTAACAATCCTCCTATCCCAGCCCAAGCACTTTGGACCACTTTGGACCTGTTCCATCCAGGCTGACTGAGAATCTTTCTTGTACATAGAGGAAGCCCATCTTTGCATCTTCATCATCTCAGGCAGGGTAAGCAAGGCTAAAGATAGACTACAGGAGCGGGGTGGCAACCTTTTGACCTTTTGAACAACCACATTTCAGTTCAGCTTGTTCCTGTTTGCCTGGAAGTTGGGGGAGATGGAGAAGGAGGGAGTGTGAACTCTAATTACAAACCTCATGTTTCTTTCAGCTATACTATTTTCAATCCTATATAATTTGTACTGCTGAAGTGTGGCAAGCTCTTGCTTTGCAATGTGAGAACAAGGTGCCCCCATTTAATGCTCAGGGAAGATTGACAGTGGCTTAAACAAAAGGGAACTTCTCCAGGATCTGATGATTTGTGATTTGCAATCAACTCAAGCACCATTTTGTTTTCCAGGTCTGGCCTGGGAAGAGTCTGGGTTTCTTGTAGCCCTTTCTCTTGCCACTTGTGTTCCTTTATCCTGTTTCATAGGGACTTGTGTTTCTTTTATCCTCTCTCACAGGGACTTTGACATAGGACCACTAACTTAGAGCTCAAAGAGGATAGGCTGGCCTTCTTGTGGGGCTCAGAAAGGCAGAGAATGTGTCAGCCCAAACTCCATACCCTACATGGGAGTTTAGTCCTTGTTGGTGGAACAGCTTGGCCAACATGTCTGCAGGGTTCCCAAAGTATAAGGCATTTATTAAATAGCTAGTATGGGGAGCTAGGTGAGTTTTATATGTTTGGGTGTTGAATGGACTATTAAGGAATCATGACAAGCTCTTAGCATCTCCATGCAGCAGGCAAGCTTGCTAGAAAGGAAGTGAGTTTGTTTAGCTATTTGTTAGTGGTACATGTACCAAGTGGGCTCCTGTCTCTCTGAGTAATAAACTCTTCACTTCTGTGATATGGAACCTTCCTCTTTCTCCAAGGCAGAGGGCTAGAGGGAAAGGAAGTAGGGGCTCATTGGCACAGGACAGTCAAATTGTTCCTCGGGTCTTACTACAGCCTGGCAACCTGTGCTCTCAATATTGTACCAGCTTTTGACTACATGACCCCAAACATGGAAAAAAGGAGAAGAAAGTCAACTGAGTCATTAATGCATGGTCTGCATCCAAGCCAGGCTGTTGTGTAGCAGACAGTTCTGCAGGATAGATATCGTTGACTGACAACTAGCTTCCTTCCTTCTTTCCTTCTTCCTTTCCCTTCTTTTTCTAAAACAGGGTCTGACCCCATGGCCCAGGCTGGCTTGGCACCCACTGTTTTATCCAAGCTGTCTCTAAACTCACAGCTATCCTTTTGCCTTAGCTCCCCAAGTGTTAGAATGACAGGTGTGAACAGCCATGCCTGGCCTCTTTTTTCATTTGCTTCCTATATTTCCATATTACGTCATTGTAGCAGTAATCACCCATCAGTTCAAATGTCATTCCTTGCCTTGCTCCATGGCTTACAGATATTTTTAGTATCAGCTCCTTTTACAAGCACAATCTTCTGTTAAACTTCAACATAACAAAATTGATAAAAGAGAATTTTGTTAGCATAGTGGATGCGAGGCATCAACAAATAATGCTGACTTACTTGTTTAGTTGAGAACAATGAAGCCTTGTGATGAGCAGAGAAGTTTGAAATCAGTTTTATGGATGGCATCTGTAATCTTTTCTAACTGCAACTCTCAATTTCTTTCCTTTCACTGTTATTTTAATGTTGCAAAATTTTGAGTTGGGGGGGAGGAAACTTGCTTTCCGGAAATGGGGAGTTGCAACTAATAACAAGGGATTTTGATTTACTAAAATAATGACATGTGACCTTAGGACTCTTCCCCCTGCTTATATCTTATGCACCTAAAACACAAGGAGGAGGAGGAGGTAATTGTTGCTCCAAAGTCAAAATCTTCAATATGTAAGAATTTTCACTTCTTGTGGAAGGTGGTAGTGCACACCTCTAATCCCAGCACTTGGGAAACCCAGACAGGCAGATCTCTGTGAGTTCGAAGCCAGCCAGAGCTACACACAGAAACCCTGTCTTGAATCCCACCCCCCCCACGCCCCCCCCACCCCTGGCAAAAAAAAAAAATCTCACTTTTTAAAAAGCATATACAGTTTAGGGAACACATCATAGTTTCCTGTAGTCTAAGTGTTCTTAGAGGCAGAAAAATATTCAGTTATAGCATCAGTGAGATGTTCGTGGATGTCCTAAGGAAAGCTCATAGGCTGAAAATGTATCTTTACCTGCACAGTTTCTGCGCGCGCTTGCCCAGTGAGTGTAATTCTGGAATTTGATTCTCTCCTGTCACTAGCAGGGTACCTTGGCAGTTCTCTCCTGTCACTAGCAGGGTACCTTGGCAGTTCTCTCCTGTCACTAGCAGGGTACCTTGGCAGTTCTCTCCTGTCACTAGCAGGGTACCTTGGCAG